>JBBBDQ010001007.1:67500-667500 GCA_037127315.1 Ascarosepion bandense | reverse complement strand
ATCTTAGTTACTGGTTAGATCAATTGTATATCTATGTATGTCAACCTAAGATAGCAACTATATTTATTCATGAATATAAGCCTAATATATTTAAGAAAGGGGCATAAGACAAGGATACATCTCTCTCCAGATTTGTTTGACCTCTACAGTAACACTACCCTAAAGTAACTGGAAACCCTACCAGGATTTATTATTGATGACTATAATGTTAACACAATAAGACATATAAATAACACTGTTCAATTTGGAAAGGAAGGTTCAGAATCTTCTAGTGTGGTAGAAGAAATTAGGAAAAATAGGACTAAAATTCAACTGCAAGAAAACAGAAAGTATAGTCATCAGCAAGAGAAAAAGCCCAAGAGGAAAGTTATAAATTGGAGATATAAAGTTCAAGCAGGTGCAGAAGTTCAAATGTATAGAAAGCATTTAGGATGCAACACATAGAGACACATACATTGAACAAACAAAACAGACATTTCAGAAGCTAAGCAAGGTACTAAGAAATGAAAAAAAATTTCATTAAGAACAAAGAATTTATTCCTATGTGGCATCCATCCTCTTATATGGCGGCGAATGTTGGGCAATTTCCCCAAGGATGATAAAAAAATAGAAGCAGCAGAAAAATTCTATAGATAGAGCAAATAAGCAACAAGGTCTTAAAGAAAATAACAACAGAAAGAACACTTCAACAAAGAATTAGGAAAAGATAATTTCTTTAGACAGATAATGAAGAAGGAAAGCTTGGAAAATTTAACACTCACAGTATATAGTGAGGGAGAGCAAAAGGCATTAAGCCACTTATTTGACAAGCTTTTGTGAATGAATAGCAGAATGGGGAATGGTAGCCTTCTTTAACAAAGGCAGTAAAACAATTAAGAATCACATGAGATAGAAGGTTGTGGAAAGCTATGATTGCGTATTTCCTGAAGCAATGCAGCACATTGCATATTTGTTTATGAATGTAATCCAAACATAGATAAAAATATAATAGACATAATCAACCAAATCATCATTTTTAAGTAATTAATGAGTCTGTATTTTCTAACTTCTCTTGATCTAAAATGGATATCATTAGTTAATTAAAAGAATATTCTAGATATATTTGTGCTGGCCAGTCTATAAACAAAGCAATTTAATTATTTTAATGCTTTCCTCATGCTGATGGTAAGCAGACACAAGTGTGTTCATGTATGTTATTGGAATGTGTGTATATATATGAATGTATATTTATATGCATTTATATACATATATGTTTAATTTGGAGAGATCAGCCTATTCTGCTATCATAATTTCTAACTTTTCGACAATTTGTATTGTATCAATACAAATCACTTGACAAAACCAAAAAGGTTGAAACGATTGTGTTAAAGCATGAAGCATACTGTTGCTATTCAGTGTCGATACCAATGTTCGCACTGCTTATATTTATATATATATATATATATATATATATATAATTAATTATTTTGAACATTATTTTTACCAATACTCGTATTTAAGTAGATATTCTGTTTTTAATTAAACAGTACTTTTATATTTATATATACCGGCCTGATTATTTACGATAAATTTTTATTACGAAAATGTGTGCTATTCAGCAGGATTCGAACCTGCGATCCCTATTACATAGGGGAAGCATACCATTTGATCTGGTACCGTCTTGTCCACTCGACCATGAATAGCCTCTTGATCAGAAGAGGTTTTTATCATTTATATAACACAACTTTCGATTTCACCGTAAACAAACATATCTGCTCTGAAATGTATCGTAATGTCAACAAATGTAAACATGTTACGGAAATTAACGAATTTTTTAACAAAACTTGGTTATAAGCAACCAACAATTTGTAATGAATTATTTTTATTTTAATAAATTATAATGAATTGTCTTATATAAGCATGATAAAAACCTCGTCTGATCAAGAGGCTATTCATAGTCGAGTGGTTAAGACAGTACCAGATCAAATGGTAGCTTCCCCTATGTAAATAGGGGTCGCAGGTTCGAATCCTGCTGGATAGCACACATTTTCGTAATAAAAATTTATCATGAAATAATCAGGCCGGTAGATATAAATATAAAATACTGTTTAATTAAAAAAACAGAATATCTACTTAAATACAAGTATCGGTAAAAATAATGTTCAAAATAATTCATTACAAGTATATATGTGTTCATGTATGTTATTGGAATGTGTGTATATATATGAATGTATATTTATACGCATTTCTATACATATATGTTTAATTTGGAGAGATCAGCCTATTCTGCTATCATAATTTCTAACTTTTCGGTTTCATCAGACAATTTGTATTGTATCAATACAAATCACTTGACAAAACCAAAAAGGTCAAAACAATTGTAGTGTAATTAGCTGACCTCCCCAACTTAAATATCTAAAATCCCTACATGTTAAAGTTTCATTTCCCATCAAACATGTATTGAGCACTTTCTAATACAACTGTTTACTGGTCTAATTTAAATCTGGCCTACAATTGTTTGATATATATATATATATATATATATACAGGTTGAGATGGATATATATATATATATATATATATATATATATATATATATATATACAGGGTGAGATGGATAAATTGTCATCTAAATTACACTATAATGAAAATAACACTGACATCTCATTTTAACAGATATATTCACCAAAATTATACAAAAATATCTTGAAATACGAAAGAGTAATTTTTTTCAATAAAGTTGCCATTGAAGATATTTTTGCTAAGGATGTCACAGGTTTTTCAAGTTGACAAACCTCTTACTCATGGTAGATCTAGAATTGGACTAATTTACCCAGTGCATAGATGACAGCCAAGAGCTTTAGACTTACATCAGTCTTGGCAAAAAATTAATCTTTTTTTGCCAGAAGAGCTATAGTATTCATCTTTTGTGTATGTATGTCAATCTGATACACATGTATGTAAGAGAATATGATATTTTATTCTGTTCCTCAGAAAACAATTTCTATCAGACAGTTTGAGAAAACAAGAAAACTTGTGCTTCTGTGCTAAGAAATCAATATCTGATTGAACTGACAAGAAAGAGTGTGAGCTGCAATCTTTTCATGTGCTTATTTTACAACAAAGTGAAAAATTGAAGGCACAGAAACAGAATTTTGTACAGAGAAACCAAACCTATTCAGTGTGTTAAAGAGAATAAGTATATACATTAAATAGTGTTATTTCCTCTCGGGTAAGACCAGATCATCTTGCTAGCACACACACACACACACACACACACACACACACACACACACACACACACACACACACACACACACACACACACATATGTATATATACACACATACACACACACAAGTCGTTTCCTTAGAGTTCAAGGAATTTGACCATGAAAAAATTACTCTCCCTTTTTGTCTATTTTGTACCATTCTCATTAAAGTAGTTTGTGTTCTTTTAGTGTCCCTTCTCTTCATTAAAAACTGAAAGACATTTTTTGTTTCTTTTTGTTAAAATAGCTGATCAGCACCCTGTTTTAGTTGTCTTGCATCACAGTATATCTTTCTTTTTCAAGAAATCTTCCAAAAATAAAATATACTTTTCTGAAACTTTATTTGAGGAATATTATCTGATTTAAAGTATAACTAATCTTATTTGACACAATTATTATTTACTTTGTTTGAAATATCACAGAAATTCATTTTTTAACTGAACAGTAACTGTATTTTTAAACCAATAGAAGCTGTTTTGACAGCCTGATGACAGGTCTTATGTTGTTCTATGGTGACATTATCTGTATAACATAGTTTATGAAAATGACATAAATATCTTTATTATATAATTTTTAAATACTGAGTAATTTTTTACATTAAGGAAAATATTCTCAATGATCTAATGTTTTATTGAATTTTAGAAATGTTGACTTTGAATTTACTGTTTTCATCCCTCTTATTTTCTGATAATGTTGTGCATTGTAGCCTGTACCTATAAAAATTGGCATGTTTATACACATCCAGAAAAATTCAAAATTCTTTTAAAAAGATTGGTGTTTGATAATTTGCATTAAGCTTTTATATTTATAATTAATAGACATAGCGTTCACTTAATAAAAATGTCATCTGAAAGGCTGAAATTTAAAAAAAAAAGATTTAAAACTAAATAAATAATTTTTAATTAAAATTTAAAAAAAACTAAAACAATTCTTGTAAAAATTCATTATTCATCCAAAAAATGTTTTTAAGACAACAGTGCCCTTAATATATTATTTATAAAAGCAATTAAAACATTTTGTAATTAAATAATATCATAGCTTTACTGCATTTTTGTTTTATGATTCAGAGCAGATTTTTGGTAAATGATGCTTCTGTTTAGCAAAAACAAATTAATGGTCAAATTCTCCAAGGAGTCCTGCTTTTGACTAATATAAATATGATGTGGCTGAAAATTTACTTTCTCAAAATTGAAAAAAATTCATTACGTGGTGATAACAGACGTAAAAAAAAATTTTAAACGAGAATTTCTAAAAACAATTTTAAACAATGTCATTCTTTTCTGAATAAGTTCTGAAAATTTAATTAAAATCTGATAATTACTTGATTTTTGAAAGAATTTCTAAAACTATATTTTTTAATACAAAAAAAGATGATAAAAATCCCTATACTACTCTGCATTTTAAAATAATTTATTTATTAACTATGACTTTTACAACAAATGGATCTGAGGGAAAACTTTTAGCATGAAGTTTTATTTAAAATTTGATATGGGTACCAGATTTCACTACCAGCTTCTTGAGCCACCTAGAAATTGTGTCAACTTGTTTTACCAAGAACTCTTGTGGGATGGAAAACATAATTTCTTATATTCACCCTTCAAACTCTTCCAAAGTTATGATTTGGTATAGAAGACTCGCTCTTTTAACCAATCCCAAAGAAAAAAGTCTAAGTCAGAAATCCTGGCTGGCCACTCATACATAAAATAGGGAGTTACTTTTCAATCAACCTGTAATCTTTGACCCACATTCTGACATAAGAAAACCTATGGTAAATTTAATGACTCCCTAAATTGAGTCATGGCAGATGAACCAAGATGAGACAAATAGTTTAAAATATATATCTTATATAAGAAATACATCGTGCAATAAGTATATGAAAAGAGAGTTGCTAAAACATATTCTTTTAAAGTTAAGACATTGGGCCGAGATCTAAATACAATATCTGTTTGAAATTGATTGTAACACTTATCTGTTGCTGTGATATCTTCTTCCATAAGTTGTATATCTTGCATTATTCAGGTTGTTCTTGGCTGACATGGCCTGTTCTAGAGGTAAGCCATGACATTCATTTAGTTCACTAGTTTCAAAGCCTTACAATCTGAAGCTAACAAATATACATCCTCATAGTGTGGAGGTTAGTGGCCAGACTAGTTTCATGTCTCTAGTTTCATGCTAAATTCATTTGGTGCCTAAATTTGGGTCTATCTCGTTATACTCTCCAGATAATGGACTCTTCTAATAATCAATGGGTCCAAGAGGAGATAATCTATATTTTTTTTTCTAAAACAAAATTCTTAACCAAAAATTTGAATGTGCTAAAAAGGATTAAAAAATTTAATAAAATAATTACAAAAATCCTTTGCTCTTGCCTTTTAATAATAACATAAATATTTTGACAATAAAACTTTGTTCTTATCAAATTTTTTAAAATATATATAAACGTGTGTATAAACAAAGATTAACGAAATTGGTTATAAACAACCAACAACTTGAAATTATTTGTTTGAACATTAGTTTTTGATTGATACTCGTATTTAAGTAGATATTCTGTTTATAATCAAACAGTATTATATATTTATTTCTACCGGTCTGATTATTTACAAATTTTTGTTACAATAATGTGTGTTATTTGGCGGGATTCGAACCTGCAACCCCTATCAACATAGGGGAAGCAACCGATTGATCTGGCACATCTTAGACCTCTCGAAAATTGTGTTATATAGGAATGATTTGACTTCGTTTAGATAGTTGGTCATTCGTGGTCGATTAAATGAAAGGTTCATATTAGATTTTCATGTAGATTACTCATATCAACATACACCTGATAAAGGACAGGAGGCACAATTGCTGAAACAGTATGATGATAACAACAAAGATAAGGAGAATGCTTACCAGCATTTATAATCATCTGACTATATTCAGGAACTCTTCCTGTACATTTGCACATATTCTTCCAATCTGGATGTTGAAAGACAACTTCTTCTGTGGGTATCCGTCACAGATCTTGTACTTATCAGCTTTGAATGACAATTTTTTATGGTTTTGGCATCTACAGGAACCATAAATATTATGCTACCTTATATATATATATATATATATATATATATATAGTCATCCACAGACAGATCTGTTTTCACTGTATCACAGTTTATCAGTGCGGTTAGACAGCCAATTGCTTTTTACCCAGAATTAAAACCTGACCAAATTGGCATCAGTCAGCTATTCTACCTCTGAGCTATGGGCGATCATCAGAAGGAGGCAGACTTTTTAGCATGTATATTATCATTATACACACCCAATAGCTGAGAGTGTTCTAATTTATTGCTGAATGAACAATGCCTAAATGCCAGAGTAGCTACTGTTTTTAAAAGTCTACCATTCTCCCAGAGTGCTCAATCAGGGTGTAAGAGTGTAATAATTAAAAATCACATGAAGACACCACTCATGGTAGAAACCTGGGTTGCGTAATAACTCTTTTACAAATGGAAAATATTAAAAAATTCTACAATATAATTGTATTGAACACTTTTTAATACAAATGTGCACTCATCAAATTTCATTATGACCAAAAACTAAGTAATTAAACAATCAATCAATATATATATATATATATATATATATATATATATATATATATATATATATATATATAAAATAGATTATAACTATACTCATGTCAAAAAAACTTCCACGAATCTATAAAGAAGAGAAAAAATGGTTTTAAAAAATAGAAAGAGCTAATTACATGAACATCAGTCAAAAGAGTTCGAATCAAGTCAGCATGTAGCCCAAAGAAAAACCCGACACGAGTAATCAACTAACAAAAAGCTCAATACTTAGGTTGAGTGGAATAAGTAAAGAATACCTAATGAGCCAGACAGACCTACCTAGGTTTTACCTAAACAGATTGTCAGGGAAAGCTATATATATATATATATATATATATATATATATATATATATATAAACAGTATAGTAGAGTCAGTTGGGCACCATTCATGAGAAAAAGAGCACCATGACACAATTCACTCCACCAGAAATCTGGTAAATGACATACTGTACTGCTTGGCATTCACAGCTGAATCTCCAATACAAACATTTCAGGGTGTTTGAGTATCACTCTGAGGACAGTTCAGCAGATTCAGAAAGAATTGGATGAGTTTAATGATGATTAATGGCAGCTAAAAAAATTAACTCTGATCATTCTGATAAAAAGAACTCCTGAATTAGTTAATGTGGGCATCAGATTCAACACAGACGTCTACATCAAATGTCTTGAAGAGGTAGTGCTTCACTGGGTGCAGGGGGTGGTTGCTGAATGGTCCTATGTCTTTGCACCCTACCACAGAAGCAAGAGAACCCAGTCATGTCTAGCAGACAATTTCTGCAACCATATCACTCCTTACATTTGGCCACCAAACTCCAAAGACTGCACCCTTCTTGATTATTATATGTGGAGTGCACAGTTGAGCAATAGTTCAACAACTCCTTGTAATCCCAAAGATGAACTGAAGGCAAGGATTATGCCATTCACCAACTTAATCAAGAACACCATCTAAAAGAAAATCCAAAGTAAGTCTGAAAGCCGTGGCTGAAGCCAATGGTGATTTTATTGAATAAATACATTGTTTACTATTCAAGATGTTTTTGCATAATTTTAATAAACAGTTCTGTTAAAATGATTTATTAATGTTATTTTCATTTTTTGCATAAACTTAAATGGTAATTCATCCATTGCATTATATATATATATATATATATATATATATATATTGTTTAATATAACAGACAATGAATGTCTATGATGCTTAATCATGATCCGTTCTAAACATCATATTTTGGCTTTAATTTCAGGTGAAAATAAAGACAAAATTGTCCAACATTTTGATAATTTTTTATTATTTTTTATTATGCTGGTTCTAAGCTTTCGGCTCATGATTAAACATAACAGACATTCATTGTCTGTTATATTTAACAATATATGTTTAGGAAATTATCTGCTGCCTTGATACACTATATATATATATATATATATATATATATATATATATACAAGGATATCACTGTGCAGTATGTTGTATTTTTGTTGATACAATATTGTCAGCAATGCATCCAAACAGTGCCTGAATATATGAAAATTGAAGTAGCTCAGTCAGTACCTAACTAAGAATTAGTGCTGATGCTTACCAACCTCATCATTTGAATAATCAAAAGATCCACTATGGAGTGTGATCCCAAATACAAGAAGAATACCACTTGAAACCATTGGTTATTTATAGGAGTGACTAGAAGCTTTTGCAAACAAAAGCAATTCCACAAAGTATTTAACTCATCTTGTGTTCAGTATTGAACACTTACTGTGCTACATTATTTTAAATATACCTTTTATAATTTTATATAAATGTATTGGCTAAAGTTTTATGTATATTTATTATTGTAAAGCTGGAACTCATGTGCAGTGTAATTTTGAGGTAAATACTTACATAATGGTGAATAATACAATAAACTGTTTTTGTGGCATAAATTGACTACGTATTTCGCTATCTCTTTATGTCTCTTTCTCTCTTTCTACAAATATATACACACATACCAACAAGTGCACATGTGCGTGTGTGTCTTTGTATGTACTGATTACTGAGGAAATGTGCACAAAGTAATTTATTTACAACTTTTACAAAATGATTCCTACCTTCAACTGTGACAGCTTATATGCACACATATATAAACACACATTAACACACATAAATTTAGTGTCCACACACTTCAATGCATTTCACAGAAGACATTTTTACATATGCACATATATTACATTTCCTGAAATTAAATTATGAAATGCTTCTTTCTTTTCTAAAAGAATGTTTAATATGTTTATCTTCTATAATTTTTTCTATCAACGTTTTGAAATGATCTATCTATCTATCTATCTATCTATCTATATATATATATATATATATATATATATATATATATATATATATGTATATATAGCTAGATAGATAGATATGTGCATGTGACTGACGAATATATATATATATATATATATATATATATTTAGGTCTTTCTTACAAGACTAGAGAACAAGTTTTATGTATGTACCTTCTTGTACTTGGCATGTTTGTTTATAGGCATATCAGCAATGTTTTTATATGTGTGTATATTGTATCATTTGATATTATCCTGTATTAAATTGTTTTATTGTATTATTTAATATTGTATTACTGTGAAGGAGCTGTCTCCAATAACAGATCGATCAATATCTTACAGAGACGGAAAACAGGCGATCAGTGCAGTCTGATAGTAAATGTTTTATACAAGAATTGTGATACAGTGTCCTAATGAAAAAATAAATACAAATCCCTTAATACCATGTCTCAAGACCATGTGAAGTTGATCAGAAACTAAGCACATATCACTTAATTGTTTCTTTCAGACATACATATGGATGTGTGGGTGGTGTAATGGCTATTGATTTGAACTGAAAAATTGGAAAGCCAAGTTCAAATTTCAGTTGAATTCCTTACATTCACTTATACACAAATACCTTGGGAAAGGTATGAATCCATCTCTTTCCACCACTCAACTATGAGTTAAAAGAGTATGGCAAACTGGGTTCTTTAGCCCAGGTTGGTATCCAGTATAACTTTAAATTAAAAAACCTGACAAGACTATATGCATCAGTTCTCTGTATTCAGTTCTTCTGAAAAGTGTTGTTAGTTTGGAACAAGTTTTCACGACTATAATCAAATCATGTGTGGATAGTCTGGCTATTCAATTCCAAGAGCTGAAATATTGAACCCTTATACTTTAAAAATTGCAGTTGAGTCTATTATCTATCTATCTGTCTCTTTCTCTCTCTCTCTCTCTCTCTCTTTCTCTCACTCTCTCTCTCAAGAAAAAACTACTAAAAAGTTGTAAGTTAAAAACGATTTTTTGACAGTATTTATTTATTTCTATTATTATTATTATATATATATATATATATATATAGTGATGATCATCCACGTATACTGTCTTAATATGTATAGGAAAGAATATTAATAAAAAGTTTTGAATTTAAAAACGTACTTTTTTAAACAGTATTTGTTTATTTTTATAGTGTTTTATATTTCAGACCGCCCTCGGTCCTTCATCAGAAACAAGTGATTTTTAAATTAGAATTGGAAACGTATTTTTACGATGGCGTCCTAATACTTTTTTGTTTACATCACGTGGTGTCGATAAACCAATCAGCATGCGGCACGTCCGTTTGTTTATTTTCGGTAAACCAATCAACACGCGGCACGTCCGTGGAGAGAGTCTGTTTGTTTTAGACAAAAAATCTCTTGGAATATCTATTTTTTTGTTTATATCGCGTGGTGTCGATAAACCAATCAGCATGCGGCACGTCCGTTTGTTTATTTTCGGTCAACCAATCAACACGCGACACCTCCGTGGAGAAAGTCTGTTTGTTTTAGATAAAAAATTCCATAAAATAAACAAACGGACGTGCCGCATGCTGATTGGTTTATCGACACCACGTGATGTAAACAAAAAAGTATTAGGACGCCATCGTAAAAATACGTTTCCAATTCTAATTTAAAAATCACTTGTTTCTGATGAAGGACCGAGGGCGGTCTGAAATATAAAACACTATAAAAATAAACAAATACTGTTTAAAAAAGTACGTTTTTAAATTCAAAACTTTTTATTAATATTCTTTCCTATATATATATATATATATATATATATATATATATATATATATATATATATATTTGATATTTCAGACCAGCCTTGGCCTTTCATCAGAAACAAATGATTTTTTAAAAATTTTCAGAAACAAATGATTTTTATGCTATATATATATACTATTAATTATTACATTACAACATGTGAAAACTACAAACTACAAAATTGTACATTTTGTTTTGACATTGAAAGAACAATATTTCATCAGATAGTTGACTACATGACGAAACATTGTTCTTTCAATGGCAAAACAAAATGTACAATTTTGTAGTAGTTTGCACATGTTCTAACATAATAATTAATAATAAATATTTATTGCTTTATTTTTATATTGAGCACTGTTTTAAATTAATGTTTTGAATATATTTATATATATATTTCCCTCCTATCATGGAGAGATAGACAATAGTAAGACAGTGTCAGCTCAGTTCATTAGAGAGGCAATATTATGAGACAGCATCAGTTGAGCTCAGCTCATTAAGGAGACAATAGTGAGACAACATCAGCTCAATACATTCTCTTCACTAACAGTTATTAAACTTTAGTACCAGTCATGAAAGCTTTTGCTGTGTATTTGCTCTTTAACAGAGCCTTATTATTATATTTTTTTGTAATAATTATGTTGTTTAGTAGTGAAAAATATATACATATCTTCTCTATTATAATAAAAACCATTATATGGTTAAATAAAATAAAGACAAGAGGAAAACTGTATTTTAAATCGCCTACGCGTTTCATCCTGTGATGGACTTTTTCAAAGCAAACAGACGAAATGAGCTTTATTCTAAATTATGTATCTATAAACAAACAGTGTTGGTAACCACAAAGATGCTCACAAATCATTTCAAAAGATCAACAGAATATTTTAGTTTTTAGAATTTCTTCATTTGTAGTGTAAAGTCACGAGATATTAAAATGCAGGTAATTTGACCATTTTCTTTGAAAACTGTTTATTTTGTGTGTAAGTCTGTTTTAGAATTTCTTCACATGTAGCGTAAAGTCACGAGATGTTAAAATAAAGGGAATTCAACCGTTTTTCATTTTAACATATTTCCTTCTCAATTTATAGGCAGAAGCACACAAAAGCATGCTGGGATTTCTTTCTAACCAAAGGAGAATCAGTAATGTGATAGGTACTGACTTGGCGGCTCGACTACAGTCACTTCCCCACCGACAAAATGTGGCCTCCCTTTGTCTGTTCTATAAATACTTTCATGGCTTCTGCTCAGACAAACTTAAGTCACTGATGCCTCCTCAACAGGTGTTTACTCGTGCAACCAGATTGGCAACTGGGTCCCACCCATTCACAGTTAGGTTAGCCAAATGCAGACGACAATTCTACTCCTGCAGCTTCCTCTCTTGCACTTCCCGCCTGTGGAACTCACTCCCGTATTCTTGCTTTCCTGATGGCTACAACCTCCAGAAATTTAAATGCAAAGTTAATACTCATCTACTAACCACTGGACTCTAGCTTTCTCCCCTCCCCTGTATAACCTTCCCTTTCTCTCCACCTATGTATCTGTCATCACACCTGCTTTCTCAGCTTTCTATTGTTCCTTTCTAACTAGCTTGTACTCCTCACTCTTTTCTAATTAATTTTTTTACATTTATGTAACCCCCTGCACATCAGTGGCGTTTCTGCCTTGCTCGGGGTGAAATGATTAAAAAAAAATAAAAAAAATATATTACGTAAATTAATGAATTTTAATGAAACTTGGTTATAAACAACCAACAATTTGAAATGAATTGTTTGAACATTATTTTTTATCAATACTCGTATTTAAGTAGATATTCTGTTTTTAATTAAACAGTATTATATATTTATATTTTCTGGCCTGATTATTTTATGAAAAAAATTTTTTGTTACAAAAATGTGTGTCATTCGGCAAGATTCGAACCTATCTATAAGATATATATATATATATAAGAATATCTACTTAAATACAAGTATCATAAAAAATAATGTCCAAACAATTCATTTCAAGTTGTCAGTTGTTTATAACCAAGTTTCATTAAAATTTGTTAATTTCCATAACATGTTTACATTTGTTGACATTACGATAGATTTCAGAGCAGATATGGTTGTTGCGATGAATCAAAAATTGTGTTATATAGGCTTGATTAAAACCTTGTTTAGACTGGAGCTCATTCATGGTCAAGCGGTCTAAGACTTTGCCAGATCAAATGGTAGCTTCCCCTATGTAGATAGGGGTTGCAGGTTCGAATCCTGCCGAATGACACACATTTTGATAATAAAACATTTATCATAAAATAATCAGGCCAATAGATATAAATATATAATACTGTTTAATTGAAAACAGAATATCTACTTGAATACGAGTATCGATAAAAAAAAATAATATTCAAACAATTCATTTCATATATATATATACATATAGTCATTCGCAGACAGATCTGTTTTGCTGTATCACAGCTCATCAGTATGGTTAGACATTCGATTGCTTTTACCAAGAATTGAAACATGATATAATACTTCCAAGTGAATAAAGAACAAAGAAAAGTATTAACAACATTCAAAACATTAATTTAAAACAGTGCTCAATATAGAAATAGAGCAATGAATATTTTTTCTGAGTTATATTTTAGAACATGTACAAATTATAATTTACTACAAAAATGTACATTTTGTTTCGACAAGTTTTTTGATGTCAAAACAAAATGTACACTTTTGTAGTAAATCATAATGTGTATGTGTGTGTGTGTGTGTGTGTGTGTGTGTGTGTGAATATATATATATAATTCTGGACCATTTTTCTGGTTGCCATTGAAATCTTTAATATAAATTATCTGATATCAGAGTACTTTTAGCTGATACCTGATGAGACATTGTTTTTTTCAATGTCGAAACAAAATGTATGCTTTTGTAGTAAATTATAATTTGTACATGTTCTAAACTATAACTTATAATATTTATATATATATATATATATATATACACACACACACAGAGACAGGAGAATATATATATATATATATATCTCATTTTTGGGGGCACGGGTACACTTGTGTATATATATATATGTTTCATTGAATCTGACAGACAAACTATATTTTATAATCTAAAAACCTTAATGTGAAAATTATAGAATCCCTTTGTATGAAGCAATTCAAACTACACATCAACCTCCCTTTATTTAATAATAACAGCAATGTGTTGATATTTTCTTAAGAAGACACACTATCATAATGCCTAAAACTACTACTACTACAACTACTACAACTACTACTACAATGACATAATACATATTAGAACACAAACATTAAAATCTTTAACAAGAAACTCCTTGAAAATGCCTCATGAACTGATCAAAAGCCCTTTGGTCAATAATAACTAAAGTTAGTTTCTACACTCCCTTCAGTCAGTTAAGTGCCATACATGATACACGCTTGGGCGATCATGTCTCGAAAGAGACATGACTGACTGGACAGAAAATTATCCCGCAGTAGTTTGCCATTGCTTTCTGCGGTAGACTGGTTGCCGACCAAGGCTATAGAACCCAATCTGTCCTGTTATTTAACCCATAACTGGAAGGAATAGATGGATTAATACCTTTCCCAAGGGTATTTGCACGTAAGTGAATGCAAGGAATTCAACTGGAATATGAACTCAGTTCCCTGATTTCTTGTTCCAAGCCGATATCCAATGCACCACAAAGCACATACCTTAGTCTTTCCAAAAAGACTGTAAGAATATTAGAAAACCATTTTAAAAACTTAAAAAGCTTTCATTGTCTGCCACATTTAATAAAGCATCTATAAAAGAAAGGTTACTGCCCAAATATACAATATCTATCTGTGTGTGTGTGTGTGTGTGTGTGTGTGTGTGTGTGTGTGTATATATATATATATATATAGCACAAGATGTTAAACATTAAGAAATGATCAAGAACTACTCCACTGAAAATAATAAATATTATACAATTAAGAAGAAACATTTACTAATATCATTTCAAACAAAAATTGAGTTAAAAGGAATTCCCATTTAATTGTTTCTAAAAGAGTGTTCTTGCTAATATTTGAAAAATCCTGTGTATTTTACAGGATTGATTTGATAATTGCTGAAGTCAAACTAATATAGCGTTTTTATACATACCATTATGTTGTTTAAAGAATATTTATAAGAGAAGAGTCTTAAGAATTGGGGATAAAGTGTTTGTAGATATAAACAATGTGAACACAGAAATCAACACTGAATAGTTATTAGGAGTTTCACACTTTAAACGGTTATCAATTTGATGATCACTTCAGGTGTGAAACTTATAATCACTATGCAGTGTTGATTTTTCGATCCACATTGTTTCTCTCACTCTCTCTCTCTCTCTCTCTCTCTCTCTCTCTCTATATATATATATATATATAGTCATCTGCAGACAGATCTGTTTCACTATATCACAGCTCATCAGTACGGTTAGACTCCGATTGCTTTTTAACCCAGGATTGAAACCCGACCGAATTGGCATCAGTCAGCAATTCTACCTCTGGGCTATGGGTGCTCGGTAGAAGAAGGCATACTTTTTAGCGCATATATTATCATTATACACGCCCAATAGCTGAGAGTGTCCTAATTCATTGCTGAATGAACGATGCGTATATATATATATATATATATATATATTGTCATCCGCAGACAGATCTGTTTCGCTGTATCACAGCTCATCAGTACGGTTAGACTCCAATTGCTCCCTTACCCAGGCTTGAAACCCGACCGAATTGGCATCAGTCGGCGACTCTACCCCTGGGCCACAGGGCGTTCGGTGGAAGAAGACAGTCTTTTTAGCGCATATCATATTACGCGCCCAATAGCTAGAGTGCTCAATAGCTATATATATATATATATATATATATATTGTAATTTTGATATTACAATGGTTTATAAAACCATTATATCACTACACAAAAATGTTCATATTTCATAACGATATTGTTCTTTAACTGATATAACAAAATTACAATATTAAGCTCTACTCTGTATATATATATATATATATATATATATATATATATATATATATATATGTGTGTGTGTGTGTGTGTGTGTGTGTGTCTGTGTGTACAGCATATGTATATATGCATGTGGTATATTTATGTAACACATTTTTGTTTATATGCATTTGGTTAAAGACCAATGAAAGTTCCTTGTTTATTTTTATACTTCAAACCATTTTCCAGCTTTCTTGTGAAAATTTGGATATCACTTGACTGATATCTTCAGCTTTCGTAAGACAAGGTCAAAAGATTTTTGTTGATGATATTATAATTAAATACATTTTGCAAATTTTTCTGTTACAGTTTGTGTTGTAATGTTGTTGTTTTTTAGTTATATAATATATTCAGTGTACAAATATTTTGATAATAGGTTGCTTGCTTTTATGCTGAATACTTCTAGTATTTGTAGTAGCTTTTTGACACCTTTTTGACACCTTATAGGATATAGCATTTTGTGTTATTGATAACTAGCAGTATAGCCCGGCATTGCTCGGGTGTAATGAAAGCTTTAAAACTAATCCATGGTCCTGGAGCTCAGACTAAAGAATATTTGTGTCAAGTTTGATGAGAATCGGATAAAAATTGTGGATTTGTATAAAGGACATACAGACAGATAAACAGACACACACACACACACACACACACAAACATCTTGACTTTTATATATATATTATCAATTTTCTGCACTATTGTAAGAACTGCAACCTTGAAACTTCTGAATATCGTTTCTTATGTCTTTGTCTATGAGTGTATCAAATTTGATTAAAATTGGACCAATTCTTCTATAACCCGATTTTTTCGATTATTGATTTTCTATATTTATCGGGGGTACCTTGACACAAAACCAATCTAAGAACACTTGCAGACGCTTATAGTACAACTGTGTCAATTTTCAAGAAAATCGATTCAGCTGTTTTGGAGTCTATAGGTAATGGATACACACACACACAGACACACACACAGACAAAGTTCCATTTATAAATAAGTTTAGATAGATTATTTGTTAGATTCCTTAATAGTTTTTGTGTTGGCTGGTGATATGGGACATAACTGATGTGTTTCTGGATAAATGGCAAGTTAATCAGCATGTAGTGGTTTTGTAACCTATATATATCTTATTTGAATTATTATTATTATGAATGATTATATTTGATAATGATATGAAATAATTTTTGATAATGACTTATGAAAGCTAAAAGTACTCTGATATCAGATAATTTATATTAAAGATTTCAATGGCAACCAGAAAAATGGTCCAGAATTATATATATATATTCACACACACACACACACACACACACACATACACATTATAATTTACTACAAAAGTGTACATTTTGTTTTGACATCAAAAAACTTGTCGAAACAAAATGTACATTTTTGTAGTAAATTATAATTTATACATGTTCTAAACTGTAACTTATAATAAATATTCATTGCTTTATTTCTATATTGAGCACTGTTTTAAATTAATGTTATGAACATTGTTAATACTTTCTTTGTTCTTTATTCATTTGGATATAGCAACTCTGACACCAAATCAGCCAAGTTTTGATTCCAGCCAAAAGCAAGTGGACGTGTCTAGCCAGATTGATGAGCTGTGATACAGCAAAACAGACTTGTATGTGGATGACTAATATATATATATTTATATATATACATATGTTAATAACAGGCAATATATATAGTATAAAGATATATATCTTGAAAATATATATATATATATGCCAACAGCTGGCAATTTAAGTCGAAAATTAGAAGTCCTACCAGAGTTCATTATTGGCAGCCAAACTCTTAACAATATAAAATTAGAATATAACACAGTGTTGATAGCAGACAGGGAAAGGAAACTACAAGAACATCTACAAAAGGTAGAGAAGGAAAGATGACTACTAAGATTGCACGATGCGACCGCTGGGATCAATTCACATTGTGGGACAGTGGCGCATTGTTGCAATAGACATCTTGAAAACCAGCTTTTATGAGGACATCATCGGACGAGATCATCATGACCAGCAACAGCGACCAAACCAACCGGCTAGCCGGGTGGCAGTGTCACAACCGGGATCGTCACGACCATTGATGAGGACAAGTGTCACAATTAACGCCCCAGCCATCCGGGTAAATGTGTTACACTGCTTATAGACAACACATTAAAATTTCCCTTCTCTGATTCCATGCTCCTTTGGCTTAGCAGGTAGTGACTCCAACTGACACCAAATCAGTCAAATTTTGATTCCGGCCAGAAGCAAGAAGATGTGTTTAGCCACATTGATGAGCTGTGATACAGCAAAACAGGCTTGTATGTGGATGACGAATATATATATATATATTTCTTTTAACAGTAAGGTTTACTCTTTTCAAGGTTTGAAGGCTATTTGAGGTCGAGGCTTATGTTAGGAGGCCATTTGTTCATAAAAGAGTGAAAGATAACAGTTAACCTTAGTCTTGAAGAGTTTAAGATTGTAGTGATCCGGGAAACATGCTGTTTGGAGTTTGATCCACAGCGTAGTGGTATATGAAGGAAGCTGTTCAAATAGAACATATTTCTCACTGATGAAATATGGAGGAAATGCAGCTGGTTTGCTACTATCTAAATGGTATGGCATGTTCTTACTATGAAGTTTCGTATTAGTGCAGCAAGGGAATGTAGTTCGTCCAATCACATTTCATTTCAAGTAGTCATAGAGCAGCATGAGGCTTACCACATCCTGCCTATGGTGGAAAAGTTGGAGGGCTCAGAGGTACTTTTGAGCACTATCAAGGCTAGAGAATGAGGCTTAGGCAGTTCTCACCCAAATATGACAACAGTACTCTTTTGGCCTGATCTGGCTCTTATAAAGGTAGAAGATATCAGGAGCAGTCATATACTTACTGGAGTGGTATAGGATGCTGACCATTTTATCTGCATCCATAGCAATGGATCATATGTACAAGTTCCACATGAAATTGAGTGTGTGTCTGAGGCTCAGTAGTCTTTCAAAGCACAGTGCCTCCCCCAAGAGAATATCCGTTCATCCAGATTGGTGGTAGATTGAGATCAGATTATCTATTAGGTGCAATAGATAAATTGTTGTGTAAATTACACAAAAATGAAAATAACACTTAGATCTCATTTCAACAGATATATTTACCAAAATTACACAAAAAATATCTTGAAATACTAAAGAGTAAATTTCTTGAATAAAATCACCATTGGCTTCAACCACGGCTTCCAGACAGCTTCAAAATTTTCTACAACTCTTCTGGATAGACTCTTTGATGAATGCTACCATAATTCCTGCTTTCAGTTCATCTTGGATTTTACAAGGAGTTTGGTTGGTCTCTCACTCAACTGCACCCTATACATACGAGGGTCATTCAATAAATAAGGTGAATTTTTCAGTATAAGGACTTCTAATACAGATAGAAGCTTACTTTTTTTTCTTTTATTTTTTCAATGTAGTCTCCCAGCAGTGTCACACACTTTTCCCATCTGTGCACAAGCTTCCGTATTCCCTCAGTGTAAAAATCTTTGGACTAATGTCTCAGCCAATCGCTCACAGCACTTTTGACTTCATCGTCACTTTCAAACTTTGTGCCTCTCGTGAACACTTTCAAGGGACCAAGCAAGTGAAAGTCTGAAGGAGCAAGGTCTGAGCTGTAAGGGGGATGAGGGAGAGACACTGCTGGGACAAGTCGACCCTCTTCTGTTTGTGCTCTGCAGTAAGCATCTTTGGCACCCACTGGCAGCTGACTTTCAAGTAGGCAAGGTCATCATGGACAATTTTGTGTGCTGTCCCAACAGATAGGCTCAAAGTCCTTGCAATGTCATTCACTGTCATCCTTCTGTCAGACTGAATGAAGTCATTGACTGATTCGATCACCTCAGGAGATCTCATTTCTGTAGGCCTCCCAGGCCTGTCTTCAGCTTCAACACTGCTCTGTCCTTCTTTTAACAATTTAGCC
Organism: Ascarosepion bandense; assembly: GCA_037127315.1. Classification (NCBI taxonomy): domain Eukaryota; kingdom Metazoa; phylum Mollusca; class Cephalopoda; order Sepiida; family Sepiidae; genus Ascarosepion; species Ascarosepion bandense. The sequence goes on along the minus strand of JBBBDQ010001007.1, from coordinate 647,568 downwards.
CGCTTGTCAACATTTTTTGGCTGAAATGTGTAGCACCATATACAGTTGACATTCTCTTATGAATTTCAACTGGTTTGCATCATTCAGTAACCAAAAACTTGATAACTGACCTCTGTTCAATCCTGGAGCCTGATTCTTGGTCGGTCATCTTTGCTAATCTCTAAAACTCTCAAAGTCTTTTTCTATATGCAAAAAAATTAAATCCCTATGAAAAAGAAATAAAGCAAAATAATTTTAAAAAAAGATGCTTCTATTTTTTAGAAGTCCTTTTACCGAAAAATTCACCTTATTTATTGAATGACCCTCGTAAAAATCACAGGGGTTGCAGTCTTGGGAGTTAGGTGGTGATAAAGATTAATATGGTCACAGAAATGTCTGACAGTCATGATAGTGTTCTGCTTGTGTGGCATGGTGCAGTGTCCTGTTACCAAACATAGGGTCTGCCAGAAACCACCCATTTGACTTGGTGTATGCCTCTGTGTTGAATCTGAGGCCCTGTAGTAAAATGAATGAAGACATAAGGTTGATATCACTAGTGATCACTCCAAATACATTCATAATCACCATTAGACTCATCCATCTCTTTCCGAATCCTCTGCAAATTGACATTTTGAAATATTTGTATTGGAGCATTCTGAGCAGTACAACATGCTATTTCCAAATTTCTGACAGAGTGAATTGCGTTATGGTACTCTTTTTCACAAATGGTGCCCAACTGACACTACTATATTGTACAATCAACAGGATCAAAAACAAATAACATGCATGTACAAAATTAACAGCATAAAATGATAACAATTTGCCCATATCACTCTGTATATCTCACAGAAAATATATATTACATTATACAAATTACAACGGAAATACCTCCCACTGACACCTCCCAAATAATGGTAAAGATTTTATAGCTGCAATATTTTTTTTATGTGTGTGTGTGTGTGTGTGTGTGTGTGTGTGTGTGTGTGTGTGTGTGTGTGTGTGATTTATAGATTACTTGTGAAAGGTACAAAAACAGTCTTGTTTACTGTAAATTCATTATTCACTAAACTTCATATAGACATTATTTTCCCATTCTGGTTCAAATTAAGTCATTATTTTTTTACTGTGTGACCCACATGGCTATCAATGAACATGAAAATTAATTTTCCATTCTTTCTTCTGTCTTACTTTTTATCTTTTTAGTCAAGAAAAAATCTGGATATCAAAATAAAACAAAACTAAATGGACTTCCTGTTTCTTTTAATAGTTTTTGACTGTCTGCCATCAAGAAACAAGAACATCAGATTCCATTTCTGGTTGCTCTACAAAGAAATTCATGCAGATTGGTTTATTTATTTTTTTAAACCTTTCACAGACTGTCAAGAAATACCATTAATAGAATTAATGCAATGTATTATATAATAATCAATGTGTCTGTGCATGTACACATATGCATGAAGTTGGGTTTTATGCATATACATATATATGTGAATGTGTATGGGCATTTAAATGTTAGTGATTTTTCTATAAGACGACAGATTTCTATGGAGTTTGCATAAGATGGTCCAAGTTCCTAAAATAAATGCTTCTCAAAAGGAAGCTGAAAATATTGTACCACTAAAAATTAAGACCAAGTCACGAAAGTAAATATTCTCTAGTGTAGAATTCATCACAAAACAGTTGGAAATTATTAAGTCAATTGATTCATGAATTTGATTGCATATTAGCTGTGTGTTCAATCCCTGGGCAAGGTAATACGGACTTATAAGTATTTATTTTAGTTTTATAAAAAGTCTCTTATTAATTATGTGTTTTAAAAGTTCAGTATTTATTGCAGAATTCTACCTATGACAATGCACAAACTCTCCAAAACCAGGATAATGGGCATTAGTGGATGAATCAATTATTATTAAATATTGTTATTCATTTTGATTTTTATCTTCAAATGCCTTTGATAGGAACTTTATTTTGATATTTTTATCTTCAAATGCTTTTGATAGGAACTTTATTTTGATGGGAACTCTATGGCATTTAAGAGACAGTTTAGATTACAAAATGAAAGTTCTCAATGGGATTTAAATTCAGGTCACTTTTACCTCAGGGAAGCCAAGTTTAAGACACCAACTGATCTAATCAACTGAGCTATAAGAATGCAACAGCTTTCAAAATCTAATATTTAAACACTTCTTTCAATCCATGATTTCTCTTACTGCTATATTCGTTCCTCTTTTCATACTACTAGTGAAGAAGAAAAAACAAATGAATCACGAATGAGTTTCTCGACATGATCCAAAGGAGACAGAAAACAATGTCAAGACGTGGAACAAAATATAGAAAACTACACAAGGAAATAAAGAAAAAGCACAGACAAGCTAAAGAAGAATGACTCAACAAAAATTTTGCAGAAATATAGACATTGTGTATCACAGATAAAGGAGATATGCATAAAAAGATAAGGGCAAAAAAGATAACAGGACAAAAGACATGCCCATCAACAGGATGCATAAATTCCAAGAACAGCATGCTCATATTAGAGAAAGAAAAAAATACTTCAGCAATGGATTGAAAATATTGCAGATCTCTTCCATGACAAAATAAAACAACCAGCAATACAAAGAAATACAGACGAGCCAGAAATATTAAAAAGCAAAGTGGAAGATTCACTGGCCAATTTGAACATAAACAAAGTGTCTTGATCATACAGGATTGTAATAGACATGCTAGCAGCGTTAAATGATTTCAGCAGAGACAGAATAAAAGAAATAATAAATTAGATATACAACAGTGGTGATATACCGGAAGACCAAGACAGATATATTTTCATAGACAGAAATATTAAAAAGCAAAGTGGAAGATTCACTGGCCAATTTGAACATAAACAAAGTGTCTTGATCATACAGGATTGTAATAGACATGCTAGCAGCGTTAAATGATTTCAGCAGAGACAGAATAAAAGAAATAATAAATTAAATATACAACAGTGGTGATATACCGGAAGACCAAGACAGATATATTTTCATAGCACTGCCTAAAAAACCAGGTGTAAACAAATGTGAACTCCACCAAATAATCAACCTAATCAGTCACATAACAAAACTTATCTTAATTCTGATGAATAGAGCAGGCAGCAGAATGAGGCCACAGATAGGGCAAGAACAGTGACAGTTTGTTAAAAACATTGAATCAAAGGACACAATATTTATTCTCATAATATCAGAAAGGGCCATATAAATGCAAAAGGATACTCCACCTATGCTTTATAGACTTCACAAAAGGTGGGTGTTTGTCAAAGTACGCCACTAAGATCTGCTAGAGCTCCTCAGCAACTTTGACATATTCTAGAAAGACAGAATAATCAAGATTATGTACTAGCAGCAAACCACCTACATAGGGACAAGAAATTAATCCAGCAGATATACAAAAATAGAAACGAGTATAATACAAGAATGTTTCTTCTCACTGGATTTATTCAACCTATACAGTGAAGCAGTACTTTGTGGTGCAATGGATATAAGCTCGGAGCGAGAAATCGGGGAGCTGAGTTCAAATTTCAGTTGAATTCCTTGCATTCACTTACGTGCAATTACCCTTTGGAAAGGAATTAATCCATCTCTTCCCACCATTTATGGGTTAAATAACAGGCCAGATTTGGTTCTATAGCCTTGGTCAGCAACCAGTCCACTGCAGAAAGTAACGGCAACCTACTACCGAATAATCTTCTTCCCAGTCAGTCATGTATCTTTTGAGACATGATCACCCAAGTGAGTAACATGTATGGCACCTAACTGACTGATACAGTGAGGCAATTCTGAGAGAACTACAAGTCCTGTCAGAATTTGTCATTTCTACAAATATTTTCATGGCAACTGCTCTGACAAGTTTTTTCCTGATCTGTGACCACATGAATTTAAGCATGCTGCTAGGTTGGCTCCAGTGTCCACCACATTCTTGCTGAAATAGTTAAATGTAAATGCCACTTCTACACCAACAGTTTCTTTTCTTGCACTTTCCACCTGCAGAAATCCTTTCCATTTATATGCTTCCATGATAACTATGATCTCCAAAAGTTTAAATGCAATGTCAATCACCATCTTCTGTCTTCTTAAATCCTGTTCATCTTTTATTCTTTTCTCAATACCTTCTATACCCAGTTTTTTCTTTTGCTTTCACTTTCTGTAACCCCCTGTATTAGTGGCATTCCCACCATGTTTGGGACAAAAAGATTTTTTTTTAATTTGCAGAAGACACAGTGTTGCTAGCAGACACAGAAAAAAAACTACAAAACCTCCTACAGAATGTAGCAAAGAAAAGCAAGAAGAAAGGACTATGCCTAAATTACAAGAAAATAAAATCAAGCAAGTACAAAAATTTGAATACCTGAAAAGTATTCTAACAGGGAATAGAAAGTGCAGCACTGAGATCTGAAGACGTACTTGGATGGCCAAGATGCATTCCAAAACTAAGCAGAGCATTAAGAAACAGAAAAATTTCCTTGAAAAAAAAGAAAAAAGTACTGAAATGTCATGCTACATCTGTCCTCCTGTATGGCAGTGAATGCTGGACAATCTCCTCAAAGATGATAAAGAGATTCAAAGCAAAAGAAATGTGGTTCTACAGAAGGATGCCAAGGTTACCATGGACAGAGCATGGGAACAATGATGCAGTTTTGGAGAGAATGGAAACAAAAAGGAAATTTCTACTTAATATCAGGAAAGTGCAGTTGAAATTTCTGGGAGACATAATGAGGAAGGAGAGCTTGGACAATCTAATACTCACAGAACAGATAGCAGGAAAGACGGACAGGAGAAGGCTGTGTGTGCATGGCATACTTAGGGGGTTTGAGTAAATGGATAGCAGGACATGGTTTGGGAGAAATAACAGAAAGACCAAACTTATTAAGAGCTACAAGGGACAGGAAAATATGGGAGGCCATGATCGCCTCTGTCCTGACGTGACACAACATATAAATACTGTTGGAAAGAAATGAATCTATCCTTTCTTTATCAAACTAGATGTTAACAGCAGAACAGATTAGGCTCTTTAGTTTTGGTTGGCAAACAACCAAGGAGAAGGATAACCCAGTATCACCTAGGGTGATGACTGAAGTTCTTATAGTCAACTGGGAATCCACAGGGTTAACATACAATATATAATCACTATTAGATTTATTTTATTCTAGTTTTTATGAGATGAATCATTGTCAGTCTATTATTAATTTTGATTAATATTTACTTTCAGTTTCATTTTGGAATTGTCTTTCATTGTAACTTCACTCAAGTTGTAAAACTACAATAGCCCATAAATCAAAAATAAAAGAACAGCTCTTGGTGTGACTTGAATTCATGTCACTTTTGACTCAGGAAAGGCTTGTTGAACACACCAGCTATTTTAACCAATTAAGCTACAAGAACCTAGCTGGTTGCATGAGATCAAACCTTGCTTTTTAAACTTATCTATCTCAACATTATCTCCTATGACACAATATATGTTTTTACACTAGTAGTATTAGCAGCAATGATATTAGCTTTATTTTCTACTAGCAGTATAGCCCGGCGTTGCTCGAGTGTAATGAAAGCTTTAAAACTAATCCATGGTCCTGGAGTTCAGACTCAGCCTAAAGAATATTTGTGTGAAGTTTGGTGAGAATCAGATAAAAATTGTGGATTTGTATAAAGGACATACAGACAGATAAACAGATACACATACAAACATCTTGCCTTTTATATATATATATTATCGATTTTCTGCACTATTGTAAGAACTGCAACCATGAAACTTCTGGATATCGTTTCTTATGCCTTTGTCTATGAGTGGATCAAATTTGATTAAAATCGGACCACTCCTTCTATAACCCAATTTTTTCGATTATCAATTTTTGGTATTTATTGGGGGTACCTTGACACAAAACCTAGCTAAGAACACTCGCTTATAGTACAACTGTGTAAATTTTCAAGAAAATCGGTTCAGCCGTTTCGGAGTCTATTGGTAACGGACACACACACACACACAGACACACATACGCACACACACACAGACAAAGTTCCATTTATGAATAAGTTTAGATTTTCATACTGGATTAATCACTGCTTGCTATTATTATTATTATTGTTGAGTGAGAGAGTCCAATTCCAACAAAGTGATATTTAGGTACAAATATACAAAACTAAATATATGCCCATCATGACACTTCGGTATATTAGGTTATACCAGCCAGATATGTACAATATGGTGACAGGTTTTCATAAAAGCAGTTTATATGCTTGTAGATGGAGTTTTGTTAGAAATATCTTGAGGTCAGTTAATCCATTTTGCTCAAACAATCACATATATGTTGATGTGACCTCCAAGTTACTTAAATAATCCATTCTTCAAACTTAAAAAACAACCCTTTTGAGATCTGACCATGATCCTCTCTCCAACTTCTCCCACTCATGAACAGAGATGCACATTAGGGATTACACTCAGTTGGTTAAGGTAACACAAAGGACAAGCAAATCTCTGGTGCTGAGTAGTATATTTACTCTTGCCTATCTTAATTAACCAAGACAAAAAATATATATGTTAAAACTTCCAATAAATTTAAGATCATAAACCATGAGAGAAACCATGCCTTGTGTAGCATCAAGACATCATCATTGTAGAGCAAGTGACCATCATTAAATATAAATAAATGGCAGAACTGCTCAACAAACAGATTTGATAAAGCTTTCAATAAATAATTACAAGAAAAAGAAAAGAAAAAACATGATAAAGAATAATACAAAACAAGCGAACAAAATATACAAAGTAAATTATCAGTAATAATGCAAAAAGTTCCCAAACTAAGAATTGGCATCGACACACAAGAGCAAATTCAGATGAACAAGTACAGTGTTTTTACTTCAAGACAAGACAGACCAAAACTGAATCAGATGATGCCAAGAACCAGCCTATTTTTTTTTTAATCGTTTCACCCCGAGCAAGGCGGTAATGCCACTGATATGCAGGGGGCTACATAAGTGTAAAAAGATTAATTAGAAGAGAGTGAAGAGGAAGATGAACCAGTTAGAAAGGAGCAATAGAAAGATGAGAATGCAAGTGTGATGACAGTTTCAAAGGTGGAGAGAAAGGAAAGGATATACGGGGTAGGGAAAGAACTAGAGTCAAGTGGTTAATAGATGAGTATTGACATTGCATTTAAATTTCTGGAGGTTGTAGCCGTCAGGAAAGCAAGAATACGGGAGTGAGTTCCACAGGCGGGAAGTGCGAGAGAGGAAGCTGCAGGAGTAGAATTGTCGTCTGCATTTGGCTAACCTAACTGTGAATAGGTGGGACCCAGTTGCCAATCTGGTTGCACGAGTAAACACCTGTTGAGGAGGCACCAGTGACTTAAGTTTGTCTGAGCAGAAGCCATGAAAGTATTTATAGAACAGACAAAGGGAGGCCACATTTTGTCGGTGGGGAAGTGGCTGTAGTCGAGCCGCCAAGTCAGTACCTATCACATTACTGATTCTCCTTTGGTTAGAAAGAAATCCCAGCATGCTTTTGTGTGCTTCTGCCTATAAATTGAGAAGGAAATATTCCCACTAAAAATTGGAACTGATTGTCATTGTTGTCGTTGACATCATCATCATTATTATCATTATTAGCTTAGTGATGGTTTCACACAGTGGAAATAATTTCAAGTGACTCAAACAAAAATTCCTTTCTGCTGAATATTTGCTGTGTTAAAGATGATTGTTTATTTTAAACTTGTTATTATTATTTTTTAGTATTATTTGCTTCAATGTTGTTGTTTTTTAGTTCCTTTTTATTTGAAATTTACTTAAGCAGTCAATCTACAGCAATGAGTAGCAAGTGCAGCTATTAACCTGATAATAATATTCAAGAACAATGTTTTTATCAATTGGAATTTGGAAAACATTGATTGCAGAAGACACACAATTGGAGACAAAAAAAATATGTTTTTAAATGCCTGATTGAAATGTTTTCCACTATCCTTTATATCTGAACATCTAGCATCCGCTACCAGGCATGCAAAAGGAGAACAGAGTCTTTTATTACATGATCATGCAATCTGGGTTAGACCTAAAGACATGTTACCATAACACAATATGTGATCATTCTTGCTGATAACTGTACTGAGAATGAAGTGTGAGATTGATCAGACCAAGAAGATAAGAGTTAAATCAAAGTGAGTTAAAAACTGAGATACAAACAAGTGACTTAAATGCAAAATGTTTATTTTGCCTGATAAGGAACACATTGTTAGAAAGTAGAACTTTAGATATATCTACAACTAAAAAGGTTTCCTTTATCTTAAGGATATTTGGAGTCTTAGAAAAAAAAAATATATTTAGCTTTAACATTTTTTAGGATGAGTTTCTGTTACCTTTCTCCCAGTCTCATATAGATTTTGAGAAAGAAGGAAAAAAAAACTAAGGGTTAAATTTATAAGTCTTTATATAATTTTCTTGTTCTTTTAAGAAAAAAAATTATCAATTTTGAAAGGTTTTGCAAGATAAATGCACAGAGATGGTATGCTTTTGTATGCTTTCCTGTTCCAACTAGCATTTGGAAAACATTGATTGCAGAAGACACACAAGTGGAGACAAAAAACATGTTTTTAAAACATTTCAGCCATTGTAATCTATGATCTTATTCAGGTGTCGTTCATCATACTTAGTAAACCCCTTAGAATTTTGAACAAAACCCTTTATTCAATCCATAGGAGCAAATTCAGCTTTTTATATTTAAGGGATATATTTCATAAAAATGAATACTCACCAGTCTTATTCTCCTTTGATTTGCTTGTTTCTTTCACTGGACCAGAGTATGTATCTTTTCAGTGTTACCAAAGGCAGGGATTGAATTTACAATTGCTGGGGAACCAGATATGTTTTTCATTACCACTTCAATCTCTTGAGCACGAGAGAAATAAAAATTCAAACAAAAATTATCTAAGTATAGTATAATTGTGTAGTATAAAAATCTAGTAGCAATATATTCTTAAAAATTCGAAATAACTTGAGTTTGTTACATTCATTTATGCACAAATATGTTTGGGAAATGTATGAATCCATATTTTCTTCCTACAGCTATAAATTAAATAGAGGGACAGACTGGACTCTTTAACCATGATTGGCAAATGTTCTAGAAGAAGGACAACTCTGAATTCAAAACACTATATGGCCCTTTGAGAAAGCATTACACCTGGGAGAATTCCAGTGAAAACATTGACAGCAAGATGTTGGATATGATCAATAGCAGAATATAACAGACCCAATTTGTGGTATTGAACTGCAATGGTGTCATGCAAAAATTCCTTTATACTGGATAATATAAAATTATATTCCAAGTTAGATGAAATTGATGGAAACACAGAGTATCACTTTTGTATCACCAAGGTGTCAGGACAATACCTAGAAAATGTGTATTGAATATCTACAGCAAAATATCTGTGCTAAGGAATATTAACACAAATAAGACAAACACCATAAGACAGAACATATAGTAAAAGAGAGGAGTGGTTAAGTTGTCAGAGTTGCAGATAGCACAGTCCAATAGTAATCATCAATGACACTCTGAAATCTCAGACTGCTATTAGTCTTTATTTTTGTAGCTACTTCAGTCTACAGACCATTCCATTATTGAGAGTGCTAGAGAAGTGCTAGCTGCTCTACAACACCTCCCCCCCCCCGAAATGCTTTGTCCCCTGGAAAAGATATTTTCTTCTTTTTGAATCATTCTCAATCAATCCTGTAGCTTTCCGTTTTTGATTTCTTAAACATCTTTGTTACATCTTAGGAGGCATCAGCACATCAAACATGTATATTACTTCCATGGGTTTTTCCCTGTGCTGTTCAGTAGTGTACCTTCTTTTTATTTGATTTACGTGCTTCCTTATAATCTATCTTGCATGTTTTATAAGGTACATCATGTGGCCAATTCTCTTGTCTATAATGCCTTCTTCCCATGGTGGAGAAACTGGTTTCGTCCCTAATGTCTTGACCATGCGACAGGTAGTATCAGGTTACGTACTACTAGTAACTGACATAAACAGCTTTAACCAAATCTTCATAATAAGGAAGTTGAAATATCATTATTTATATTATTTACATGCAGATTATTGACCTGTGTTTGTTGTTATCAATGTTTTGGCTACTCTATCCTTCAGCCTTCATTAGATGAGTATCAATATGGGTAAAAATCATGTTTATTGCAAATCTTTATGACATAGAACATTTGAGAAATCAAGAATTTTTAGTGTTTTTTGACTGAATATCTTCAGCTGATTTTTTAAGACTATTAAAGTTAAACTGTGTATGAGTATTTATTGCTGACTATGTATATGTATGTATTGGTGAGAGGGCATATATATGGGTTTGTCAGTGTATAGCATATGTCTGTATGTTGGTGAGCATGTCTGTATTGGTGTATGGAGATATGTGTTGGTTGGTGAGTGTGTATTGTGCAAATCTGTGTATGTGTTGATAAGTGTGTATGTGTGTGCCTTAGTAAACTTATTATTTTCAAGAAGAATGAATGAATCATGAGAATGAAACAAAGAGATATTCTGTCTGCCTCTGAAGAATTATTCCAATAACAGTACAAATCAAGAGGCTATGATGATAATGTTAATGGTTCAGAATCAAATTTTGCCATAGATTCTCCTTAGTCAGTGGACATTCAACAGTTCATTTAGAAGACAAATTGGTTTTGTGAGTTAATTCCTAAATAGCATTTTCTGTCTGCTTCAGCATCGATGCATTATCATCATTGTTAACCTTAGAAAGAAACTAGTCAATGTTGTGATATCTATTTAACATGAAGACTTTTGAATTGAGAAACATCAAGAGAAATTCTTCGCTTTATAACTGATTTATTTTTAGAAGTCAGTTAAATTCCATATGTGATACAAATATGTGTGATCATGTTTTTTTCGATTTATCACTGATTAGGCAGAGGTTTTACTGCAATAGATTGCTATTTCTTTCTGCAGTAGACTGGCTGCCAACTATGGCTATAGGATCCAGTCTGTCATGCTATTCAACCCACAGGTGTAGGGAGAATAGATGGATTCATACTTTTCCTCAGGGTATTCGTGGGTAAGTGAACGTAACAAAATTGACGGGAATTTGAACTCAGTTCTCTAATTTCTCATTCCAAGCCAATAGCCATTAAACCACAAGGGAATTAAAATGCTAAAGCTTGCTAGCAACCTTTTATTCTATGTGCCACATCGTTTCATGATGTAGACAATTATAACTACCCACAATTTTCTTATCTTTAGTAGCCCTAAAAGATGTTTGTCTCCTTAATATTCCTCCCACTCCCTGCACTTCCATTCCATTTAGACCAGCTCATTAGGTAGAATATGAGTGTCAAACTCGCCAAGCCTTCTTTGTTATATGTCCCAGAAAGTTCTATCTCTTTTTGATTCTAAATATAAGGGAACTTTTTATTTCCATTTTTCTCAAAAGTTTCTCATTGTTTACATGCTCTATGCATGATATTCTCAGCATCCTTCTGTAAAACCATATGTCTGTTGCCTCAAGTCTTCTTTTCATCTATGAAAAGATTTTTCAGCCTTCACTGCCATATAGAAGGATTAATATTACACAGGAATTCAGTCAGTTAGTTAAGTGCCATACATAATACACACTTGGGCGAACATGTCTCAAAAGAGACATGACTGACCGGGCAGAAGATTATCCCCCAGTAGGTTGCCATTGCTTTCTGCAGTAGACTGGTTGCCGACCAAGGCTATAGAACCCAATCTGTCCTGCTATTTAGCCCATAACTGGAGGGAAGAGATGGATTAATACCTTTCCCAAGAGTATTTGCACGTAAGTGAATGCAATGAATTCAACTGGAATTCGAACTTGGCTCCCCAATTTCTCGTTCCATGTCGATATCCACTGCACCACAACGCACATTCCATGTTGATATCCACTGCACCATGATGCACATACTCTTTTTTTAAATTTTTTCTATTTTCTTTATACTTTGCTTAGTTTTTGCTATTCAAATGAACCTTCAGATTGTGGTGTTGCATTTTCCATCCTTTGTTAAGACACTTACCAGATTTTTTAACTTCTGTACTTGTTTGATTTTGACGTCACCAATTTGTTACGGATTGTTATGCACCAGTGAATAATGATAACAACATTAAGGAATATAGAATTGAAAGTTACAGTATAAAGATACTTTACTACACCATAATTATTTACAGGGGATGATCCTAAGCAAGTATAAAAGCAAATGACCTGTTGATCCAGAAGAGGAGAGTAAATGATCTTGTCTTTCCCTACCTCACTCAGTCAACACCCATATCAATAACAATCACAAGTATAGATACTAAAATATTATTTTATACTATATAACAAGCGCATCATTGTATTTCTTTATATTCTTCTCAATCAGACAGAATTCACCCCAGAGTGGAATCCTGGGATCAGGGTTTGACCGGGGAAGGTTTTTACTTTTTCTTGCTTTTTATTAACAGAATCTTATTTATTGAAGTACAATACCCTTGCATTCTAGAGAACTTTCTGTTTATTGAAGTATGCTTTAATAGTGATTTACTAAGTGAGGTTTAAATGTGGCTCAAAGCATGGAGCAATGAGTGAGGATCAAATTCGCTACTTATTTGATCTAGTGTGTCAAAATTTTTAACCATTACATCACATGAAAGTGCCTCAGTTTATTTATTTAATAATTAGTTATGAATTTAAGCAAATTACACTATTTACATTATTTGGACTATTGTCCTCATCTTTGTTGTCATTTGTACAATGTTTTGGCCATTGTATGATCAAGTGCTAAGAACTAACCAATGTCTATATCCACTGGTTGGTTAAGTCCTGTCCCAAAGAGTTGTGAGTTCAATACCAGGCTACAGCAGTGATGAACAAGTAACTTACAGGGTTAGAGAGAGATAACTTATGACTACCAAAAGAGACTCTACACAAAGAATGAGGAAGATATACCCCAGTGATTGTAATAAAGGGTTCAGTTCAAAATTCCTAGCACCTGAAGAAGGCCAGAGCATACAACGGGCGAAATGTTGTACAAATGGCAACAAAGATGAGGACAATAGTCTGAATAATGTAAATAGTGTAAATATAGACAAATATATATCAGAAATATAGGCAAATACTTATGCAAATTACTGTACATGTATTCAAGTTTAAAAATCCATCAACAGTGTCTTAGAAAAGGTGGGGGATAACAGTCTGACTTATGGTGAAATACGTAGATTGTACAAAAGTGAAAAGCAGAAAAAGTTCTATACCACATGCAGGAGACTATAATGTTAAATGTGCTTAAGATAAAAATAAGATTAACCAGCAGAAGTTGGAGAAGTTGTCAGAAGTCTTTATTTTTCAGAGCAGCACCAGATAATCATAGCTACCAAATATCTGTATCTGAAGAATGAAGAATAATCAGATGAAACCGAAATTATTCTTATTGAATTGTTCCAGTGCAATTTGTGGTATGGTTGGAAGACCTTATTGACAGAGAGGGAAGGAAAAAAGGAAAACAAAAGACACTGAAGAAGTTTGTATACTTTAATTAAATTCTATTCTTTTCCCTTATATAAATATGTCTGTTGCATGACCATTTTATATTGCCATATCTGGTCTGGCACTCCTGCTGTTCATCTCAAGGTCTTTGACAAAATCTAAAAAAAGATCTGCAATATAATCAATCCTGACTTGGCATCTCAACTTCAATCACTTTCTCACCAACTTGATGTAGCTTTTCTCTGTCTTTTCTACAAATATTTTCATGGCAACTGTTCTGATAAGCTTTTTTCCTAGTGCCCCAACCACTCGAATTTAAGCATGCAACTAGGATGTGCTTTGTGGTGCAATGGATATTGGCTCAGAATGAGAAATTGGAGAGCCGAGTTCGAATTCCAGTAGAATTCCTTGTGTTCACTTTATGCACAAATACCCTTGGGCAAGGTATTAACCCGTTTCTTCCCTCCAGTTATGGGTTAAATAACAGAACGGTTGCCTTAGTTGGCAACCAGTCTACTGCAGAAAGTAATGGCAACCTACTGTGGGATAATCTTCTGCTCCGTCAGTCATGTCTCTCTCGAGACATGATCACTCAAGCATGTATTATGTATGGCACTTAACTGACTAAGTTATCATCTAGATCCTACTGCCTTAGTTGGCAACCAGTCTACTGCAGAAAGTAATGGCAACCTACTGTGGGATAATCTTCTGCTCCGTCAGTCATGTCTCTCTCGAGACATGATCACTCAAGCATGTATTATGTATGGCACTTAACTGACTAAGTTAGCATCTAGATCCCACTCTTTTACTACTGAAATAGTTAAATGTAATCACCACTCTACTCCAATAGTTTCTTTTTTTACACTTCTCACCTATGAAATTCACATCTGTTTACTTGCTTCCCTGATAGCTACAATCTCTAAAAAATTTAAATGCAACATCAGTTGCCATTTTTTATCTTCTTGCATTTTGTTCATCTTTTATCCTTTCCTCAACACCTCCTATACCCAGTATTTTCTCTCACTGTAACCCACTGTACACTAGTGGTAGTTCCATGTTGCTTGGGATGAAATGATTAAACATAGCTATTAAACTTTTCCTATTGTTGCTATGTTCACACACACACACACACACATACAGTGGTTAGAACATTCCCTTTCTGACCATGAAGCCCAGGTTCAAATCTTACCATGGTCGATTTGTCAGGTAGGTGAATTCTTGATGTTATCAGTCTGGGGGAGGCAATCTCAGAATGCGGCACCTTTGAAAAGTGCCTGCAAACCATACCACGGGTTGACCCAAGCCTTGTGAGTGAAATTGGGTAGACAGCTCTGTTTGAGGTGTTGTTGATGGTTGTGCTAGCATGAAGTCACAAGTCATCATGACTGAGGGTTTGAGTGTCTTGGCCTTGTTTAGACTGTTGTACATGCTAGATAACATACTCTCTCTCAGAAACTATAACTAAGGTCCAGAATAGTTGCAGTATAAACCACAGATGGGTTCTGTAAGTGTTGAACAAACACAAGTGTGCCTGAGCAGGTGTCTACAATGGCGATTGGCTAGCCACCCTGGTAGACCGGGTATCCTTGAATATGAGTGGCCAGACATTAATAGTTCAGAGGTAGAATCAGTGACTGATGTCTGATGTTTTGGTTTTAATGCTGGTTAGAAGCAATTAGATGTCTAATCATACTGATGAGCTGCGATACAGCAAACAGATATATATATATATATATATATATCCGAGTGAATACAGAATGAAGAATTCTTACAACGTCCAAAACATTAATTTAAAACTGCGGATATATATATTTGAACTTTGTCTTCCATGAAATCTTCTGTTGGCCAATTAGTATATATATATATATATATTATAAATTATATTTTAGAACATGTACATAATTATTCTATATATATTCGCTATGAAGGTACATTCGTTTCGACATTGAAACTTCAATGTCTCATCAGGCAATGAGACATTGAAGTTTCAATGTCAAAACGAAATTACCTTCGTAGCAAATATATATGGAATAATTATGTACATGTACTAAAATATAATTTATAATAACTATTCACAGCTCTATATATTATATATCGAGCCATGTTTTAAATTAATGTTTTGGACGTTGTAAGAATTCTTCATTCTGTATTCACTCGGATATATATATATATATATATATATATATATATATATATATATATATATATATATACAGATTGTAATGAGAAAAATGTTGCCATTTTATATTTTTAATTTCACACATGGTTTTTTATTTTGTCAACTGCACAGTATAGCAGAATCAGTTGGGTACCATCTATGAGCAAAAGAGACCCATGATGCAATTCACGCTGCCAGAAATTTGAAAATGGTATAATGCATTGCTTAGCATTGCTGCCAAAAGCTCCAATACAAACATTTCAAAGTTTTTGGGTGACAATCTGAGGACAATGCAAAGGATTTGAAAAGAGTGTTTGGAGTGATTGCTAATATTGGCAACATTATCATTCCATTCATCTTCTCAAAGGGCCTCAAGCTCAACATAGAGACTTGCATCAAGTACCATGAAGAAGTAGTGCTGCCCTGCCCTATTTCAAGATATTTTTGTGTCAGTCAGTTAAGTGCCATACATGATACACGCTTGGGTGATCATGTCTCGAAAGAGACATGACTGACTGGGCAGAAGATTATCCCGCAGTAGGTTGCCATTGCTTTCTGCGGTAGACTGGTTGCCGACCAAGGCTATAGATGGCTTAATACCTTTCTCAAGGGTATTTGCACATAAGTGAATGCAATGAATTCAGCTGGAATTCGAATGGCTCCCCAATTTCTCCTTCCGAGCCAATATCCAATGCACCACAACGCACATCCTCTATTTTTGTGTAACTTTGATAAATATACCTGATAAAATGAGATGTCAGTATTATTTTAATTTTTGCTTGATTCAGATGACAACATATATATATATATATTTGGACAGCAATCTCTCTTTTATGCAGGTTTCATTAAAATGACAGACAAGGTCTGATGATTAAGTTTTTTACATAGTTTTTCATGTGATCTAAAGATTGTTTTGAGAATATAAATTATATAAAAACTGTCCAAATGTTTTGTTTATCTGAGTGCTTTTGGCTATACTTTTCACCATTTTTTAAAGGTATTAATCTGTTTCTTCCCTTCAGTTATAACAGAACAGATTGGGTTCTATAGCCTTGGCTAGCAACCAGTCTACCACAGAAAGCAATGGCAACCTATTGCAAGATTATATTCTGCCCAGTCAGTCATGTCTCTTTCGAGACATGATCACCCAAAGCGTGTATCACGCATGGCACTTAACTGTTATTTTACATGTAACAGGATGTAAGTGGTGTTATGTATAATATGAAGTAGTGGTATGTTTTATGTACCAAGCACAGTAAGCATGTTGTTAGTGCATTCGTAGTTGATGTTATTGAGTGTTGGGTTTTTTGTTTTTATTAATTACGCCTCCATTACTTTTAGTCCTTTTTCACATGTAGATGATGCTATGATATTTGTGTTGTTAACTAGTATGTTCTAGATAGGGTTTGGTCAATCTCCGTGTGTGTTTAAATGAGATCAAATTGAGCTTCATTGAGAAAGATAGAGCCTCAGTCTTTGAGTTAATTTCATCGTGGTATGGCCAATAGAATTATATATGAAATTAGGATCAGGAACACAGTTCTTTAAAGGACATGTAAATTCATAAATAATGTTGATTTGTTGTAGTTTGAATCTCGCGGGTGAATTATTATTTTTCATGATGGGGTTAGCCATTTAGTGAATTTAGTGTTATAGATAATTAATTTAAGTTTTTGGTTTACTTTGACAGGAGTTGTGTATTTTCGAATGATATTTTGGAATGAAGATTCATTTAGTTTATAATTACTATGAATTTGGTTTTTGTAAAAGATATTAATGTTATTATTATTAGTCTGTTTACTGTTGTTATTACTCAGGTTTGAAAGAAAAAGCCTAATATGGTAGTCAGCCAAATAATTTGGAAATTCGTTGTTGATGAGTATTTGTTTGGTGTTATGGAATTCTTTGAAGAATAGTGTTCGAGAGGATGAAGTCTTGTAGGCTCTCATGAGGAAAATTTTTTAATGACGCCAATTTTAAATTTAAGAGGACATTGACTAATGAAATTAAGGTGACAGGATTTTTTACTGGTGGGATTTTTATTTAAAGAAGTACTTTTTTTTTTTTTAATCATATCACCCCAAGCAAGGCGGTAACGCCACTGATGTGCAGGGGGCTATGTAAGAGTGAAAAGATTGGAAAAGAGAAAGAAAGCCGGAAACCACATCCTAAACAGGAAACAAGGGATGAGCCTCTTCACCTGTTCAATAGACGTGGGTGGAGTGTGAACCGGGCAATAGTTTAGTCTACTTCCAATAATCATACATACACTGCTAATTCTGATAAAAAAAAAGAGTAAAAGCTTGGAAAAGAGAAAGGCGGAAACCACATCCTAAACAAGAAAGTACTATTATGAACTCATAGGGGAGATCTAAGAACAGGAGTTATTTTTTTAACTAAGTTCATATGTGAAGTTGAGGACGGAATTTTTTTCAAATGTAGATTTAAGTTTGTTGATTTTGTTTTTGTTCTGAGCAAGAATAAAAATATCATCTACATAGCAATTGTATATTGTGAGTTTGGTAATTTTTTTAAAACAGTATATGTGGAACATGTAAAAGTCTTCAGAGTGGTTGTATGAACATTAACAAAGAGATATTCCCCAGCAAAGATAATATTTTGTTAAGTTGACATAAAAGATTGCTATGCTATGATAATGGTTATGGAATAGCAGCAGATGCAGGTCATAAATTAGTGATGTCATAATGTAATGTGTTGTGACTAGTTTGAAATGTGATTTTATTGAGTGTAAGTAACTTTGCTTTAATATAGATCACCTCTAATATCTGAAGTTTTTTTTACTGTGTGTATGTGTAAGTATTATTCTGCTATCAACTAAAATCTGTCTAATATTACATATATGGTCATATTTTTCTAAGAAATGTTGTTCAATAAAACTAAGATCAAAACAATGACAGGTAAGTCTATTGAAGAGCGTGGTTGTAGTAAAAAACAATATATGTAGTGGGTTTATTATTAGTATCAGAGAAATAATCTCTGAACAAGCATGTAATTTAATATATTACATTGCTTTTCTGTAGAGAATTTAATTGTGTGGTTGTAGAGTTATTAGAGACTATGAGGTTGTTTTAAATTTTTTATAATATATGATGAGCTTAATTTGTTTATTATTATTAATGGGTTTAATATTTCTGCTTATTATGTTTTTGAGTGTTGTTTCATCATGTTTGTAATTATTATGCATTTGGTTGCAATAATATAAGTTAATAGTGTTATGTTTATTTTGACATACATTACTATTATCAATTTTCTTAGAGTTATTATTAAGTTTAATGAGGTACATTTGAATTTGTTGATACATGACAGAGTTAGGAAATTCATTGTTAACAATTGTTTGTTTAATGTTATGTAATTCTTTACAGATCTGGAAGAGGATACCATTTGTGTGCATTGGATTAAGTTTATTATAATGGCTAACTTACATTGTTGTGGGTATTCTCTATTATAATTAAGAAGACGCAGATTAATGCTAGTTGGTTTCTTACATACAGAAGTAGTAAATTTATGTGTGTTGGAATCAATAAATACATCAAGAACTTTATTATTAATATTTAGTTCTAATGTAAATTTGATGAGTAACTTTCAAATTTGTTTATATGTTGTGTAATTTGATCAATATTTTTATCTAAAATGAAAATGTCATCTATGTATTTCACATGTATAGGGGTTTATTAGTGTCATTAAGCATTGTATTTTCTAAATTTGCCATATAAGACATCACTCAGTAAATCCCAAGCCTAACTAATAAACAATAACTTTTAGGCAAAATTCAACTTTATTCATCAACATGGTCTCCTTCTAGGGTGATGCACTGATTCCAATGCTTCTCTAACAATTCGATGCATTTTTGGAGAATGATTTGTCATTGACCTTAAAATGTACCTCTGTTTCCTAAAGCACTTCTTCATTGGAGCCAAATCTCTTTCCCTGGAGCATTCTTTTGAGGCCTGCAAATAACCAGTAGTCACTAGGAACCAGATCTGAAGAATAGGGTGGATGTGAAAGCAATTTGAAGTGCAATTCATGTAGTTTTGCCATAGTTGTGATTGACTTGTAACACGGTCTTGATGAAAGATCACATTTTCTTCATTTGTGGCCATTTTTTTATTATTTCTTCCTTCAAACACACTAATAATGCTATATAATATCTGCTATTGGTGGTTCTTCCTTTTTAAAGGTAATTGAACAAAATACCTTGCACATACCAAAATATGGAGGCCAAAAATTTGCCTGCTAATGTTTGCATCTTTGGTCACGTGGGGCAGGTTTCACCTGCTGCTGTCCACTTAACTGACTACTGATTTGAGTCCAGAGTGAAGTGATGGATCCATGTTTGTTTCATTGTCACATATTTATGCAAAAACTCTGTCTTGTTGCATTGAAACATGTTGCAAACAATGCTCTGAATTGTTGACGTATTGCTGTTTTTGATAAACTGTGAGCAAACGTGGAACCCACTTTGAACACAGCTTTCTCATAGACAAATGTTCATGCAAAATGGTGAATACACTGCCTTCTGATATGTTGAACTCCTCTGCTATCTTACACAACTTTAACTTACAATCAGCCAGATGAGTTCATGGATATTTTGGTGTTTTCTAGGACAACTGTTGATTTTGGATGATCTGAGCATTCAGCATCATTTGTGCCTGTACAACTGCGTTTAAAGTCAACATATCACCTCTTAGCCATTGTTTCCAACAGAGCAGAGTCTGAATAACACTTATCAAGCCATTGCTTTGCTTGAACAGTAATTTTTCTTATCAGAAAGCAATTCTTTATCAACACACGAAATTCAAATTTTTCTATTGTTTTGAAAATTTACAACAGTAGCTTCACTTAAATAACTGTAATTTGTAAACTAATAATCCGATTGGGCCTAAATTTTGTCACGTGCCATTTAAAGGTTATTACTTTATAAAAATCATGTGGATTTTTTATTAGTGGCACCATCTATATGTCAAGCCTAGGACATATTGAGTGATGTATTAATAATTAGAAAAAAAAGGAACCTAAAGAAGATCCCACCACAATACCATCAATTTGTACATAAATATTACCATGTGGGCTTGAAAAGGTACTTGAGTGGTGTATGCTAATAATAATTTTTCTAAAATAGTGGGTTTAACGTTGATAGGTAGGAGAGTAGTATGATTGTATATGTCACAGATAAAGATTTCAATCATTTCATGGATGGGAAAATTAGTAAATAAATTTTGTACATCTAAAGATGCGATTATTTAGTTGTTTGGTTTTACAGCATGAAGAATTTGTATAAATTCATTTGTGAAGTTAATACAATACTTGCTTGGGAGGCAGGAAATAATTAATTTATTAAGGGTTTTTGAAAGGTAATATACTGGTGTAGGTATTTGTGAAATGATAGGTCGGAGAGGATGATCTTTCATATGGATTTTGACATTTCCATAAAGGTCGCCATGTTGATAGTCACCTATAATCTTTTGAAATTTATAGGATCCTGTTTTAGAATTGTTAGTAATTTTTTAGTTGTGTGGCTGATTTTATTAAAGGACTGTTTATAATTTCATTAGGATTTTTATGGTAACAATGTTTAATTGATTTAGCTTTAAGTAATTCTTTTAAGCCTATCTGTGTAGTAATATGGGCGTCTTGTTCCAATAGAAGTATTTGTTAGTATAAAGTTTCAATTTGCATTTGTTTAAACATTGAATTAGGTTTCTGTGCGACATGAAAATTTGGTCCAAGATGAAGGAATTCCGTTTCATTTGGAGTGAGTTGATAATCTGATAGGTTAATGAAGTTGTCATTGATGTTTGGTAAAAATAATTTAACTTTTTTGGATGACTTCTTTATTGGATTCATTTTCCTTTTGTGTTGTGTTATTTTGTCCAACATTTCCACAAATTTTTCAGTTGTGGCAGAAGATTGTAAAAATTCTTTAATGTGTCCAATTTCAGTGTTGAGAAGTTGTAATTCCTGTTTTGTTATTTTTATTTGTCATTTAATGAGTTTTCATTGAAACTTCTTGGTGTTGGGATCATTTAATGCTGCAGCATCATGTAACTTGAATTTGGTGTATTGAGGCAGCAGAGAATTATTTAAACATATATTTTTAAATATAACAGACAATAAATGTCTATTAGATTAATCATGAGCCGTTCTAAACAAAATATTTTAGCTTTAATTTAATTTTAACTTAAATTATGTAAGACCCATTAATTTTCATTTTAGCTAAAAATATTGATCAAATTTAGTCAGTTAAGTGCCATATGTGATACATGCTTGGGTGATCATGTCTCTTTCAAAACATGACTGACTGGGCAGCCCGCAATAGGTTGCCATTACTTCTGCAGTAGACTGGTTCCCATCCAAGGCTATAGAACCCAATCTGTCTTGTTCTTTAACCCATAACACAAATTACACAACATAAAAACAAATTTTAGAGTCACTCCATCCTCAAATTTACATAAGAACTTAATATTTAAAATAAAATTCCATTACTTGATGCATTTATTGATTGCAACACACATAAATTTACTACTTCTCTAAGTAGCAAACCAACTAGCATTAATTTGTGTCTTCTTAATTATAATAGAGAATACCCACAACAATGTAAGTTAGCCATTATAATAAACTTAATCCAATGCACACAAATGATAGCTTCTTATAAAGCCATATTCTGTAAAGAATTACATAACATTAAACAAACAATTGTTAACAATGGATTTCCTAACTCTGTCATGTATCAACAAATTCAAATGTTCCTCAATAAACTTAATAATAACTCTAAGAAAATTGATAATAGTAGTGTACGTCAAAATAAACATAACACTATTAACTTATACGATTGCAACCAAATGCATAATAATTACAAACATGATGAAACAACACTCAAAAACATAATAAGCAGAAATATTAAACCCATTAATAATAATAAACAAATTAAGCTCATCATATATTATAAAAAATTTAAAACAATTAACCTCATAGTCTCTAATAACTCTACAACCACACAATTAAATTCTCTACAGAAAAGCAATGTAATATATTAAATTACATGCTCGTTCAGAGATTATTTCTCTGATACTAATAATAAACCCACTACATGTATTGTTTTTTACTACAACCACGCTCTTCAATAGACTTACCTGTCATTGTTTTGATCTTAGTTTTATTGAACAACATTTCTTAGAAAAATATGACCATATATGTAATATTAGACTGATTTTAGTTGATAGCAGAATAATACTTACACATACACACAGTAAAAAAAACTTCAGATATTAGAGGCATCTACATTAAAGCAAAGTTACTTACACTCAATAAAATCACATTTCAAACTAGTCACAACACATTACATTACATCTAGACATATGGTTCTGCTGTTAATATTTTGGTTTCTCATGTGGTATGATGTCATAGAATCATATCACTAATTTACAACCTGCATCTGCTATTCCATGAATGTTATTATTGCATAGCAATCTTTTATGTCAACATAACAAAATATTATCTTCGCATATAAATGCCACAGATGAAGCTGACAATGGACCTCAGGCATTTTTAATTATCTTGCAACAGGTTGCCACTACCTGCTGCAGTAGACTGGTTGCCAATGTAGGTTACTGAACCCAGTCTGGTCTGTTATTTAACCCATAACTGGAGGGAATGGATGGATTAATACCTTTCCCAAGGGTATTAGCATGTAAGTGACCGCAGGGTATTCAACCAAAATTTGATCTCAGCTCCCCAATTTCTCATTCAGAGCCGATATCCACTGCACCACAATGCACATCCATCAGGAACACGCTTACCTGGTATTCCCAAGTGGTCACCCATCTAATTACTGACCAGTTTCAACATTACTTAACTTCGGTGATCAGATGAGAACCAGTGTATTCAACAAGATATGACCATAAGCTCAATATATATATATATATATATATATATATATATATATATACAACATCAAAAACAATTGTTTTTGATGTTGTTAAACCAGTGTATAGTATCTGAAGAACTTTTCCAAAGGTTTGGTTGTAGATTCAATAGCAGCTTCTCTATTAGGTTTTTTAGAATTTCCCTAGAAATTATGCCTAAGTCACTTTTTGTAGGATTAATTAGCCTGATTTGTAATTTGTTTTGGAAATTTGGTTTGTGATCCTTAAATAAAACATAAGCTTCTTTAGTGGTGATTTTGCCTTATTGGTTCCCATAATAGGAGTATTCTGGTGAACTTGCACAATGCTGAATCTAGGTCCGGAATTCTAAACGAATGCAGCTGTAATTCTGTGGATGCCTGCCCGGTGGAGGGAAAATGCAAATCCACCCAGGTGATTTATGAAGCCCGCATTTCTCCATCAAACAATAAAAATGACTTCCGGACCTATATAGGTATGTTCGCCAGTCCTTTCAAACAAAGACTGTATAACCACAGGTACTCTTTTTCAAACCCCAGTCAGAGGTACCAGAAAGCCCTTTCACGAGCATTCTGGAAAATGAAAGAGGAAGGGCTGGATCCTGAAATTAGCTGGAAACTAGTAGGTTCAGCCCGTATTCCGAGGAATTTTTGTGATAGGTGCTGTCTATGTTTACTGGAAAAAATTTCAATATTAAAATACCCCCACCAACACCGGCTACTGAATCTTAGAAGGGAATTTATCAGTGAGTGACACCACAAGGCAAATTTTTTGAATACTTAAATTTAGAATTTAAATCCTCATTTGCTAGATGTTAGAATATAAATTAAATGGATTCAATTTAAATTTTAATCTTAATTTTACTTTCATGTTAACCTTAAAAAAGTATTTTAACCCCCCAACCTTCCTATCCCAATCCCCTTTAATTGCCTATCTTTATAAAATATGGATTCTTTTACAAAACCCCTTTTTTCCTTGGTTAACACACATATATATATATTTTTTCTCTAATAATTTTTAAACTTATAACTTCCTGTAATTGGTATTTAGCTCGAATCTACCTAAAAAGATTAATTAAATAAACTTAATTAAAATTTTTTTAAGGTCTTATATTTAAACCCATTCCTTCCCCCTAACTACACCTCTTCAAAGAGCTCAAAATCTTAACCTTAAAAAAGTAATTTAACTCCTTCAGTTGTCTATCTTTATAAAATATAGATTCCTTTACTAAACCCCCTTTTTTCCTTTGTTAACCCCCCCCCACACACACACACACACATATATATATATATATATTTCTTTAATAATCTTAAATTTATGACTTCCTGTAATGGATAAACTTTTTAAAAAATTTTTAAGATCTTACATTTAAATCTATTCTTTCCCCTCCTAAATATACATATATATATATATATATTAAGGTTTATTTAATGCTTACATGTAGACTTATATATAATTTATTGTTATTTTTCTTTTGTATGGTATCTTCTGGTTTTTAAATCCAAAACCACACAAAGGAAAATGTATTTTGTGCTAGTTATAAAATCATTTTTATATCTTGTTGATTTTAGTTTACAGCTTTGATAATACCTGCTATTTATAGTTGATCTGTAAATTTCATATAGCATACCAAAGGGAAGTAATTCATACCTAGTGGGAAGCAAACAATACAAATAAAAAATATTAAATATTTTCTTTTTTCTGTGTTTTTTTTTTTTATATAGTTCTTTATAAATATAGATTCGTGCATTACAGTACTTAAATTTATAAACATAAAAATAGATATGTTTGTTTATTTTAAAGAAGTTAGACTTTGGATTTATGCCAAGTTCATTCTATATTTAAATCATAGACAGTCAAAATCAGAAACCTTAAAAGCATCAAAATAGAAACAATGACAACGAGAAATAAATAGCTTCAATAAATGCTTAACAATGTAATTTTTTTATTACTTTTAGAGATTTTAAATGACAATGTAAAGAACAGCGAGACATTGATTTTTAACCTGATCAGAAAAACTAAGCAAAAGTCATCCTTGTTTGATTCAGATAGATGATAAAATTAAGTGAAGAAAATAAATTTTAGTTAATAAGCATCAATAACTTTGTGTTCATAAGAAAGAAAAGAACTCTGAAGAGCATTGCTGGATTAAGATTTTGTAGGCTCCTGGTTTTTTTCTTTTATGTACATGCATTGCAGCCTGCTGCTCCCAATTGTCATGATTTAAACTAAGGGGGTGACCTTGACTTTCCTTTTTTTACTAGGAGATATTATGGACAGCTGAGAACTTATAATCAACATGGCTTTTGATGCTGATTACAAACACTCCTTCATGACCTCGAAAGTTTAATATCTGTGCACTATTTGTACACTACTTAGATACTCACTTTCCACTCTCTGGCCACCTCCTGCTAGGTATACACTTTATTTGCAATCTTGCTATCTGCAGTTGATTCCTGGAGCAATCAGGGCTAGTGCATGTTTTGCTTCCTTTATAGGATTCAACCTCACTTAAATGAGATCATTGTGAGCTAATATGTGCAAATCCACTATTTTTAGACTTAAATTTTCTATACCTGAAGTAGAGACAAATCTCAAGCGGGACCAGCTGCTAACTAAAACATAATCACTTCAGGAAAGTGAGTATTTAAGTAGTGTACAAATAGTGCGTTGTGGTGCAGCGGATATTGACTCGGAATGAGAAATCGGGGAGCCGAGTTTGAATTCCAGTTGAATTCATTGCATTCACTTACGCGCAAATACCCTTTGGGAAAGGTATTAATCTTCCTTCCAGTTATGGGTTAAATAACAAGACAGATTGGGTTCTATAGCCTTGGCTGGCAACCAGTCTACTGCAGAAAGCAATGGCAACCTACAGCAGGATAATTTTCTGCCCAGTCAGTCATGTCTCTTTCAAGACATGATTGCCCAAGCTTGCATCACGCATGGCACTTAACTGACTGACTGACAAATAGTGCACAGATACTACACTTTGATCTTGCTCTCCAGGCCACAAAGAGACATTTTTTTTTAAGCAAAAGTGACATTCATTATAAGGTTTCAGCTTTTTACAACATCTTCTGGCTGCTGATTTTTGGTGAAAAGGGAAAGGTGAAATCAAAGTCATCTCCTTTGATGACAAGTGGAAGAAGCAGGTTACAACACATAGTATGTTCATGGCTTGCCACTTCTTGTCTTTTGTTACTCTAATGAATGTTTGTCTTCTTACTGTCCATTCCAGTTCCTATTTGGCCATTCATTTACAAAGACTTGTTAGGCAGGTTACTTCCTGTTTCTCTCTGTCATTCTTGCCTTCAAAATATCCTGTGAGTGTCAAATTTGCTAAGCCTCCTTTTCTCTTTATAAAGATCAGAAATTTCTACTATCTCTTTCTGTTTTGTTTTTGTTTACAAGAGCCAGATCAGGCTTAAAATGCATTTCTGCTGCTTTATATCAGAAAGAGCTAGTCATTTTTCACTTCCCAGTTTTCATAGTCCAAAAGCATCTACATGATCTTGTAAGTGATGAATTATTTTTCATCTTTCCCACAGACAAGTTTGTGCAAGGTTCTCGCAACCCTCTTGCTATTTCCATGAAAGTCTTCAAATGAACTACATTCTTTAGTTTCACCAGTTCTACCCTTTAAGGCTAAGACCTACCATGCCACACACATTGTAGTAAACAACCCTCATTCCCTTTTTATTTCATTGGTGAGATGCAAGTTTCACTCAAACAGCTTCTTCCCCTTTGTGAAAATGATTCCCAAGTTCAGGATTCACTGATCATTACAATTTTAATCTTTTTAAGTCTATTATTAACCGTTATTTTCCCTACATATCCTCATAAATTGTGAAACCCTCTAACTACACGACCCTCAACCTAGAGTAGCTCTTGGGTCTTGTATAAGGTGAACATTATTGTAATAAAAACATTTTTCTCAAGGAAACACTCCCAGTAAAAGGAAAAAAATAATTAAAGAAAAAAATGTTTTCTCTCAATTTGTAAATTCTAAGTTTGCAAGCATAGAGGTAGTTAAACTTTCCAGAACTGAATAGAGAAAACAAAATGAAGATAATTTTTGAAATTTTCTTAACTTTTTTTGTCAGTCAGCCTGCAACTGGTAAGTTTTAGCCAGTGTGATCTTATTTTTGGAATTTATTTTTGAATTTTTTTCTTCCTTTTGGTTCTTATCTTTTTTGTCTAATTTTTGTTCCTGTTTTGTTACTAACCTAAGTTCTCTACTTGTCGCTCTTGTAATGCACTGCGACTATGTTTGTGTAAATTGTCTTTAATTATCAAATTTAGGTTTGACTTATACTAAGTTAAAACTTAGTTAACTTCAGTCACACATTTATTCTTTTTTTTTAATTGGAGTAGATAGTACCTTCTATCGCCCGGTCTCACACTCCACCCACTTCTTTTGGACAGGAGTAGAAGTGATCGCCTTGTTTCTTGTTTAGGAAGGGGTTCCTGGTTGATCTCTCTCTTTTTCGGTCTTTATGTCGGTTCAGCTGGAAGCTTTTTACAGTTGGTGCGTATGGTGGCAATGTCTCTTCATTCTGAGGGTACCGGGTTGGCAGTTTCCTGGTTGCTGCTTCCAACTGGTAGTTAGGAGCCCGAACTCTTTCGTAGCGTCTTGAGAGGCTGCTCTGATCAACAGTTGAATAATATCGGGGTTCCTGTAGTGCCATTTCGCGCATGGACGGGTGTCCCTGCATGAATTTCAGATGGGCAACCCCGAGGCCACATTATGCTGCAGGCAGCGCCATTCACCATCCTTCACCTGCTGCAATTAACGACCATCTGACCCTACTCTAGACCTCTCTCTATCCACAACTATAACCAGCATGAAATTAAACAAACAAAATAGCAAGCCTAAACCAACTAGTCGTAAATCGCCCAAACCTATCTGCGTTACCTTCACAAATATCCGAGGTATTCGCAGTAACTTTAATAGTGTAGAATCTTTCCTTCTAACTAACTCACCCGATATCTTAGCTATATGTAAGACTAACCTTGACCCTTCTATCCCCTCTTCAGAGCTGTTCGTTCCTGGTTACCTTCCTCTCTTCAGGAAGGACTCCAATGTCCATATGCATGGGCTTGGTGTATATGTCAGCGAACAACTCCCCCTAGCCAGGGTCACATCTCTTGAATCCCTTGATCATTCCTTCATGTGCTTTCGCCTCTCACTTCTAAGCTCGGTTAGCTATCTCTTCTTCCTCTACCGCTTCCCCTTCTCCTCTGACTGTACGGTACTTGATTGCATCTCTACTAATATCGACAGGGCCATTTCTACTCACCCATCTGCCCATATATTTGTATTTGGCGATTTTAACGCCCACCACACCAAGTGGTTTGAAAACTCAGCCACCGATCTTGCTGGGATCCGCACCATGCACTTTTCAATAGCCCAAGCTCTAACGCAAGTGGTGGACTTCCCCACGCGTTTCTCTAAAAACCCTAACGGAAGGGACTCTTTACTCGACCTTTGCTTTACCTCCATCCCAGACTCCTGCACAACCAGGCAACTCTGTCCCTTTCGGAAACTCTGACCACGCCGTAGTCTCCATAAATATATCAATCCCCACTAACTCTACCCAAGAAAACCAGACCACCAGAATATCATACTGCTACCAAAGAGCTGACTGGGACTCATTCAGGGACTTCCTCTGCGATGTCCCCTGGAACAACGTCTTTGATCTTCCTGTCGAAGACTGTGCCTCCAAAGTCTCCTCTTGGGTTAAGGCTGGCATTGATGCTTTTATCCCTACCAGGAAATTCCAACTAAAACCAAATTCATCCCCCTGGTTCTCACCCACTTGCTCGGCCGCCATTGCCCACCGGAACCATTTCTTCCGGCTCTATCGAAGCTGCTTGTCGAACCAAAACAGGCGCCTTTTCACCTCAGCACGAAACAAGTGTAAAAAAGTACAAGAGGGCATTTGCTACCAGAATTAGGCAATGCATAGCATCCACTAAGTTTGGTTCCAAAGATTACTGGTGTCACTGCAAAAGTGTGCTCAGCAGGAACAAGACTTCAATACCCCCACTAATCAATGAATTTGAAGTTCTCACCTCCCCAGCCGACAAGGCTGAATGCTTTGCCCGTAGATTCTCAACCAATTCGATACTGGACTCGTTAAGAATACCTACACCAGACTTCCCACCCAGAACTAAGACTCAACTAAATAACGTCCACATTGCACCCTCGCTGGTCGCCAAGATAATTGCACAACTTGACCCACACAAAGCGAGCGGCGGTGACGGAATCCCAGTCACAGTACTGAAGAAATGTGCCCCAGAACTCTCCTCTGTCCTCTCTAAACTCTATAACCTCTGCCTATCTGCTTGCTGCTTTCCTGCTTGTTGGAAGTCCTCCTGCGTAGTTCCTATATTTCAGAATTCTGGCGAACCCTCAGACCCCACCAATTACCATCCTATTAGTCTCCTCCCAATCTTTGGCAAAGTTTTCAAAGCCATTATCAACGCCGAGGTGACTCAGCATCTCATGGCCAATGGGCTTCTCTCTGACAAACAGTACGGGTTTCGCTTCACCAGGTCTACTGCTGATATGCTAACGACCATTACCGAGTACATATACCGAACACTCGACAAGAATGGTGAAGCCCAAACCGTTGCCTTGGATATCTCCAAAGCATTCGACAGGGTCTGGCATGCTGGCCTCTTGTGCAAACTGCGGAGCTATGGGATAACTGGACATCTGTTTGACCTCATCCAGTCTTTCCTCTCTAACTGCACATTGAAGGTGGTATTAAATGGGCATGCCTCCCAAAACTACCATACAAACGCGGGTGTCCCTCAAGGTTCTATCCTAGGTCCCACGCTCTTTCTGATCTACATTAATGATCTCCCCGACACCATTAGATCCCAAGTTGGCATGTATGCCAACGACACAACAATCTACTCCCGCATCGATCAGAAACCAGGTCTGGACGACAAAGTGAACCTCGCTGCCATACTTGAAAGGGACCTCCAATCCATAGTGGCCTGGGGTAGGAAATGGCTGGTAAATTTCAATGCCTCTAAAACAAAGCTGTTATCAACTAACCACCATAGACAATCGCATCTACCTCCCATTAGCATGGGACAGGCTAGCCTCCCAGAGAGTAAAATGCTACGCCTCCTTGGCCTTACACTTTCGGCGGACCTCAAATGGAATGACTATATTGAATCCATTGCCAAATCTGCTGCTATGAAAGTCGGCTCCTTGTGCAGGGCCCGGAAGTTTCCCACCTGAATCTATTCTACACATATACAAATCTACCCTCTGCCCGTGTATTGAATATTGCTGCCATATCTGGTCGGGTGCCCCTGCTGCTCTCCTTGGGCTTCTTGACAAAATACAAAGGAGGATTTGTAACGTGATTGATACTGACTTGGCAGACCGGCTGCAGCCGCTCTCTCACCGGTGTGATGTGGCTTCCCTGTGCCTCTTCTACAAGTACTTTCATGGCTTCTGCTCCGATGAGCTTAGATCACTGGTGCCGCCTAAGCACGAATTTACACGAGATACTAGATTAGCAACTAGGTCCCACCCTTTTACAGTTAAACAAATAAGATGTAACCGTAAATTCTACTCCAAAAGCTTCTTTTCTCGCACTTCCTGCCTGTGGAACTCCCTTCCACAAGTCTGCTTTCCCGACAGTTACAATCTCCAGGTGTTTAAATGTAGGGTCAATAGACACCTCCTATCACACTAACTCCCAACTATTCTCAGAACACTCTCGTCTACCCAACCCTCACTCTCAGTATCCTTACCCGCCTATCACCCACCCTCTGACATTTCCTATATTTAATCATCCTTTCTCCACTCTACGTAGCCCCCTGCGCAGTAGTGGTGGTGACATGCCTTGCTCGGGGTGAAACGCTTATAAAAAAAAAGAAAAAAAAAAATTTTCAAAAACTGTAAGAATTTCCTCATTTTTCCTTGTCCAAATATAGTGCCACAATATAAAAAGCAGGGTGTAAGGGTCTAAATCAAATGAAATGTTTAAAATTCCAGATTCTATATTTTTATCTGATCTTCTCAGAAGAAGACCTTTTTTTATATCTATTATCTTCTTGTATACACGAATCCATTTCTTCTCTCACTAAATAAGTATTAAATACTAGAGTAGACTGTGGCCTCATGAGATAGAAAATTATGGATAAGACTAGAGAATACCACTCCACTATCTTGGCCGTATGTAGGAATACCAGTACAACCAAGCATATCCGATCTATAACATTGAATAGCCAAAGTAAAGTCTTGATTAATCACCTTTTCTGGGGAACTTATATAATGCACGCCCTGAAGCTAGTAGCAGTTTTTTTTTTCTGGCTACAAGCTGAATACTGATCAAATTCGTTGGGTCACCTATCGAAGAAGTCTGTTGTTTATTGAGACCTGAAACTCCTAATGACATGGAAGCAACAACACTGACGACACACATGGATTCAGCACTTTAAGGTGTATTTTAATAATCTCTCAGAACAACAATAGCAATTCACCTATATTCAAAGAAAAGTAATCAGTGGATAGCTATGATTGCCCTGAAGGGATAAAAATACCTTGATGCAGCATTACCAAGTTAAATAACTTTTCAATTCTTCTGTGAAATCCTTCAGCTGTCAAAACAGTTGGACTGCAGCACCTAAACCCATATCTTATTCCAATACTGCTAAACAGTTACAAGAATACAATCATTCAAGCAAGAATATTTATAAGAACTGAATTCTACTCCTGCAGCTTCTTTCTTCACACTTCCCGCCTGTGGAACTCCCTTCCTTATTCTTGCTTTCCTGACAGCTATAACCTCCAGGAATTCAAATGCAAGCTCAATACTCATCTCTTAACCACTTGACCTAGTTCTTTCCTCACCACCCTGTATATCCTTTCCTTTCTCTCCACCTCTGCAACTGTCATCACACATGTGTTCCCTCCCTTCTCATGCTCCTTTCTAAATGGTTTGCCCTTCTCTTCACTCTCTTCTATCTAGTGCTTTTACTCTTATGTAGCCCCCTGCACATCAGTGGCATTATCACCTTGCTCGGGGTGATATGATTAAAAAATAAAAAGTGATTAAAATCACTCATTATGACAGGAAACCATTTACCCATTTAAGTTGTAAAGGTAACACATATAATGCAACCTTAGAAGCAGAAGTGCGTCTAGGGCAAGATAGCCTGTTCAGGTTGGTCTTGAATTTAGTTTTTTTTTTTCCTTCTTCTTGATTGGTTCCTACTTATAGCTGATGTTTGCACTGCTATTCATCCCTAATAGTGAAAAAGAGATGAATTCATATATTTCAAAGGTTGTGTGAAATTGTATACAGCGGCCTCTGCTGGAATTTGCGTACACTCATTTGTATTATTCTGGCATTAAATCACTGTCAACAGTGATTCATGACTTTGTTTTAAGTTCAAATAAAAGTTTTACAGGATTATAATGGTCATGGTCATGGTGGCATCACCAACAGACAGAATGAACTCTTCCAACCATTACCTATACCTCCTCTCACAAGAGGTGAGAGGAAGTAGCCTGAGGAGAACAACCTCAGCGCGGCCTCAAAATCAGCCAAGAGTCAGTCTACGAATACTGTTACCTTAACACACCATCCCAGTTCTAAGGCCGAGGATTGAATGATAGTATTCCACACTAACTCATATTATTGTTCCTACTAACCATATTTTAAATATTGTATTCTTTCTGTATTTAATACTAGCAGTATAGCCCGGCGTTGCTCGGGTGTAATGAAAGCTTTAAAACTAATACATGGTCCTGAAACTCAGATTCTTTGGACTTTGGCACGAAAGACTAAAAAGCAATTGTTGTTTCCAGTTAAAGCGAAACTGTAGACTGAAAGAAAAATGAATGGATGTAAGTCAAATTTTGATTTCCTGGTATCAATATCAAATAAGTTTTTTGTCGTAAACTGAATTTTGAAGGCTAAATAAGTCCTCTGAGTAAACAGTATCATGGCTGAGACTAAGAACTACAATTATACCTACTTAGAGCCAAACCCAAAGCAAAAACTGAAATAAAAGGGCTGAAAAAAATACAGAAATACAGGCAGATAAACAGACACATACACACAAACATCTTGCCTTTTATATATATATATATACATATATTATCGATTTTCTGCACTATTGTAAGAACTACAACCTTGAAACTTCTGAATATCGTTTCTTATGTCTTTGTCTATGAGTGTATCAAATTTGATTAAAATCAGACCACTCCTTCTATAACCCGATTTTTTCAATTATCAATTTTCGATATTTATCGGGGGTACCTCAACACAAAACCTAGCTAGGAACACTCGCATACGCTTATAGTACAATTGTGTAAATTTTCAAGAAAATCGGTTCAGCCGTTTCGGAGTATATAGGTAATGGATACACACACACACACACACACACACACACACAGACACACAGACAAAGTTTCATTTATAAATAAGTTTAGATTTATAAAGGGATGGGAATCCTTTTTTTATTTTCCATATACTGTCAGTGCATTGTGCCTATGTTCATAGCTAATGTAACTCCTACTTTGCATAAGTTTGCGGAAGAGACTACAAAAATACTAATAAATGATAGATGACAGATGAAGATATTTGTTGCTGTGGATGGTAGGAGAGAAATAGGGCAAGATGTCTCCATTAGCAATTTTATTAAAGTAATTAAGAAAACTAAAGAAATATATATATATATATATATATATATATATATATATATATTTAAATTTTAAAGAAAATCAGTTCAGCCATTTTGGAGTCTATAGGTAATGGACACACACACACACACACACACACACACACACACAGAGTTTCATTTATAAATAAGTTTAGATATATTCGTATTTTTCTATTTAGTTGTTTTTGTTATTCTTACTGGACCTTAAACAAGGTTCATGACAATAATCATTCCAGTAAGAAGTGAATTGAAGTAAACTTGAGAATTTTTTTCCATCTTTATATGAAAGGCATGCTACAAGAATTCCAAAACTTAAACAATCATTTGCCAGAACTGATGATTATTTAGAATTCTTGGAACGATGAAAAATATGAATTAAATTAAAATCCCTTAAACAATTTTAGTTAAGACCAATCCAATCACCCAATTTTAGATCTCTAAATATAATATTAGGGATGTCTTAGTATTTATTCACAACATTTGTCTTGTTAGTACAAAATGCTGAATTGGTAAACCTTTAGCAATTTGTTCATTTAAGCAATTCAAGAAATAGTGGAACTTTAAGAAGACATAAAAGCCATATTATGAATTTGGTGTATTAAATGTGTGTATGTTCTGAGTCATTTTCCAACAAGCCCAGCTATGTTGTAAATCTAATCAATGAAATACTTGCTCAAGGCACACTGTTTGTTCGTATCAAACCAATCTAGTCACCCTATATACTGGCTCTGTTGTACTGGTCTCAGGTTTTATGGACACTTGGGATTTGAAATGGTGTGTCTTGTAAAACCCAAAGAAAAAGACAAGCATAATATATGCACAGAAGCACAATGGCAGCCTGTAGACAATTCTTGAGAAAAGCAGGAATCAGTAACTTATGGTAATTACATTTGAATAGGGGAAATGGCTGGTCATGTGGCAGAAGAAGAGTAGAGGGGCAGAAAGGGTGGATGGGTGTAATTGCTTCCCAGTGTTTGTATTCTCAGACATTCAACTTTGGCACACTGTCGACAAAAGGGATGAGACAAGAAACACAAAAGAGAGAAACACGAACGGGTGCATAATATATTTGAATGGCTAATATACACACACACACACACACACACACACACACACACACACACACACATATACATATATATATATATATATATATATATATATATATATATATAATATACAAGGGTGGGCTGAAAAGTTCTCAGTCTGACATACTCAAAAATTCAGTGTTCTGGTATTTTATCAATGAAATATCATTATTGGGAAGTGAGTCAGGCTGTGAAGTTTCCAGTAACCTCTTACACACACACACACACACACACACACACACACACACGCACGCACACACACACACACACACACACACACATATGTATTCATGGATATGAAGTTAGTAAGTTGGTTCAGTAAATAATAGATTAAGATCATACAGATTCATGTATATGTGCATACTCATATGCACAGAATTAGTAATACATATGTGCATATATACATGTATGCATACTTTTTCATCAACACTTTTAAATATACTTTCAATGAGATATATATGTGTGTTCATTCATACATGTGCCCCTCTCTCTTACTCTCACTCTGATAAGTAATGTAATCATAAACCACGAAGTTGATCAACAATAAGTATTGTGGACTTCTGATAGTGTGTGTGTGTGTGTGTGTGTGTGTGTGTGTGTGTGTGTGTGTGTGTGTTCGTGTGTTCGTGTGTTCGTGTGTGTGTGTGAGAGAGAGAGAGAGAGAGAGAGAGAGAGAGATTGGTGATACTCTGATACTCTTAAAGAGCCAGCAAATAGGTTCACCTATGAAACTTGAGTTGGGATGCTGAAGGTAACATCAACCAGCTAGATAACAAACTTTTACTTATCTATCTATCTATCTATCTATCTATCTATCTATCTATCTATCCCTATCCCGTTTGTTCATATCTATCTATCTATCTATCTATCTATCTATCTATCTATCTATCTATCTATCCCAGTTTGTTCATATCTATCTATCTATCTATCTATCTATCTATCTATCTATCTATCTATCTATCCCAGTTTGTTCATATCTATCTATCTATCTATCTATCTATCTATCTATCTATCTATCCCAGTTTGTTCATATCTATCTATCTATCTATCTATCTATCTATCTATCTATCTATCTATCTACTGGGAGTGATGGAAAAATTGTCATCTAAATTATGCACAAATGAAAATAACAGTAACATCTCATTTTTTTAGATATATTTACCAAACACACAAAAATATCTTAAAATACTGAAGAGAAAATTCATTCAATAAAGTTACCATTGGCTTTAACCACAGCCTCCACACAACTTCAGAATCTTCTGCATCCTTCTGGATGGTCTTCTTGTTTATGTTGGTAAATGCTACTATAATTCTTGCTTTCAGTTCATCTTTGTTACTAAAAGGAGTTTTGTTGGTCTCTTGCTCAGCTGCAGCCCATACATAATAATCAAGTGAGAGTTAGGCGGCCATATGTAAGGGGCATTGTGATCTCAGAAATTGTCTGACAGCCATGAGTGGGTTCCTCTGCTTGTGTGGCATGGTGCAGAATAATATCTTTCAGCAACCACCCTCTTGATGTATGCCTTCAAGTTGAATCTGAGGCCCTCACCAACAAATTCATGAGATTTTTTCTTGTCAGAATGTTCATATTTAGTTTTCCAAGCTGCCACACCTTCATAATAACCATTAGGTTTATAATACTCTTTCAAAATTTTCTGTACTGTCTTCATATTGACATTCAAACACTCTGAAATGTTTGTATTGGAGCTTCTGGTGCGAATGTCAAACAGAACAGCATGCCATTTCAAAATTTCTGACATCATGGTTCTCTTTTTCTTACCAACTGACTCTACTAAACGGTACAGTTGACAAAATCAAAAACAAACAGCGTGCATGTATGAAATTAAAAATATATAATAGTGACAATTTACCCATTGCACCATGTAATCATGCATTTGGCCAACAACCCCTCTTTCATAAAAGGTTGCATTTAAGATGACTGTGTGATACAGGATGTGCGTTGTGGTACAGTGGATATCGGCTCGGAACGAGAAACTGGGGAGCCGAGTTCGAATTCCAGTTGAATCCATTGCATTCACTTACACACAAATACCTTTGGGAAAGGTATTAATCTGTCTCTTCCCTCCAGTTATGGGTTAAATAACAGGACAGATTGGGTTCTATAGCCTTAGTCGGCAACCAGTCTACCGCAGAAAGCAATGGCAACCTACTGCGGGATAATCTTCTGCCCAGTCAGTCATGTCTCTTTCAAGACATGATCGCCCAAGCGTGTTTCACGTATGGCACTTAACTGACTGACAAGGGACTGTGATTGAGTTTTTTTATTTAATTTTTCTTGTGTTCACATAAGCCTTTTCTGGACATAAAGTGTGTAAAATTGTCCAAATAGTTTGAATATTTGAGCATTTTCAGCTATTCTATTAGCCATTATCAAGGATTTTTTTTATTATATACTAGCAGTATAGCCTGGCGTTGCTCGAGTGTAATGAAAGCTTTAAAACTAATCCATGGTCCTGGAACTCAGACTCTTTAGACATTGGCATGAAAGACTAAAAAGCAATAGTTGTTTCCAGTTAAAGTGAAATCATAGACTGAAAGAAAAATGAATCAAATGGATGTAAGTCAAATTTTGATTTCCTGGTATCAATATCAAATTTTCTGCACTATTGTAAGAACGACAACCTTGAAACTTCTGAATATCGTTTCTTATGTCTTTGTCTATGAGTGTATCAAATTTGATTAAAATCGGACCACTCCTTCTATAACCCGATTTTTTTGATTATCAATTTTCGATATTTATGGGGGGTACCTCGACACAAAACCTAGCTAAGAACACTCGCATACGCTTATAGTACAAGTGTGTAAATTTTCAAGAAAATCGGTTCAGCCGTTTCGGAGTATATAGGTAATGGATACACACACACAGACACACACACACACACACACACACACACACACACACACACACAGACAAAGTTTCATTTATAAATAAGTTTAGATTTATAAAGGGATGGGAATCCTTTTTTTATTTTCCATATACTGTCAGTGCATTGTGCCTATGTTCATAGCTAATGTAACTCCTACTTTGCATAAGTTTGCGGAAGAGACTACAAAAATACTAATAAATGATAGATGACAGATGAAGATATTTGTTGCTGTGGATGGTAGGAGAGAAATAGGGCAAGATGTCTCCATTAGCAATTTTATTAAAGTAATTAAGAAAACTAAAGAAATATATATATATATATATATATTTAAATATAAAACTTTAATCCAAAAGGAAAAGCAGGAAGGTAAATCCCAAAGACCGATCCTAATTAATAATATTTTCATATTAAAAAATGATCCAGGTAGAGGGATCAATGTAATTAATATTTAAATTACAGAGCCAATTATAAAATAAAATGAAGTTCAAAATCGTTGTATGATCATTTCTACATGAAATCCCTAAGAGAGATTTCTCATTTCATCGGCTACCTTTATACTCAAAATAAAACAAAATATTACAGGCAAGTTCAAAATTTAGATTATAGACAAACTAGAGGAGCTGAGATTGATAAGTAGATAGCAATCAATGTCTATTTTTAGATTTTGGGCCACTTTACTTTTAGATTGAGTTTTCGAATTCCAGTTGAATCCATTGTATTCACTTACATGCAAATACCCTTTAGGAAAGGTATTAATTAATCCATCTCTTCCTTCCAGTTATGGGTTAAATAGCAGGACAGATTGGGTTCTATAGCCTTGGTCGGCAACCAGTCTACTGCAGAAAGCAATGGCAAACTACTGCGGGGAAAATCTTCTGCCCAAGCGTGGTGTATCACGTATGGCACTTAACTGACTGACTGTAAATGAAAAATTTTAAATTTGGCTCG
This sequence comes from Ascarosepion bandense, assembly GCA_037127315.1. Lineage (NCBI taxonomy): Eukaryota > Metazoa > Mollusca > Cephalopoda > Sepiida > Sepiidae > Ascarosepion > Ascarosepion bandense. Next base: position 608,376 of record JBBBDQ010001007.1, on the reverse strand, counting down.
AAAAAGAGGGAGGGGGAAGTGAAGGAAGAAATAGGAAGTGTTTGACAGGGAAGGGGGGGGCTAAACGAAATGGAAAGAAAAGGAAAGAAAAAAGAAAAAGAAAGAAAGATAAAGAGAAGAAAAATTTCATCACTGTAGAAACACTAGGACGTGTTAACAAAACTAGTGTTTTAAATGGGATGCATGAAGTTATTAGAAAAAAGATTTTGAAAAAAAATTTGGTGGGGAGGGAAAAACTGACATATAATTTATTTAAATAAATTAAATTAAATTAATTTAATTAATTAAATTAATTATAAACCTATATTTAAATTAAAAAATAAAATTTATAAAATTTATCAAAATTTTTTTTTTTTAATTTTAGGTGCGGGGGGGGGGGGGGGGATATATATATACATGCAGGAAAAATTAGGGGTTAAGTTAGTTCAAGTATCCTTACTTCTTAAAAGGTAGAAGAGAAAGGAAAAGGAAGGTAGAGGGGTAGAGTATAAGGTAGAAGGTAGAGTATAAAGGTTGCCGATGAAATGTGAAATTTCTCTTAGGGATTTGTAGAAATGATCATACAACAATTTTAAACTTCAACATTTATTTTATATATATATATATATATATATATATATATATATATATATTGTAAACATATATACTGAGAACATATACTGTAGTAATACAGTAAAGATTATTATAGATTTCATTTCAAAATATATAGTTGTGCACAGAAATAATCCACATAGTGTATGGCCTTTTATGTTAAAAAGAGATTACTATATAACCTTGCTAAATTGGCTTGTCTTTGATGACCACTTTGGGGTAGAGTTCCTTTAGTGCTGATTTTCTCACAATGTACCATGTGGCAGGTAGTACTATGTTACATGGCATAAGCATCAATGATAAAATAACTCATATGACAGAGAATGTAAAAGTTAGTTCTTGGAGAGTATATTGTTCATCTACTCAAATATTAGTTTTTTCTGTCTAATATCATGACATGTCAGAGACTAAACCTTTCTCAAGATGTCTGGTGATGAAAAGTAAAAATAAGAGGAATACCTTTTTCAATAGCAGAAATTCTAAAGGAATAAACATTCTTGCTTAGAATTCAGAATAATTTACATATCTAAACTCATTTATAAATGGAACTTTGTCTGTGTTTGTGTGTGTCTGTGTGTGTGTGTGTCCATTACCTATAGACTCCGAAACGGCTGAACAGATTTTCTTGAAAATTTATACAGTTGTACTATAAGCATCTGTGAGTGTTCTTAGCTAGGTTTTGTGTCGAGGTACCCCCCCATAAATATCGAAAATCAATAATCAGATAAATCAAGTTATAGAAGTAGTCCGATTTTAATCAAATTTGATACACTCATAGACAAAGACATAAGAAACGATATTCAGAAGTTTCAAGGTTGCAGTTCTTACAATATTGCAGAAAATTTGATATTGATATAAATCAAAAGTTTGTGTGCACTCTAAAAAATGTATAATTTTATTTGTATTTGCAATAGAAATAATTTGTAAAAAGGATTAGAAAGAAGTAAATCTATATTTTTCAAGGTTTTATTGAAATCTTATTTAGGTTTCTACCTGTACTCCATCATTAGCAATACAAAGGGTAATAGGATATTGCAGTTTTAGCGGAAAACATTTGCCAACTGATTTACAGTAATGCCTGAAATCACATTAGTTCAAACTATACTTGAAACTAGGTACATTAAACTTTATAACATTTTTACAGATTATTTCTATCATAAATACAAATAAAGTTACAAATTTTTAAAAGTGCACACTGACTTTATGGAGACCCTGTATATGTAATAGTTCTCTTCTGTTTGGTAATGCGTGCATTAATGCTGAACCACTGATAATCGCTTCTTTTTTAATGCATTTCTATATTAAAGTTTTACATTTTTTAATGCATTTCTATATTAAAGTTTTACATTTTTTAATGCATTTCTATATTAAAGTTTTACATTTTTTAATGCATTTCTATATTAAAGTTTTACATTTTTTAATGCATTTCTATATTAAAGTTTTACATTTCTGCAGAAAATTTGTGAGCAATGACATACATTGCGAAGGATGCACTAAGATGTTAATAATTGGTCTATTGATAGGCCAGCTGACCCCCACCATTATGGGTTGTGCAACAATGTGCATCCCAGCAGCAGTCTTTTAACATTTGTTACATCTACTTTAATTTAACTCTGAATAACTGTAATGGTGCCAATTTGTCACCATACCAGCAAGTATGGTGACAAATCTCTCTCTCTCTCTCTCTCTCTCTCTCTCTCTCTCTTGAATCCATTGCTAAGAAAGTTAGTTCACTGTATCATGTGAGACAATTTTTCTCTCTGAAATCTATCTTAGATATTTTAAAATCTACTATGCATCCATGCCTAGAAATATTTCTGCCACATATTTTCTGGTGCCCTTCTATTTACCTTAAGCTTCTTGATAAGATCCAGAGAAAAATTATGAACATTATTGGTCCTGATCTGGCAACTCGGATTCAATCACATACCCACTGCCATAAAGTTGCCTCTCTGTGCCTTTCTTATAAATTCTTTTATGGTAATTGTTTGGATGAGCTCTTCACCAAGAAAAGGCCCTGTAATGAGAGATGATGAACCTAGACTTTATGAATCTAAGAGCAATACTAGACTGATGTCAATCCATAATTGAGCTGGCTACATGTAATCATAAGTTCTATGCTAGCAGTTTATTTTCTTGCACTTCTCACTTGTGGAACTCCCTTCTGGTTCCAAGCTTTCCAGTCAACATTAATCTGAAAAAATTTAAATTGAATAGCAATCATTATCTACTGTCCTCCTGATTACTCTTTTCTCTTTCTGCCCACCATTAATGTTTCTGTTCCTTCCGTGCCCTGTAACCCCTTGCATTTCAATGACTTTACTGTCTTGCTTGGAGGGAAACCGATTAAAAACAAATATATTTTATAGTAACATTGTTTTCAATGATTTCTAATGGTAAAATCATTAGCAATGCATTTACATTATACATAAAATAACATTTTTTCAGCAATGTTGGCGTTAATTCCTGACTACTGACAGTTCTCTTTTCTCTGATTTTCAATATACAACACACAGACTGATTACTGAAACATACCAATGTTATGTCAACAGTTGTGCAATTCACTAACTAAATCATTATATTCCATTTAAGTGCTAATATGGCTAGGTGGGGGTCATCATTCATTCATAGCTTTGAGAATTACCTTCACAAATGGTTTTGATGAAATAACAATAATTGTGTAATAATAACATTTTTTATTAATTAGTTTGGTTCAGATTACTTGGTTGATTTTACAGTATGTCAACCCTTGTTGGTTTACTTGATACTGAATTTTGTTTGGGGTACCCAGTTTGAATCAGACTTACTACTCAGTTGTAATGGTCAACCAAAATACTCTATGCTGAGGTACATATCTAAACTCATTTATAAATGGAACTTTGTCTGTGTTTGTGTGTGTCTGTGTGTGTGTGTGTGTCCGTTACCTATAGACTCCAAAATGGCTGAACAGATTTTCTTGAAAATTTATACAGTTGTACTATAAGCATCTGTGAGTGTTCTTAGCTAGGTTTTGTGTCGAGGTACCCCCCATAAATATCGAAAATCAATAATCGAATAAATCGAGTTATAGAAGGAGTAGTCAGATTTTAATCAAATTTGATAAGAGAAGAGAAAAGGCTAGTCTCTTGAACTGAGTAAGCTATCAATTCTGTGTGGGGCACTTAGTGAGGATAGAACTTACTACTCAGTATAAATAGTCAACCAGATTAACCTAACTAATTATCACCAAAAAGCATATTTTAATTAATTCTTTCATTGAAACTGTGTTTTGATAGCATTTTTGAGTTGACTGCTTTTCTTGATAATGTAATAATTGTGTAATAATATCGTTTCAAATCAAATGCTTTCATTGAATAATAATTTTTTAATCATAATATTTTTACTTTTACTTGTTTTCATTCAATGTAATAATGATATAGTAATGCCATTTTTGAATTGACTGCTTTCATTAAATAATAAAATAATTTGGCAATAATATTATTTTATTTTTTATTTTATTTATTTTCATTGTTTAATATAATAATTGCATTTTGATAGCATTATGAAAAATGATTGCTTTCATTGAATAATATAATAATAATGTAATCATAATCTTTTTTTTAATTATTATTATTGTTGTTGTTGCAGAAAAAGTCACATTCAGTAAACATGAGTTATTACAAATTATTTTGTAAGGTGAAAAAGTTAAAACACACCCTTCCTACCATGTAAATATATGTTTCAAAAGCAAATATTTTCTAAGTTTTCTAATGAAACATTAACTGCCAATGACAATTCCTTTAAAAATAATGGATTATTTAAATATAACCCAGAAGATTGTTTTTCACTTTTGTCAAAGTCCCACTTTATAGCAACTCACATAACCAAGCTGGTGCAAATGATTTTCACTACATGACTCAAATATATTCAGTACTAGCAGTATAGCCCAGCATTGCTAGGGTGTAATGAAAGCTTTAAAACTAATCCATGGTCCTAGAGCTCAAACTCTTTGGACGTTGGCACGAAAGACTAAAAAGCAATAGTTGTTTAAAGCGAAACCATAGACTGAAAGAAAAATGAATGGATGTAAATCAAATTTTGGTTTCCTGGTATTGATATCAAATTTTCTGCACTATTGTAAGAACTGCAACCTTGAAACTTCTGAATATCGTTTCTTATGTCTTTGTCTATGAGTGTATCAAATTTGATTAAAATCAGACCACTCCTTCTATAACCCGATTTTTTTGATTATTGATTTTCAATATTTAACGGGGATACCTCAACACAAAACCTAGCTAAGAACACTCGCAGATGCTTATAGTACAACTGTGTAAATTTTCAAGAAAATCGGTTCAGCCGTTTCGGAATCTATAGGTAACGGATCCACACACACACACAGACACACACAAACACAGACAAAGTTCCATTTATAAATAAGTTTAGATAAATATTGATAATTTTCAAGTAATGTCTCAATCTGATTATGCTTTTCTCAGCTGGTCTACTCAAACAAGGGAACATCTTTTCACTCTATTTTTTTTTCAATTGGAGTAGATAGACTAAACTATCGCCCGGTTCACACTCCACCCACATCTTTTGAACAGGTGAAGGGACTCATCCCTTGTTTCCTGTTTAGGATGCGGTTTCCGGTTTTCTCTTTTCCAATCTTTTCACTCTTTTCTCTCTTTATTTTTATTTTTTTTTCCATTGGAGTAGATAGACTAAACTATGGCTCGGTTCACACTCCACCCACGTCTATTGAACAGGTGAAGAGGCTCATCTCTTGTTCCCTGTTTAGGATGTGGTTTCCGGCTTTCTCTTTTCCATTCTTTTTACCCTTACATAGCCCCCTGCGCATCAGTAGTGTTATCGCCTTGCTTGGGGTGATATGATTAAAAAAAAAAACAAAGAAATATTTGGAGTTCTTCTCTCGTCAATTTACAGTTGAAATGGCTAGATTTAACCATAAGTTCAATGCTAACAGCTTTTTTTCTTACACTCCTTGCTTGTGGAACTCTCTTCTGGCTCCATGTTTTCCAATCATTCTTTAATCTTCAAACATTCAAATGCAATATCAATCACTATCACTATCTGCTGTCCTCCTGATTACTCTTCCTTTGTTCTCACTCATTAGTAATGTATCCGTTTTCTAATTCTTCCTCACTCAGTAACCCCTTGTATCTCACTGGCTTTACTGCTTTGCTTGGGGTGAATTTGGTTTAAAAATAAAATTTAAGGAATATCTTCAAATCAAATCATGCCACCTAAGGAATAAAGAAATCAAATGAGTTCTTGAAGTCATGAAGTGAAAGAGAGAGAGAGAGAGAGAGAGAGAGAGAGAGAGAGAGAGAGAGAGAGAGCCATAGTAACTTTGCTTGTACAAGACAATAATTATAAAAAAAGATCTACAAGATTGAGATTATATATGCAAGGCTCTAGTAGAAAATGGGCTGTACAAGGGAAAAATAATTTTATTGGGGCATCATAAAGTCCCTATATTTTGTATATAAAGAATCAGATAAGAATGCAATTTCATTTTATGCATCTATGGATAAAATTTGCTAGTTGGCACCCTTCACCCTCTAGGGCCATTCGTATCATATTTGATACAGTATTTCCCTATAAGGAAACATTTGGTATTTCCCTATAAGGAAACATTTAGTATTCATTGACTGAGCAGCCAGTACTGCTTTCATTTGAAATTTATAAAATATTTCTCTTAAAAAATTTTTCAGGAGAATATTTCTTTCAAGGCTTGTTTTTATACTGTATCAAATATGATACGAATGGCCCTAGAGGGTTAACTAAAAAAAGAGAAAGAAAGAAAATATCAAAAAGAAAGAAAAAAAGAATCTATTAGAATAGATTTTTTTTTCTTTCTTTTGATATTTTCTTTCTTTCTCTTTTTTTTAGTTAAGGGTGCCAACTAGCAAATTTTATCCATAGATGCATAAAATGAAATTGTATTCTTATCTGAATCTTTATATACAAAATATAGGGACTTTATGATGCCCCAATAAAATTATTGTTCTCTTGTAATGAAAAATAACAGGATTCAGTAGGTGAGAAAATGGTGAAAGTAATGAGCATAACAGAAAAAAAGTGATACTGCAGAATATAGACATTGGCTACAGAATATAGACATTGGCTACAGAATATAGACATTGGCTACACTCTCAGTTTTGCTGATGCAAAATATACTTTCCAAAAAGTAAACAGAGTATTAAGAAACAGGAAAATTTCCTTAGAAACAAAGAAATGAGTATTTCGCTGCTGGGTAATAATGATCCTCCTATTGTAATATAACAATCTGGCCCCACCCGAGGAAGGCTGATGCAAGCGGGGGGGTGTTTCCGGTCGTTGAAAGGAACGGATGTTTGTTTGACCTTATTTCCGGCAGTAGCGGAAATGGCTACAGAGGCAAACAGAACAGGTGTCTCTGAGAATTACGTGGGCATGTGTGGGCGAGGCAAAACCGGAAGAAAATGTCCCGGTTCTGGAAGATTATAAAAAGACCTCGGCACACGGATTCGCCAGTAGTAGAGGAGCAACAGAGATCGGCCAGTGAAGAGAGACACAACAGATAAGACTACACTCCCGTCAACCCATTAGAGGCGCGCTCTCTCAATTCTCTGTCCCCTATGCTACACGGTTCATCGTCATTAATAAAAATATAACTTATATTTTTATATATATGCGTGTTTGTTGTTTGTCAATATACAACACTATATGTCAACCAATACTGGACTATTTTCTCACAGATATGTACCTGGTCAGACTCTCTACCTCTGGGCAGAGAAGAACCCAGACATGTCTCATCCAAAGAGCAGAGCCTTATCTTAAGAAAAATAGACAGGTACCTTACCCTGTTTTGTGCAAGGGCTACAGGAAATTTTTGCCTGAGCACAAGGGTTTGAAGTTGTCATATAAAATGGCCTTGTGCCACATCCAGCCTCAGATGGAAAGCTGGTAGATACACAAATGAAGAGGTAGACAGAGATATTTCATTGAATTACTGGTTCCTAGAGGGTGTGCTATTTAGGAATACCCAGTGCTGAAAACTAGAATGTGCAAGTGGTATAATGAATAACAGTTCAGAATTGGAAATCAGAGAGAGTCAAGTTACAATTCCAGTTCAGTTTATTATATTTACTTATGCACAAATCAGTCAGTTAAGTGCCATACGTGATACATGCTTTGGGCGATCATGTCTCGAAAGAGACATGACTGACTGGACAGAAGATTATCTCGCAGAGGGTTACCATTGCTTTCTGTGGTAGACTGGTTGCCAGACAAGGTTATAGAACCCAATCAGTCCTGTTATTTAACCCATAACTGGAGGGAAGAGATGGATTAATACCTTTCCCAAGGGTATTTGTGCATAAATGAATGCAAGGAATTCAACTGGAACTACACACAAATAACCTTGGGAAAAATATCAATCCACCTTTTCTCTCTTCTTCTATGGGTTAATTGGAAGGATTCATAAAAGTAAACTATTATTATCTCCAAAAAAATAAATTTTTACAATCTAAACATATTTTCTGGCTTTAAATAACCCATGAAAGGTTGATAAGCTGTTAAAAGTAATTCAATCAATTACAAATGAAGATGAGACTTCAGATAACAGATGTGGGTCCACAGAAAGATGGATGTCATGTATGGTGTTCAGTTAAAAGTGTCTAAACTGTCATCTGTATGCTACCATTTTCTTGGATCAATGAATGAAAATGAATTCAAATGAATAAATCTTAAAGATGATATATTCATCAAACTCTATAGACTGGCACTATGAAATCGCAAAGAGCTTTAGCAAATGACAAAAGCCACGTCACTTGAAAACTTTTAATGGCAGCAACAATAAAAAGTGAGTAAAACATGTGAAGGTTAAGAGTAAAAATTTTATAAATTTCAACTGAAAGTAATGCTAACTGTTCGATCATTGAATGTCAAATATTCCCTGTATGAAAATAACTAATTTCACCACCTTTTTTTATGTGCTGTATCACTTTATGTCGTGGGCAATCATGATGATTCTCCACAACTTCTTATCCTTTGTAGCTCTAAGCAATATATTTTTTTCCTATCTATCCTAATCCTTGTTTTGACAACTATTTACACAAGCTTCTTAGGTATATTATTTGCAGCTTTCCTCTATTCCTCTTTCTTTTTTCAGTGTTTTGTGAGGGTTAATTTTTCTAAGTCTTTTTTCTTCATTAACTTTTTTCATTATACCACCTACCTAGATATCATAACAAGATTTCATTTTAGGCCTAACCTGACTCTTAATTGCAATGTATTCTTGAGAAAGACACTGGAGTGGTTTTCTATTGTCTTCTACATGGCTTCACATTCACTGTTTTCTTTCTCATAGACAGGTTGCTACCTAAATAAAAGAGCCCACACTTTCCTTCTTTTCAACCTATAGCTGCTTTTCCTCCTTATGAACCCTAGAAGTTTCAACTCTCTCTTTCTGATTCTAAGTATAAGTAACGATTTTGTTTCTATTTTCCTTAAAATTTTGTCATTGTTCACATGATCAGCTCATGATATTCACAGCATCCTTCTGTAGAACCACATTTCTGTTGTCCCAAGTCACTTTTTCTTCTTAGGAGATTGTCCAGCCTTCACTGCTACATAGGAGAGCAAACATTACTGTTGTTGTTGCTAAATAAATTTTCCCATTTCTTAATGCTTTGCTTAGCTTTTGAAAGGCATATTTTGTTAACCATTACTAAATTACTGAAATTAATTTTGTAATTTTTTTAAATAAGATAGTGACTTCTGCAACCATCTATGTAAAATTGTTGGTTTGCAAATCAAAATGAAATCAGACTTTAGATTTAATTAACAATGAAGTATGAATTAGTTTAATACAGAACTGAACTTTTCAGATTTCATTGTGTGAAGAGTTCCTTGGTCTTTTGCAAATTGACATTTTAGCTCTGTATTCATCTAAATATAAAACTGACTTTTTCAGACAGTTGATTGTATATTTAGTAAATCTACAAGTAAATTTGAATCCATTTATTTGTGCGCAAGACAAAGAGGACAAATAACCTTCTGGGTTTTGTTCTTCAGAAGAATAATTCTTAAAATGGCACTCAGTGTAAATTTATATAGTAAGAAAATTAGTGATTACAAAATTGAAAACTCTTGAATTTCCATTTCTCTTCAGAATTAATTTAAATTTTAAAATCTAGACATTCCCAAATATTTCTCTTTTTAAATGTCATGCCCCTTCAGGACATAGGCCATAATTACTCTCCACTAGTACATTTTCTTTATTTTTTCACTAATTGTTTACCCAATAAAAGCCTCAAGAGCCATTATAGAAAGGGATTACTGAATGAGATTGTTGTATGAATATAAGAAGAGGGGGAGGTAAGAAATGTAGATTATGAGAAGATGTCAGACAGATAATAATTGCCTCTAGACTTGAGGAGGTCAACATAGAGGGTTATTGAATAAGGCTACTACACGAACATAAGAGGAAGAAATAAGAATAGCAGATTATGAGGATATGTAGGATAAATAATGATTGACCCTAAACTTGAAGCTGTTAAAACAATTGTGATTGGGGAAGTATCTTCTTAGCAACCTGTTCTACAAAGTAACCGATCTTGGGAAGAAGCTCTCCGCATGGAACTTCTTTCTGACCAATGAAGTACAAAGGGAATAAGGATGATTCATCCCAGTATAAGTAGCATGACAGATTAACTGTTAAGGTCTGAACTGGCAGAACTAATGACTATAACTTATAACATTTACCATGAAAATAGCAATAAAGTAATGAGATGCTGCTAACATTTCCTCTGTGGGAAAGGATATGTAAACTGAAAAATAGTTCATCATTCTCAAGGCAGCATATTGAGAGTCATAATAACAAAAATAAGATACTCCATCAAATCATATCAAGAATCTTGAACAACCTACATCTACTTAGATGCAAGTATGTAAAAATTTACATTTTCCTGTGGTATTAGTTTTTTTTTGTTTTTTTTTTATTTATTTTGTTTTAATCATTTCATGCTGGGCGGACGCCACTGATGTGCAGGGGGTTACATAAATGTAAAAAGATTAATTAGAAAAGAGTGAGGAGTACAAACTAGTTAGAAAGGAACAACAGAAAGCTGAGAAAGCAGGTGTGATCACAGATACATAGGTGGAGAGAAAGGGAAGGTTATACAGGGGAGGGGAGAGATGAATGGATTTTGAATTCTTTTTGACTCCATTTTTTTTAAATATACCTTTGATGCAGATATATTTCTTGAAATGTTTCATTATATCTACTAATGTAAAAATGAAACCTATATGTGGTGTCAATTTGATATACTGTCTATACTCATATTAAGCCGACATTCTGTACAGTGTAACCCTTGAATTTTTTCCCATGAATTTCAACAACTTTGGAAAAAAATTACCAGAGTATAGTGGATCCCTATCTTTTTGTATCAAATACTGACCAAAAACAAAATTGCACTATAAGTACAACTGTATAAGGTAAATGCCTATGACATATTTTTGTGGCATGGATTGACTACTTATTTTCCTACTCTATGTATCAATTGCTAGATCTGCTGTAAAGAAAGTTTAAGGTTCATTGTGTCGCACTAGATAATTTTTCTCACCAGAATCTATCTTACATATTTATAAGTCTACCATTTGTCCATGCTTTCAATATTGCTGCCACATCTGGTCCAGTGCTCCTGATATATTTAAATATTCTTGATAAAATTCAAAGAATCAGCAATATTATTAGTCTTGATTTGGCATCTAGGCTTCAGTCATTTTCCAACCACTGTAATGTAGCTTCATTGCATCTTTTCTGTAAACACTTTTTTGATGAACTTTTCACTATAGTACATAGACTTTATGAGTTTAAGTGCAGTTCTAGATTGGCAAAAAGGTCTTATCAATTTGCATTTGAATTAGCAAGATGTAACTGTAAGTTTTTTTTCTTGTACATCTCACCTTTGGAAATCTTTTCTAGCTTCTTGTTACCCAGCCAATGCTAACGATTACTTTTATTGCACTTCTAGTTTTTGGAACTCTCTTCTGGCTCCATGTTTTCCAACCAAGCCTGATCTTCAAAAATTTAAATGCAATGCCAATTGTTATCTACCATCTTCTTTATTCCTCTTCTTTTTATTTTCTTGTCCCTTAATAATGTTTTGTTTTTGTTTTGTTTTTTCTTACTTTTTCACTCTTACTTTTTACACTCTCTCATGTTTCAGTAACTTTACTGCCTTGCTTGGTGTGAAATGATTAAAAGAAAATTTAATTCTGTAAGTATTTCCTGTTTTTCTGTAAATACAAACCTGTTACAAAATTACCTAAATATACTGGTATTTTCTGACCAGATCAAACTAGTTTTTAAATGTTTTGCAACAAATTCAACATACTTTCTTTATTATTCACTATATATTCTCATATCTTCAGTAGCTTTTAGAATATTCTTTTCTTTCATTTATTGGATAAATAGATAACTGTATAACTTCCCAGCAATTTACAAGTTACTTTGCATGTGACGACACCCTCAGGTTGCTAGTAGTGATGGCTTTGACATAGTACTGGTCTTCAAGTTGTCTATTACAACGGTGTTTTTCCTCACCCACATTGTGAACTTTGATCCTGAGGAAGGCATGTTGAAATCTTGCTAGCTGTCTCTTTACCACATTAACCAGACTGGACACATGCACAATTGGGTTAATAAGAATGGCACCAAAAGTAAAGCAAAGGACGCCTGAATGAGTTGCAGAAAAAGTCTTTATATACAAAAAAAAAACAACAAAAAAAATAGAATATAACAGTTGTCAATTTCTTATCCTTACAACAGAGTGAAAGTTTCCATTTAAAAATAATGTTTGTCTTCTCAAAATTAATTCAAATTTTCGGTTGGTAATGTCTATCACTCCAATTGAAGTTTTCAATTATAACAATTAAAAATGTCTTATTCAAGCTTTCCTTTGAAGCTTTACGGAAACTGGCAAAGAGTGGTCTTTGTGCATGTGGGGATGACAGCGCCAGTACATTTGTCTTATCTGCCTTAGCTCAGCACAGCAACTCAACTGAATTTGACTTTAACTCTTTCTCGGCTTTTTCTGTTTCTTTACATCTTCAGCCAGGACTCAATCAGAGGTGCATTATTTGACTTTAACTCTTTCTCGGCTTTTTCTGTTTCTTTACATCTTCAGCCAGGACTCAATCAGAGGTGCATTATTTGACTTTAACTCTTTTCGGTCAGTCAGTCAGCAGCAGGCTTCTCTACCTTTCTTTACATCTTTAGTCAGGAACTCTAAACGACCATCTCTGTTCTCTACGGTCGTGGCCCCCTAGTTGGGAACCGTCTCTCTCCCTGTCATTACATTTTGACTGGTCCCAAGACTCAGTTCCAACTCTCTCTGTCCGACTGAGTGAGTGAGCGAGCGTATCTGTGCGTTTGGCCCTCTGAAGCCCTATTTTTATGCATGCCCCAAATTCTCTGGGAGAAGGCATGACAGACACAGGGTGTCCATGCAAGCCAATTAAATTACTTTACATCTTTAGTCAGGAACTCTGTTGATGGTGATAGGTCTCTGCTCTCTATGGTCATGACCCCCTAGTTGGTGACTGTCTCTCCCCTTGTTACATCTTGACTGGTCCCAAGACTCAGCTCCAGCTCTATTTGCTTGACTGAGTTAGTGAGCGAGTGTATCTGTGCGTTTAGCCCTCTGAAGCCCTATTTTTATGCATGCCCCAAATTCTCTGGGAGAAGGCATGACAGACACAGGGTGTCCATGCAAGCCAATTAAATTACTTCCACCTCTACACTTTGAGGTGGAGCTACATCATTCCTTTGGTTTAACCAATGAAGTAACAATATTTCTTAATGACATCATTTCTTTTCATCTTCTTCACTTTTTGATTACATCATTTATTTTTCCAACTTTAAATCTGTTCTCAGGAATAATTTTGTGGATTTAACCTGACCTCATCAAAAGTTTATGCCAAGCCTGAAACAATATTCTGGCTAAATCTTATTTTTCAGTTTTACCAGCTGCAAAAGCTTTTGTTTTATATCACACAATGGCTGACAATATGATGACCCCATTTGACCTGTCACTTACACCTGCAAAATTCACTTTCCAACCAGTTTCCAAGATTATAAAATTTTGCAATATATTATTTTCACAATTTCTCAGCCACATTCATATTGTGATAAAAAATAAACAATTTTACTATCTATTGAGCTTATTTTCCTCTCCACTCATATTGTAATCTGCAGAATTAATAATACCACTAGTAATAATTTCTTTTGCTCCATTGTACTAGAGTTATATTTTTTTTCACATACCAAAATACTAGCGTTACATTTTTTCACATACTAAAATAGTGTTATATACCTCCCCAAACCATCCTGTCTTTTAAATCTTTAAATGACATTAAAAATCAAAAACACTTTTTTCTTTCAAAGTTATTTTCCCCTTCTGGTTAGGCTTATACTTTTTCACGTACTAATTTACACATGCTACAAAAGTTTTTTATTAAAAAGTCTCTTCAGACAACTTGAAAAAGTTTTCTTTTTTTTTCTGATCATGCCTATATTTCTTTTTTTTTAGTTAAAAAGTCTCTTCAGACAACTGGAAAAAGTTCTTTTCTCACTCCTCGTTCTGCCTATTTTTTTTTCAAGCACTAACAATCTAAGCATGCAATTTCAACAAAAAGTTCTTTATTAAAATTCTTTTCTGTCAACCTGAAAATGAAAAATTTGGTGCATGTGCATGTGTGTGGGTGGAGGTGTCTTTTGTTTTTTTCATGACTTGTCCTTCTTGAACACTGTTCTTTTCTGCTCTGCTGGGATCGGTTCCTCAGGAGAGTGGACACTGTCTGGCAACTTCCTTTTTATATACTTCTTTTTTGTTTCATTGAAACTTACCAAAATTACTTTCAACCGATTTCCTTTTAAATTTCCATTTTACTCCCACCATTACAGCAATGAATACTAAAGTACCTATCACAGCTGACTAATTTATTAGGATTTTGTTATCATCCACCCAGACCATACCTCTACGTAATATTGGGGAGTTCCTTCATTATCAGATTCTACACTTCTGTATAATCAGGTTAATTTCTCGCTTAATTATTCTCTCTTATTATCCTTTCAACTTTCAGTTCCCTTTTAGCTTTTAATTCTTTTCTTGTTAATTAACTATTAGTAGAATGATTGTTTCAGACAAGTGTGCATCGCCTTTTGCCCCAGAGGTCACGCTCCACCACTACTACAACTGGCCAGTTCGTAGCACTGATGAGCAATTTCCCACCACAACACGCTATCCACCCGCCCATCCTATCCAACCATCGCTACTTTTATTCTTGCTATTTTTATTTACTTGATTTGATTTCTAGTTGATGAAGTTTCAGCTTCTATTCTTGGACTTCTTCATGAGTTTCTCTTGGTATTCTGTTATTGGGTCCATTGTAATGGGTTGCTGTTCTATCTCTCTTTTTTTTTCTAATTCTTCATCTGCTTCAGAATCTTTATCTGTTCCCAGCCCTTCTGGCTCCACAGGGTTGCTACCCCTGTTCTTTTCTTGACTTTTGGCTCACTCATTTCCCAATTCTAACTTTAAATCATTATCACAAGCTCTCTTTGTTTGACCAGCCATCTGGTCCCAAATTACATATGACACTGGACCAATTTCCCATCCCTTGTCCAGTTTTACTTCTTTCCTGTGAATTTTGTAGTACTCAGGGTCTCCAACTCTAAATTCTAATACCTTCCTACTGGTATTCACCCTGACATTTCTCACCCTCTTTTGGGCTCTTTTTATTCACCTTATCAACTCTTTATCTGATTCAGCAACCACATCATGTTTGACCCCCAACAGGTCCTTTACCTTGGCCCTAAAAGTTTTCAGGGGCTAATTTTTTTCATCAAATATACATCTACCCTCTTTAAGCCCTCTCTTTCCTTTCTTTTACGTTAATTGTCTTAGTGGCTTCATTCACCAACAACATGGGAACTATTTCTGCTGCATTTACTACCTGACTTGGGTCTATAAAAACTTCTATGATCCTTCCTTCCACTGGGATTCTTTCCTAGGTCTCTCTGCCTAGCTATCTCCTGACCCAGGTCGTGTGTATGAGACCGTTTAACTTTATTCCACACCCCCTGGCTCTCTTTAGCCAATGATATTGCCAATTGTTCTTTTAGCTTCTCCCATGTCACCTGAGGATCTTTTTCTAATAATTGACCTATAAATTCGAACAGTTTCTTCATCACGGTGTGGAATACCACACATACCATCTCTCTTTCAGTCAGCTCATAGATTAGTTAGCTTTTGTCTATGCTTGCCAACCAACTTCTTAATTCCTTTGCATCTCTCCCAAAGCTCGACACCCTTGTTCTCACAACAAATTCCTTAACCCTTTAAATGTGGGTTGTTTTGACTTAACATCAATGGCATCCAATATCTGTTCCATCTCATCTACCTCTTACCCTGCCATTCCCTGTTCCTCACCATGGTCAGACATTTAGGCACTACAATTAGCAATTAATAAAAATGAAAAGGAAATCAATTTACGGAAAAATGGCAAGCAACAACAATTTCAGGGAGAAATCAAAAAGTGTTCTACCTGCTACCTGCTCTGGGTTGATTTTTGCTCATTTCTTTTTCAATAAAATCTGCTACTTGGATCTCGGTTGATTTTCACTCGTTTCTTTTTCAACAAAATCTGCTATCTGGCTTTGGGTTGACTTTTGCTCGTTGGTTATTCAGGGTTTATCCTAGCTTTTTTTTTTTTTTTGGTAACCCAGGGTTTATCCCGATCATGGCAACTAAATATGTAATGTGAGTAACGGATCTGAAGGGAGTGGAAGAGTAGTGTTCTCGACACCACATGAATTCAATGTAACATGAATTCAATGTAACATGAATTCAATGTAACATGAATTCAATGTGATGGAGTGAAAATGCTGTTTCACCGAATGTCACCGAAGCTTTACGGAAACTGCCAAAGACTGGTCTTTGTGCGTGTGGGGATGACAGCGGCAGTATATTTTGTCTTATCTGCCTTAGCAACTCAACTGAATTTGACTTTAACTCTTTCTCGGCTTTTTCTGTTTTTTTACATCTTCAGCCAGGACTCAATCAGAGGTGCGTTATTTGACTTTAACTCTTTTTGGTCGGTCAACAGCAGGCTTCTCTATGTTTCTTTATGTTGTGGGGAGTTACCCACTTAATAATGGACTCTTCTTTCTTTCTTTGAGAGTTAATATAGGCAAAGAGCCGGGGTGACAGAGACACTGCTTTCCAGTACAACTTCAGTTCAGCTCAGCCTAGTCTGTCTGTCTGTCTGTCACTTGTAGCCAAGCTATTATTACTTTTTCTCCTTGTTTCTCTTTGTATCTGTCTGTATCTCTTGTTGAGGTAATATATGTTCTTGACCTACCACTGTGTTGACTCATTATTTTATGGCCCCATACTGGGTCCATATCACTTTACATCTTTAGTCTGGAACTCTATCGATGGTGACAGGTCTCTGCTCTCTATGGTCATGACCCCCTAGTTGGTGACTGTCTCTCCCCTTGTTACATCTTGACTGGTCCCAAGACTCAGCTCCAACTCTGTTTGCTTGACTGAGTTAGTGAGCGAGTGTATCTGTGCGTTTAGCCCTCTGAAGCCCTATTTTTATGCATGCCCCAAATTCTCTGGGAGAAGGCATGACAGACACAGGGTGTCCATGCAAGCCAATTAAATTACTTCCGCCTCTACACTTTGAGGTGGAGCTACATCATTCCTTTGGTTTAACCAATGAAGTAACAATATTTCTTAAGGACATCATTTCTTTTCATCTTCTTCACTTTTTGATTACATCATTTATTTTTCCAACTTTAAATCTGTTCTCAGGAATAATTTTGTGGATTTAACCTGACCTCATCAAAAGTTTATGCCAAGCCTGAAACAATATTCTGGCTAAATCTTATTTTTCAGTTTTACCAGCTGCAAAAGCTTTTGTTTTATATCACACAATGGCTGACAATATGATGACCCCATTTGACCTGTCACTTACACCTGCAAAATTCACTTTCCAACCAGTTTCCAAGATTATAAAATTTTGCAATATATTTTTTTCACAATTTCTTAGCCACATTCATATTGTGATCAAAAATAAACAATTTTACTATCTATTGAGCTTATTTTCCTCTCCACTCATATTGTAATTTGCAGAATTAATAATACCACTAGTAATAATTTCTTTTGCTCCATTGTACTAGAGTTATATTTTTTTTCACATACCAAAATACTAGCGTTACATTTTTTTCACATACTAAAATAGTGTTATATGCAGACACTGACTTTCAGCTTCAAAATTTGTGAATCAATCATCCAGCAATAAAAAAAAGCAAGAAAACAAAAAGAGAATAATAATAAAAGAAAGGAAATCATTTTCAAAAACCAAAAGCAATTTTAACTGCAATATTTTTTTAAAATAAGAAATGAATATATTAGGGTGCCCCAAAAGTTTGTAAACACTTGCAAAAAATTGAAATTTTACTCGCCAAGTTCTCTAAGGTTACCAGAAAACACTTGCAAAAAATTGAAATTTTACTTGCAAAAACAACAAAAATTATTGCTCAAAATAAAACCATCATTTTCCAAGACTTTCTGCCATCGATCTGCAAGCTTTCAGATCTGGTCAAATTACCATTCAGCCAGCTTTGAATCAAAGAATTCTTGACACACTTCCTTGACTTCATCAAACAAGTCGAATCAGCGGCCCTTCAGAAAGTGTTGCATTGAGCGGAAAAGGGAGTAATCTGATGGAGCACAGTCAGGACTATAGGCTGGATGTGGCAAAACCTCAACGCCATCCAGCTCTTCAAACTTGTCTTTGGTCTTCCTGGTGGTGTGTGGCTTGGCATCAAAGTGTGCTTTTGGTTGATCAGAACCAGGTACTTTTGCTTCAACTTTTCGTATACCCGCTCAAATTCCTGACAGTAAAGTTCAGCACTGATGATACGACCATTCGTAACCAACTCAAAATGCATGATTCCTTCAAAGTTCCACTTAACACATAACATGACTTTCTTCCCGAATCGATCTTATTTTGGAACCGACGATGTCTCCTGCCCTTTCTGAGCCCATTGCTTGTCTCGATTGTGCTGGACCAGATAGACCCATTTCACAAGTGTTTACGAACTTTTGGGACAACCTAATATAAAGAGAAAACCTGAAGTCTTTGTTCCATGGGCACTAAACACAAGCTTCAATTATGCCTGCCAACACATCAAGGCAAAGATATATAAGATTATCTCATGCCAGGAGATTAACTTTAACAGTTCCTTTAAATCTCATGAAGTTAAACATCTGCTTCCTCAATCATTTTGATTTCCCTTCAAGTTTGGAAGTGTCAAGTATGTCTGTGGGTTAAAAAGTTCAATTTTAAAAGGCTATTATTTTCTTTTCTTTTTTCTACCTGTGATTGGTTTATTTTTAATATTCACTTTCTATGAGAATAAAAACTAACTCTAAAAATTCAAGCAATGATACAAAATAAGTGAAATTCCAAATCCCATAAAGAGACGAAAATTATCAATTTCATTTCAAAATGGAATTAGAATTTAAGCAATTGTTTTATTATTAATAATTTTTCACCATCATTCTATGATGGTCAGTAAATGACATGGATCTGAAATGAAGAATGCTTCTTTATTTTCAATTTATACTGCTTACAAACAGTTACAAAATGTAAGTCAAAATATTTGCAATGAAAAGTAACTGCAATTAAAATGAAACAAGCACTATTGATAAAATTAATAATGGCTGACAATACTGCCTCTAATAATAAACTAGTAATATAATGACAGTCTGAAAAGTTACAATAAAAAGTAACTGAAATTAAGATAATAGAAAAACTTGTAAATTACATTAATAATGACTTAAAGTGTTTCATTTACTTGTAAAATTACAGAATGACAGTCTGAATAGTTGTAGTGAAAAGCAACTGAAATTAAACTTGCAGAGTTAGATTTGATCCCTCGTCATATGTAGCATTTTCTTTTCTTAGTTCAAGTTGCAGAGCAGCTGATTTGGTCATAAGTGATTCAAGTCTTGTTTTGGAAGTATTCTTTATTCCTGATTAATGCTGGTTACTTACAGCTGTAGAGTGACCATCTAAGTAGTTGTGGGAAAAATATTAAAATGAAATAAATATTAGTCAAAAATTTATATTGGCTGACAATGTTTCTTCTAATAAGAAAATAATAACAGAATGAAAATTCTGAAGAGTTACAATAAAAAGTAAGTAAATTTAAGATGAAAGAAACAATAGTCAAAAATTAATAATGGCTGATATTGGTTCATCTAATAGTAATAAAATTCAAGAGAACAGTTATACCATCTCTCCAATAAAACTTTATCTCAAATGTTCATTTATATCACAGCAATACAGACAATATTATTTCTTTTAGCTTGCTATTTGTAGCTCAACACTTCCTTAAATATGATAAAATTGTTTTCATGTATTACAGTCTTGTTATTGGTAAAGTTTGTTGGCAAGTTGTGTAACAGTTTTCATCATCAAGGGTTTGCCTTAGTTGGTAAAGACTTGCCATGCTAAGTGGTCTTCTGTATTGAGGCCTTGTATAAAGAATTCTCATTATTGGCAATGTGTCGCTAGATGTTGTTTCACGTCTACTGAATATCATTGTCTCTTCATCAACAAACTTTCTCAACCTTGGTTTCTTAATTGTTGTTTGATTTGTTTCACCTGAATAGATACCTTTTGGAGAACATGAATACAGATCTGTAAGAAAAGAAAAAACACACATCAACATCATCGAGGATCATATTTTTTTTGGTATGAGTTGTCAAATAGAAATTTATAGATTGTTTCTGTTAAAAGACTTGAAATTGGCAAATTAAAAGAAATGTTCACCTTTCTAATCAAATTTCTATCTGAAATTTAACAAAAAACATCTCAATATCTATGAAGACATTTATAATCCACACAAATTTTTAAAAAGAAGATGGTGCCAAACTCAGATGAAAAATCCAGATGGTTGACATGGATTAGGTCCCTAAAAAAAATCTTGCTACAGAAATACTGACAGATCAATAGAAAATCAGCTCCAGTCTATTGTTGACAAGTGTGGAAAGAAGATAGATAGATAGATAGATAGATAGATAGATAGATAGATAGATTGCCTGACATATAGTGACTAAAATAGATAGATAGATAGATAGATAGATAGATAAACATTTTATAACATTTTCAGCTGTCAAGAAATTTTCTTTAGCTCATTTTTACTTCAGTCTTGATTTCATCAAACTATATATTTAAAAATTCAGAAATAGAAGAATGCTGAGAATACCATGGACAGAACATGTGAGAAATTACAAAGTTTTAAAGAAAATGGAAGTAAAAAAGGATACTTATATGTACTATTAGTTGGATGTGCATTGTGGTGCAGTGGATGTCGACTTGGAATGACAAATTGGGGAGCCGAGTTCAAATTTCAGTTGAATTCCTTGTATTCACTTATGTACAAATACCCTTGGGAAAGGTATTAATCCGTCTCTTCCCTCCAATTATGGGTCAAATAACAGGACAGATTGGGCTCTATACTGGCAACCAGTCTACTACAGAAAGCAATGGCAACCTACTGCAGGATAATCTTCTGCCCAGTCAGTCATGCCTCTTTTAAGACATGATTGCCCAAAGCCTGTATCACCTATGGCCCTTAACTGACTGATATGTACTATCAGAAAGAAACAACTGAAATTCTAGGGAACATAATGAGGAAAGTGTTTGGAAATTTGATATTCACAGGAAATATTGAAGGCAAGAGGAACAGGAAAAAACAGTGTATAACCTACCTAACAAGTTTGTCTCACTAGAATAATTATGACTGAGTGGTGAGTTTGATCCCCACTGGATGCCCTTGTGACAAATCTAAGCTAAACTTAGAAAATAACTTACCTTACAAGCTTGTGTAAATGGTTGGCAAAACAAGGATTTAGAAGAGGTAGCAAAAAGGCCAACTTTACAATAAAAGCACAGAAAATATTGGAAA
This sequence comes from Ascarosepion bandense, assembly GCA_037127315.1. Taxonomy (NCBI): domain Eukaryota; kingdom Metazoa; phylum Mollusca; class Cephalopoda; order Sepiida; family Sepiidae; genus Ascarosepion; species Ascarosepion bandense. Next base: position 586,745 of record JBBBDQ010001007.1, on the reverse strand, counting down.
GCCATGGCTGCCTACGTCCTGAAGAGACACAGCACATAGTAGAAGAAGTACAAAATTGGTCCAGTGGAATTCATCCCAGGTAAAATTTAAATTATAAAAAAATTTTATGAGATCAAATGGCTATTTCAGTGATGGAAATTTGCTTTGTTGGCGATTTTAAACATTATAGAAAATACAATTATTTGTAAGAGTGTGTGTGGGTAAAGACAACAGAAGTAAGCATAGCAAAAAGAAAAGGAAAAGGAAGAAGGAGGAAAGGAAGAAGAGGAAGAAAGACAAAGGAGAAGGGGAAGGTAAGAAAGAGGGAGGAAAAAGTGTATTGGATTGGCAGACAGAAGGAAATGCTGGCAAAGAGGATACATTAAAAAAAGATAAAAAGGTATATAGAAAAGAAAGATGATCAGCTTCACCCGGCTTTGTCAAAGTTTTTCAAATTTTTTCCCATTTCAAACTAAAACAGGGCCTGAATATTGTTAAGATCAAAAAAAAATTATGTTAACATTTCCCTCAGGAATAAAAAGCAAAAAACAGAAAACTAATTGATGATATAAGTAAATAATATACCTAAAAGGAAGAAAAACAACTATAAAAAGGAAAATTAAAATTTAGATAAGTGTAAAATAAATTAGAAATAAATTTAAGATAGCATCAACACTTAGGTAATACTTCCAATATAAATAAACTTTTAATTAGACAAATAATAGAAATCATATTATAATATATATAAAAAAAATTATGGTGGACTGGAGTAAATTTTAATGCTTCCAAAATGAAACTGTTATCCTTTAACCACCACCACCACAGACAATCACTCCTACCCCACATCAGCATGAAACAGGCTAGTCTCTCTGAAAGCAAAACACTGTGCCTCCTCAACCTAACTCTCTCAGCCGACCTCAAGTGGAATGACTACATTGAATTTATAGCTAAATCTGCTGCTAGGAAGGTTGGTTCACTGTGTAGGGCTAAGAAGTTTTTTCTTGTCTGAATCCCTCCTGCACATATATAAATCTACCATCCACCCATGCATTGAATACTGTTGTCACATCTGGTCAGGTGCCTCTGCTATTCATCTCGGGGTTCTTGACAAAATTCAACAGAGAATCTGCAATGCAATCAATCCCGACCTGGTAGCTCAACTCCAGTCACTTTCTCACCAACATGATGTAGCTTTCCTCTGTCTCTTTTACATATACTTTCATGGCTTCTGCTCTGATGAGCTTAGCTCCCTGGTAACCCCACAGTATGAATTTACTCAAGCTACTAGACTAGCAACTAGGTCCCACCCTTTTACAGTGAAACCAATTAAATGTAACCATAACTTCTACTCTACAGCTTCTTTGCTCGCACTTTCCGCCTGTGAAATTCCCTTTTGTATACTTGGTTCCCTGACAGCTACAATCTCCAAGAATATAAATGCAATGTCAATTTCCATCTTTTATTTTCTTGACTCACATCCTTTCACTGATAATCCTTGTACCATGTTCTTCTCCCTTTCCACTCTACTCTCATGCAGCTCTCTTCACATCAGTGTTCTCATCCTTCTCTTTTCCATTCTCTGACACCCATTGTAACTTGTTTTGCTTTCTCATCATTCTCCTCTTATGTAAACCCTGTGCACCAGTGGCTGTACCAATGTGAGATGATTATAAAAAAAAATATAAATATAATTAATCTCAAGCTATATTGCTGTTAAGAGAGGAAACAAACCCTAACTAAAGTAATTTAGAATAATTAAAATTATTAAGAAATAAATTAAAATTAATTAAATTAAATTAAATTAAGATTATGACAGCATTATACTCAAACAAATATATTAATTTTCACTTTGCCCAAATATAAATAAAAAAAGAGAAATAATAAAAAAAAGAAATAATAAAATATAAAATAAAGAATCAGAATAAAAAGACCTAGAAGTAGAGTGAAAAGAGGTTATAAAAAATTATTATAGGTATTATATTAGTATTAGAGGTTATAAAAATATTATAGGTATTATATTAGTATTAGAGGTTATAAAAATATTTTAAAAATATTATAGGTATTATTCTAAATATTCAATAGTAAAGGGCTAATAAGAAGAAATAAATCAATTATATAGGAAAAATAAATATAAAAATATTTTAATTGAAATTTAAAGTGCGAAATAATAACAAACAATTATATATACTATTATTGTAAGTAATTATACTGTAAATAAGAAGAAAGAAAAGAAAACAACTATCTAATGGAAATTTAAATTTGGATTTTATTTAGAAGGTTTATATCTAAATTTAGAATTTAAAAATTTAAACTTATGATGATATTTGTGCATAAATTCTTTTCTAAGGATTAAAAGCAAACTTTGCTTAAGATATTTTTTTATTTTGATTTTTTCAACTAAACATAGATTGCATCTATCATAAATGTTACTGGGGGTGTAGGCGGAACCTATTAATCTCCAACTCACTATTGGGTTGAGTCCCTCCTCTTTCATTTCTCAAAATCTTCAGGAAAGGGAAGTCTGGAATTTTAGATTGGGGTTGAAAAAGAAGTGTTTATAAGAGTGGTAATGTTGTTTAAACTCTCCTGCCAGTATTCCAATTAAAAGTTGATAATTCTTTTTGTTATTTATGGAGTATATAATGGCTTGGTGGATTACTTGGGTAGATTTATATTTGTCTTCTACCAGACAGTTGTTAATGGACCTTTAATTTCAAGGTGGTAAAATAGCAGTTTTAGCATTATCTGTATCTAAGTTCTTTAAAATTTGTCAATTGTGGGAATTAATAATATTGTTTATATTGTGTGTACAAGAATATCTCATTTTTATAGTCGTTCTATTAAAGATTTTGTGTAGAGGATTATTGGTATAGAAATTCCAGAAAATATTTTCTTATATTGATGTTAGTCTACAGAATGGGGTTAAACTATATTACTTTACTTTTTCTACATCTATTTTTTACACTACATGGCTTAGAATTAACAATTGGTTTTACATATACTAATCTATTCTTGAAGCCACTTTCCTGGAGGGCTTTATTATTTTCATAATTTTATGAAAGTTATGGAAGTTATGAAATTTTATAAAAGTTTATGTAAGTTACAGCTGTACTAGTAATTTAGAAAATTACATAAAAAATCAAAATACCAAAAATCCAATTAACAACATTCAAAATAACATCATTAACAAGGAATATAACTGTAGGGACAAAAACAAATGCCCACTTAACGGACTTTGTAAAGCAGAAGGGGTTATTTACAAAGTAGAGGTACATGACATAGATGGACAAAGAAAAACATATTTGGGGTTTACCAAAGACAGTTTTAAAATCAGATGGAATAATAATAAATCTACATTTAAACTAGAAAACCTCAAAAATTGTATCAAACTTGCTAGCCATGTGTGGGAATTGAAAAATGGAAAAGACCCTGATATAACTTGGAGTATAGTTAAAATAGCCAAACCATACAATTTTGGTAATGTATGCAGATTGTAGCAGGAAGAAAAGTTAGCTATTATGCTGTTCCCAGAACAAAACAAAATTACTAAATGAAAAATCAGAAATTATGTCCAGATGTAATCAGACCACTAAATACATACTAGAATCAAACAAACATGAATGAAAGTTTTGTAGGATCCTTGATTAACTCATCTCTAATTTTGAAAATTTTCAGTTGTTTGAAATTTCCATTTACACATTCACAAAATAATCCCTGCTTGTGTATTTGAAAAATGGAAAAATCAGTTATTGTAAATCACCTGAAGATACCAAAATGTTGAAATCTAGGCTGTGGAAATAACTCATTTCCAAATGAAAAATATTAATAAGTTCTACAATATAAATGTATTGAACATTTTTTAATATAACTAGTCTAACTTAATTATGATTAGAAACTATATATATATATATATATATATATATATATATATAAATGCATGCAAAATGCTACTTTTTCTATGCCATCGAAATGACAGCATATTTTCTTGTCTAATTATAAGATTTTTTTCCATTTATTATTGTTGTCCTCTATTCTTTCACAGTACTGTACTTTTCACCCTCCTGCTTTGTAAACATCTTGGTGCTGTCTGATGAAACAGCTTGTTGGTTGACATCCCTGTTCCAGATGCTCAGGTATATTTTTGTGTTTGTTCAAAACACACACTAAGTCTACCGGTGGTTTATACTTCAACTGTGCTGAGTAGACCTTAGTTACAGTCACGCTCAAGCCCTCAGTCTCGATGAATTGTAACTTCATGCTAGCACAACCATTGACAAACAGTTCTGTCAACCCAGCTGCACTCACATGACTTCAGTCAACGAGTGGCATGGTTTTCAGTTTATTTTCAAAGGTGTCACATGTTGGGATCGCATATCCAAACTGCTAATGTCAAGAAGTCACTTTCCTAACAAATCAGCTATTTTAAGATTTGAACCCAAGTCTCACAGTCAGAAAGCAAAACCACTGGACAATGCACCCTAATAAAACTAAATTTAAATTACACCATTATTTACTTCTCAATCATGTTACAACTATATAAAAAATATATGAACTAAGATAGTGATAAAAACATTACTAAAGCCAACATTATGGCTAAGATACATAGATGACATCTTTATACTTTGGCCCCACCAGGGAGAGATACAGCTACTACTGGACAATGTAAATGTCAATAAACCCATCAATACAGTTCACAGTGGAAAGAGAAAACAAACAGGGTTCAGTTTGAAATTCCAAAATATATCAGCTGAAGAAGTGTAACGAAAGACATGACTAACCTCGAAATTCAAAACGAGCACAAATATGTCTTGCCTGTAAGATAATAATGTAAAAGAAAGATGGCCGCTATTGAAGACACAATTTATACATGCCTATCTTGTCTAAAATGAGACGATATTTGCACACATGCAAATTTTGGTCATCTTGGAATGGCACAAAAGTGGGTGACAGCGCTGCTGTCAGAACTGGATTTTCTGATGGATTGTGTGTGTAGAATTGACAGTCAGACTGACAAAGAGGAAGGAAAAGTGGCTTAGTAGATGTCTGTTTCACAACTGCCCTGTGTAAAGGGCTTCGAAAAGAAAACCTGAAATCCATTTCCTTGAGGGATGAAAGAAAGAAAAACAGCTGGCCTGCCAGTAAGCAGCATCAAGCATTGCACTGCACCTTTTGTTCCATCCCTCATCATCATTCATCTTTTTTTTATATACTACAAGAAGGTCAGAGTGTACAATGGCCAAAAAATCATGATTATGACAATAAAGATGAGGAAAACAGTCCAACCAATGTAAATAGTCTAAATATTTTGAATTGTAGAAATAATTATGGCAGGGGTGAGCTTACAGCCATATTACAGTGAAACGTTGCTTCTCATACAATCACTGAAATTAAGCAACATTGAGCCTAGTCAGTATCTAGATCAGTGACTACTTTAGAATACCAGATAATTTAAGTTTGCATGTGTGGGTGGTGTAATGGATAATGGCTCAAAATTGTTAATCAGAGAGCCAAGTTCTAATTCTTGTTGGGTTTGTTATGTTCACAAACACCTTTCAGAAAGGTATGAATTCACCATTTTTCCCTCAGCTCCCAGCTCTGGGTTAATTAGTAAGACTTATTACACTAAACCATTATTATGTCCTCTCAAAAAATTCTTAGAATCGAAAAATATTTTCTGGCTGACTTCGAAGAACCTGCAAAGGGTTGATAAGCCATAGAAAATGAACCAATCTTTTTTTTTTTTTTTTTTTTTTTTTTTTTTGCAAGTGAACATTACAATAACTATTTTTTGAGAATAACTGATTTTTCTACTATTTAAATTCATAGCTGGTAGGTATGGGGAGGGGATAGATTCATACATTTCCCAGTGGTATTTGCATATAAGTGAATGTAATAAACCCAACTGAAATTTGAACTTGGCTCTTCAGTTTCTCATTCGTAGCCATTATCCATTACACCATCCACACATCTAGACTGAGAAAAAAACAAAAGATAAAAAAGTACCAAAGTAGTCTGATAATAGAATAATATAAATCAATAGAATAAGAATATTCAAAAGTAACTAAACAATACTGAGTTGATGATAACATTTGATTCATGTCACAATTTACCTTGAAGCATTCTGTTATGTCTTCTGTTTTGTTGATGCCAGTCATGTCCCTGTTCAGTTGGGGAGCTGCTTTCAGAATTCTGAGTAAGACTTCCAGAACGGTCAATTGTATTTTGTTCTTTGAATTGACCAATTGGCATCAGGTCACTCTCAGCAATGTATATCTAGATATGAGAAAAGAAGAGAATTTCAATTAGATAAATGGAATACTGTTGCAAACATCCCAAGGAGTTACTAGGGCCAGTATTTTCAATTGTTTTTATTTTCGTTATCTACATTCACTAATATTTTATATTAGGTTGTATTACTGTTGTGGAAGCATTACCCACATATCAGAGTGAACTCATCCAGTTTCTATTTAAGCCAGGAGACAGTACTTGGCGAGGGACTAAGTCGAGTAACTGTAGTAGTAGCATTATTGCAATACTTCAAGACTCTGCTAAGCACTTATATTTGATTGACTATCTGTACTTATTATATGTTGTATTGTGCTTGGTATTGTTGTCAATATATGTATTTAACTCAATCCGTTGCGTTTGTGTTTTCTTTGAGTGGTCTTAAAACCAAGGCCACATCAATTACATGGAACACATAAGTAAGAAAGGCTTGGAGAATTTGACTCTCACAGGACATATTGATGGCAAAAGCAACAGAGGCAAGTAACATGATGAGTTTGTGTGAATGGATGGCAGAACAAGGTTGAGGAATGGTAAAAAGATAAATTAAACTAAGAGCTATGCAAGAAAGGAAGTTGTGGAGAGCCACGATCGCTTATGTCGTGAAGAAACAGGGCACATTGAAGAAGATCACAGGGAATGTTGAATTTTGACAGAGTGAAGAAAATACTATATTTTAAACAAAAGAAGTATGCTTTTAATAAAAATTATCATTAGCGATTATTGAAAAGAATTATTTTTTCATTGTGCATAATGATGTGCAATCTACAAAGTACAGATGTCAACATCAAGTCAGAAGTGTAGTAACAGAGGATGGGAAATATGACAGTAAAATCTTAATGTACTTCTGATTAGAGAAAGATGCATTTCAAAAGCTAAGCAAGATACTAAGAAAGAAGAAAATTTCATTAGAAACAAAGAAAATAGTGCTGAACTGTTATATATCAATGGCGGTGAATGCCGGATAATCTAATCACAGATGAAGAGAAACATAGTTCTACATAAGGATGCTGACAATTCCATGGATCACATAAGCAATGAAGAAGTCTTAAGGAAAATGGAAACAAAAAGGATGTTGATACTCATAATCAGAAACATAGAGATGAAATTTTGGGATGCATAATAAGAAAGGAGAGCTTGGAGAATTTGACACTCACAGGACATGTTGAAGGCAAAAAGTATAGGGAAAGTCAGTGAGTCACTTACCTGATTAGCTTTTGTGGATGGAAGGATGGATGGTGGATTAGGGGGTAGGAAACTTGGCAAACTTGTAGGAAACTTGTTGCTAAGATCTACAAGGGATAGGAAGTTGTGAAGAGCTATGATTACCAACATACTGAAGGGACAGGACAGTATGAAGAAGAAGAATGATACATGTAATAGAAAGGATTACAAGGATAACCATCTCAAAAAAGGGCAGTTTTTGATTTTTTGTCTATGTGCATGTCTTTTCAGGATGTTGGCAATCATGGTCCTCCACAATTTCCTGTCTTTTGTTGATTTTAATAACTTCTATGTTTTTGTCATTTTTCCCAAGCCCTGCTTCACCATCTATTCACTCAAGCTCACCAAAAAGGTTGTGTGTTGCTTTCCTCTGTCTCTCTTATGTTCAGTCTGTTCTGTGAGTATCAAATTTTCCAAGCTCTCTTTCTTCATTATGTATCCCATAAATTTCAACTATCTCTTCTTGATGTTAAGTATAAGTTTCCTTTTTGCTACCATTGTCTCTAGAATTATGTCGCTCACATGTTTGGTCTATGATATTTTCAGAACCACAATTCTGTAGCTTGAAGCCTCTTTTCATCTATGAAGAGATTGTCCAGCATTTACTGATGTATAGGAAAATTGATACTACATAACAATTCAGTATTTTCTTCTTTGTTTCTAATGATATTTTTCTATTTCTTAATATTTGCTCAGCTTTTTAAAGGCATCTTTTATAGCCATGCATTCAGTCTTCTTGCAATTAAAGTTCTTGTAGTTCTCTTTCTTGGCTATCGACACTGTGTCATCTGCACATCTTATGTTGTGGTTGCCAATAATAAATCCTGGTAGAACTTCTAATTCTATCAGAATGGCCTTGATATATAGGTTGAAAAGGTCTGTTGAGAAAACACATCTTTTATTCACCACCATTGATATATAACAGTTCAGCACTATTTTCTTTGTTTCTAATGAAATTTTCTTCTTTCTTAGTATCTTGCTTAGCTTTTGAAATGCATCTTTCTCTAATCAGAAGTACATTAAGATTTTACTGTCATATTTCCCATCCACTTTTTATTTTTGTATGTTTAATGAACTCATTTCCTATCCATATACAAGTAGTTTGCTGCCAGTATAGGTTCTGGAGTATTTTAATACCATTCCCCCTATGAAGTCAATCTAAGTAAGTTCTTTGAGGTATATTTTCTGAAACCAGAATATTTAGCTAGTTAATAAAAATTGTGTTGTCTCTTATTTAGGATTTTTTTTTTTTTTTTTTTTTTTACTGAAAAGTATAAAATCTTGGTGAACATCCTTCCAGTGTGATGATTCCATAATTTGGGGTTGTATACAAAACACTATGTATATCCCTATATCTACCCACAAACACACATGTTTATATACATATAAACTGCTCTCTATTAATAGTCTGAAGCACACTTTTCTGCCTTCCATCAGCATGGCTGATGTTCACCTCTAGGGGAGTGACTCATTGCACGTTCTCGGGTTATTGTTCTTGGCTGACATGAAATGGAAAGACTATATTGAACCTATTGCTAGGTTACCTGCTAAAAAATTTGGGTTACTGTGTTATGCTAGACAATTTTTCTAGAATCTATCTTGCATATCTATAAGTCTAGCATTTGTCCATGCTTAGTATATTGATGCCACATATAGTGTGGTGCTTTTGCTATATACCTAGAGATCCTTGATAAAACCCAAAGAATCAGCAATATTATTGGCCCTCAGTTTCAATCAGTTTCTCATTGCTGTAAATTTGCTTCCCTGTGCCTTTTCTATAAATACTTTCATGGTAATGCACTCTTCACTATGGTGTCTAGACTTTAGAAATTTAAATGCAGCACTTGGCTGGCAGCACAGTCTTATCAATTTACAACTGAGTTAGCTCGATGTAACAGTAAGTTCTATGCTAACAGTTTATTTTCTTGCACTTCTTGCTTGTAGATCTCCCTTCCAGCTCTATGCTTTCCACTCAGCTTTAATCTTCAAAAGTTTAAGTGTAATGTTGATTGCTATCTACTGTCCTTCTGATTACTCTTCTTCAGTTCTTGTTCCTTAATACTGTTTCTGTTTTCTCTTACTTCCAAAACCAATAACCCCTTGTTTTAGTAGTTTTGATACTTTGCTTGGGGTGATTACTATTAAAAAACAAAAACATAGATATCATTTTTCCTGTGTAATAGTTTGCCAAGATACTACACTTTGATCTTGAGCAGAAGTGTTGGGGAGTGATTCTTTGATCCAAGGCTGAACACACAATTGCTTTACTATGAATCTAGGTAGAACTTTATTTTTTTTTTTACTAAATATTTAACTAATACAAGGTCAAAGAGTCACTCAAGGTAGAAAGTTACTGAATTAATTTTAAAGACATAAGTGTAGATTATGAAGATATATAAGATAGATAACGGTTGACCCTATACTCAAGAAGTTAAGCTTGTGGCGATCAGGAAAAGATCTAGACAAGAGTTTGTTCTACAAAGTAATAGTTCTTGGAAAAAACACTGAGTAGCACTTTCTTTTTACCAGTGAAATGTGAATGTAATGAGGATGAGTTGATCCTGTCTACACAACAAGGTCAATCCTAACTGTGAATATCTGAACTGATGGAGCAAAGGAATATAGCTAATCTAAATATTTGCTATGGAAATAGCAACAGAGTAGTGAACAGTTTGTGATGTTTCCTCTGTGAGAAAGCAGCTGTAAAGTTGAAAATGATTCATTACTCATAAAAGTGTAAAAACACTTTACAGGAAAGTGGAGTCATTAACTAAATACGTACCTGTTTATTTCTTTGTTTGACATTCAAATCCTCACAAGATTTTCTCTACAATAATTAAAAGAAAATAGTTTTACAGTTTTCTTTTTAAATTATGTATAATATAATATATATATATATATATATATTATGTATAATATATATATATATATATATATATATATATATATATATAAACTTATTTATAAATGGAACTTTGTCTCTGTGTGTGTGTGTGTGTGTGTGTGTGTGTGTGTGTGTGTGTGTATGTGTGTGTGTTCATTACCTATAGACTCCAAAACGGCTGAACTGATTTTCTTGAAAATTTACACAGTTGTACTATAAGCGTCTGCAAGTGTTCTTAGCTAGGTTTGTGTTGACATACCCCCGATAAATATCGAAGATCGATAATTGAAAAAATCGGATTATAGAGGAGTGGTCCAATTTTAATCAAATTTATTACATAGACAAAGGCATAAGAAACGATATTCTGAAGTTTCAAGGTTGCAGTTCTTACAATAGTGCAGAAAATTGATAATATATATATATATATAAAAGGCAAGATGTTTGTGTGTGTGTCTGTTTGTCTGTTTGTCTGTATGTCCTTTATACAAATCCACAATTTTTATCTGATTCTCACCAAACTTCACACAAATATTCTTTAGGCTGAATCTGAGCTCCAGAACCATGGATTAGTTTTAAAGCTTTCATTATACCCAAGCAATGCTGGGCTATACTGCTAGTATATATATATATGTCAAAGAATTCTTTTTAAATGAAAAAAAAAAAGAAATGCGTTGATACATACAGTTAAACAAACACAAGTTTTATCTTCTATATTTTAATATTCATCTGCTGCTTTATCACACGTGACACGTGACACGTATCTGACCAATGAAACAATATCTCAATCAACACAGTCTCTTGGATTTTTAAATCCATCTTTGAAAATTTTCTGAAGAAGCTTGTTATAAGTGAAACATGTTAGATTAAAGACATTTATTTCCTACTTGTTCTTTATTCATTCTATATATATATATATATATATATATATATATATAGTGTATGGGTAAGTATTAGAAGGCTATCACAATGCATTTAGTATAACAAAAGAAGGTAAATCAGGTGTTGGGTATTATCTATTTATCATTCATTAATATTTCAAGATCAGAATCTCATCTTCAGAATGATATTAGAGCTTGGTTTCAAGTTTTCCGCTGCTGGACTGTGCCTTTAAACTGCTAGTATATATATATATATATATATATATATATATATATAATGTATATATATATATATATATTATACATATACCTTTAAACAAATGGTCCTCTTTGGCTGCTACTGCTGTCCTTAATTGTAGTGAGTATGTGTGTGTACCTGTAAGTGGGTAAGTTCATGTACACACACACACACACACACACACATACTCCCAACAATAAATGACAGCAGTAGTAGCAAAAGAGGACCATTTGTTTAAAGGTACAGTCCAGCAGTGGACAATTTGAAACCATGCTCTCCTATCATTCTGAAGATGAGATTCTGATCTCAAAATATTAATGAATATTAAATAGGTAATACCCAACACCTTATTTACTTCCCATCATTATACTAATCGCATTGTGATAGCCTTCTAATACCTACCCATACACCTTATATACACAATGCTTCAAGCAAATTACAAAATTCTCCTATATATATATATATATATATATATATATGTGTGTGTGTATTATATATATATATATATATATATATATATATATATTATATATATATATATATGTATTATATATATATATATATATATATATATATGTATTATATATATATATATGTATTATATATATATATATATATTATATATATATATATATATATATGTATTATATATATATATATATATTATATATATATATTATTAAATTAAATTACTTTAGAATGTGTACAAACTACAGTCTATAACAAAAGTGTATGTTTTTTAGGACTTCGTCAGACTAAGTTTGTTTACTTTGATGGGACTACAAATGTGCATGAACAAGAGATGCTAGGATTTTTAAATTTAAAAGATAATTTGTTTTTTTTGTTTGTGTTTTGGACATATAATAGATTCAATTTCATTTTAATTTTTTTTCCTTTTGTTTATGTTTCCAGCACTTTTGTTATTAAATAATAGTGATAATAGAAGATCTGCTAAGAATGATGAAACATTGTAAGAATGCAAGAACACTAATTTACTGTGGATGATCTAACCATTTTTCTAACCATTTTTTGTCTTAGTAAATTGTTTTCTCTATTAATTAGAGTAGCATTTTTTAAATTAAAATTGTAGTCAGTACAACTACAGTGAGCAACTAAAGGTCAAAAGGTGTCACAAAAACTTTTTTCCACTTTGTCATGCTATGACACTTTCATTTAAGTGTCAAAAAGTTGACTGGCGAAATTAAATAAATGAAAATTAATTAAATGAAAATTAACTAAATCATTATAATAATTATTTTATTAAACCATTATGAAAATAAGTTCATTCTGGATATTCAACATTTTTAAAAACCAGGTGCAGTAAACCGAGGTCATTAAGTATAAAGATATCTAGACCCAAGCGGAAGGCTGACCTATAAACTGTCACTAAAACAAAACATTCTGCAGGTGTAATGGCATGTCAAAAATTACTTCAATTTCAAAATATAAACATATTTTGAGTGTGGCAAACAGGTGGGTTGCTTCACCCCGAGGATTGAGTGCAAGTATGGCACAAGGTAATAAATCATTGATCAACCAACCACAGGGCCTGCTTTTTGTTAGCCCACCCCAATGACTGCGACTAATTGGCTGATTATCTAAACCAATTGGATGGAACCCAGGGGGGTTGTTACGACGATAGCCATTGGCCGGTGATCCCTATTGGCTGACCAACCAGGAGCTAATTATTTGGGATTCGGGCCCATAAATAGAGAACACCCAGAGCAAAAAATGGAGTCAGTCATTCTTCGCTACCCAGAACTGAATCCGTTGCCACTGCATACTCCATCAATGACACTGCCTAATTGCAGTTAAGATTTCTTTGAGTTCAAGAAACTTTTTCCGCCAGTCAACTACATTCACCCCTCACTTCACGGTGTTAGTTTTAACTTGATAAGAAATTATTGTATACCAGTGTAAATAAATGTTTGTTACTGTTTATAACAAATGCTTTTCTTCATTTCTTTGATGGTGTAGCAACTATTCTTCTACTCCGACACCAAATTCAACACTCCATCAACTTAATTGTTTCCATCCCCACTTTTCGCGGATCTTAAGAAACAACGTAGATGCAGAAGGGATCAGAGAACATCCAGTCTGGAACATGTGGTAATCACGAAACCATCGGCCAACCCAGTATCTTGAAGATATAGTACCACATGTACTTCGATTTTAAAAATGCCACACTAATAAAAAGAGTAAACAATTTATTCAGAAGAAAAGTTCTCGAGAGCGCCACCATCCAGTACTATCAAAACATCAATTTGCACCCTGGATTTTTCCCAATCTCATCTTTACTTGTGGAAATTATACTAAAACAGACTAACATACATAGTGAAAAGTTCAAAGAAAACGGTTAAATTCCCTTCATTTTAATATCTCATGACTTTGCACTACACATGAAGAAATTCTAAAAACTAAAATATTCTGTTAATCTTTTGAAATGATTTGTGAGCATCTTTGTGGTTGCCAACACTGTTTGTTTATAGATACATAATTTAGAATAAAGCTCATTTCATCTTTTTAAAGTCCTTCACAGGATGAAACATGTAGGCGATTTAAAATACAGTTTTCCTCTTGTCTTTATTTTATTTATCCATATATATATTTAAAGAAGCAAATATGTCGCCTTCAATCTATTGTTCGACAAGCGTCATGCTGGATTTGGCGCAATTCGAAGAAATTCGCAAAGAAAGCATGACGTCGTCTACTTCTTCCATTCTCGTTCTGCTCTTGAATTTTAAAAAACTGTTAAAGCGTTTTCATCTGTCTCAATGTGCCAATTGATTTTATTTTTCTGTCATTTACTTTGCCCAGTAGCGATTGCTGCTGGTGGTGCCAGGGGTGGCAGTCCCGCTTTAAACCACCCAAACTGTGTATTCACCCTTGGTTAGAGGCTGATGAGGGCAAAGTAAATGCACATGTGGTCATTGGTCACATGTTGTATGTAAGAAGAAAAAAATATATATATATATATATACTGAAGTTTCTAGAAAAAAAATTGATTTTGATTTAAGTAATGCCCTAGACTATTCAACAACTGAAAGAGTAAACATCAATGAAACTGACATTCTAAAAAATCTTTTTCTTTCTTTTACTGTACTACATTTATTAGAAAATTGATTCAGTTTAAGTACAAGAGTTTTAATTATTTGTAAAAATTATCAGGAAAAATGGTTTCTCATGACAAGGAACTGCTATCATTCTTTCCAGTGTTGATAGGGAGTTTCCTTCCTAACTTTCTATTTGAAGTACTGTGGAAGTTCAAAAGTTTGATTATCCCATTATTTTTTCTTCAAGTTACATGTGCTATCTATTTTAGTTGTTGCCTCAAGTGATGTGGTTTCCATTATTTGGCACAGTTCTTTGCTTGTGATTCTGTGGCACCAATCCATGAGATTTGAAGAAAGATATCCAAGAAACTTCATTCATTAGAATTATATTTAATCATGACAGTTTAGGTATTTCTGAACAAGTTTAGTGTCAGACATGATAACCATATGAAATTCTTGATCTGATGAGGATATTTCAGAACAGGACTTTATTTTTTGGGTTAATATTTGGTTTTACAGCAAATTTCAGCACTGGGAAAAACTATGTCTAGTACACCTTATTCACTGTTTAATTTCTTTATTTCATGTACTAAATTTGTTATAAGTGATCCATATACTTTAGTATTTAAAGTGTCTAAGAATATTGAACTGCTATGTAATAGCAGTCCTCGTATATAGCAGTGAATGTTAGAAAATTTATTCACAGATAAAGAACATTCCTATGTATGGCAATAAACTAAATCCAACAGCAAGACCTTTACTCAAGAGATTGAAGGATTTGAAGAGCATGGAACCACCTCTTAATTGCTGTTGTTCCTAGGTTCACTCTGACCCGAGGTGGTAGCACTTGTTAGTATCCCAGTTATGGGCAAATAGTGACATCCCCACCCACAAACAAACATTCAGTCAGTTAAGTGCCTTATGTGATACACACTTGGGCAATCATGTCTCGAAAGAGACATGACTGACTGGGCAGAAGATTATCCCACAGTAGGTTGCCATTGCTTTCTGCAGTAGACTGGTTGCCGACCAAGGCTATGGAACCCAATCTGTCCTATTATTTAACCCATAACTGGAAGGAAGAGACAGATTAATACCTTTCCCAAGGGTATTTGCGCGTAAGTGAATGCAATGAATTCAGCTAGAATTCGAACTTGGCTCCCCGATTTCTCATTCTGAGCTGATATCCAATGCACCACAATGCACATCAAACATTAAGAAGCTAGAAAAATACATTTTAATAGTAAAAATACCAGCAACACATTTTATATACAAAATAAATGACTAGCAATATATTTTATAACAAAATGACCAATACATCTTCTGTAGTTAAAGGCATACAATTATGTTCCAAATTTAGATTTCAGTATTAAACAACCCATAGAGGTTGATATGCTGCTAAACAAAATCAACCAACCAAGAGATGGAGAGGAGACTTGAAGCAATAAAAGTGTGTTTTTACAAAAGAATACTGAGAATATTATGGACTGAACATTTGAGCAATAACAAGGTTTTAGAGAAAATAAAAACAAAATGGTTACTTATACTTTTTTTTTAATCATTTCACCCCGAGCAAGGCGGAAATGCCACTGATGTGCGGGGGAGCTACATAACTGTAAAAAGATTAATTAGAAGAGAGTGAGGAGTACAGACCAGTTAGAAAAGAGCAATAGAAAGATGAGAATGCAGGTGTGATGACAGTTACATAGGTGGTGGGAAAGGGAAGGATATACGGGGTGGGGAGAGAGCTAGAATCCAGTGGTTATTAGATGAGTATTGACATTGCATTTAAATTCTTGGACATTGTAGCCATCAGGAAAGCAAGAATATGGGAGCGAGTTCCACAGGTGGGAAGTGCGAGAGAAGAAGCTGTAGGAGTAGAATTGTCGTCTGCATTTGGCTAACCTAACTGTGAATGGATGGGACCCAGTTGCCTATCTGGTTGCACGAGTAAACACCTGTTGTGGAGGCACCAGTGACTTAAGTTCGTCCGAGCAGAAGCCATGAAAGTATTTATAGAACAGATAAAGGGAGGCCACATTTTGTCGATGGGGAAGTGGCTGCAGTCGAGCCGCCAAGTCAGTACCTATCACATTACAGACTCTCCTTTGAAGCCTGTCGAGAACACTGAGGTGAACAGCAGGGGCGCCTGACCATAAATGGCAGCAGTACTCCATGCAAAGATGGATGGTTGACTTGTATACTTAGAATCAGAAAGAGACATTTGAACTTTCTAAGGCACATTATGAGAAAAGAGGGCTTGAAAAATTTGATACTCACAGGACAGTTTGAAGGCAAAAGGGATATAGGAAAACAATGTATAACCTACATAGCAAACTTCAGTAAATGGATGACAAAACAGAATTTTAAAGAGATAACAGAAAGACAAAATTTATCAAGAACTATAAAGGACAGGAAATTGTGAAGAGCCATTATCGTCAACATCATGAAAAGATATGACACAAAGAAGAAGATCTGAAAAAGCCAATGTATTCAGCTGAAAATTTAGATATTTCTGAAGAAGTTTGGTGCCAGTTTATTTGAAAGTCTCAATCTGGTGAGGATATATAAGAATGTTTGAGTTTCTAGATTAACATTTTGGTTTTGTCACAATTTGCAATGTTGAGTAAAATTACCCATAGTGCAGCTTATTCTATGTTTGATTTCCTTATTTCCTGTACTAAATTTGTTATAACTGGTTCATATACTGAGGTAATTGAAGTGTTTAGTGATTCTACATAGTATGCTAATGATCTATTAGGTGATAGAATAATTTGAATTGATTTGATATTTGTATCTGTATTCATCCATGTGGAATGTTTTCTTATTTACACTTTTCAGTTTACAGTAAAAAGCTTCTTAGAAATTTTACTTAATCATATGGGAACTGATATTACAAAATTTACTCAGGCAATTACAAGGTTTAAAAAAAATGTCAGTTTCTAAGTAGCCAAAGAATCAACCATGAAAAGCAATGTCTGGTCTTTTTTTAATTTGTCAATGCATTATGGGATAATAACTTCAAATAGACTTAGTGAAAAAAATTGAAAGAAAAAAGTAAAGAAAAACTATAACTAAAGTGTTGCTAAAGACAAAAAAAAAATACCCATCAGAAGCCTAAATCCCTTGAGGAAAAATGAGATGAGATCAAAAGATATGAATATAATGAAGTGTCTGTTAGCAGAGCCATGGCCACAGGAATATCTGAATCAATGTTAAGAACAATTGAAAATCAAGCTGAAGAAATTAAAAACAGTTTCAGAATTGCTATAAGAAGAACGGCAAGCAAGATAACACAGATAAAGTCACCAGTTGCAGAAAAAAAACTGTGGACAATGGATTGAAATTAAAAATCAATGTAACTTTTCTTGCTTTTGTCTAATGTTATTGTTCAGGTTAAAATGAAAAAATAAAAAAAAGAATTAGCTAAGGACTGAAATGCTTTTAAGTTTGATACAAGAATTTGTTTCTTTTTCCATTTTTTTTTTTTAAATTGGAATTTTCCATTTTGGAATGCAGCCCTATTTTATCAACATTAGAATTGGTTTTGTTTATGCCTTTCAGAGCCAGTGCATCATATAATAATACAACTTCAGATATAAGTGCCTGGATATATATATATATATATATATATAATACTTTGTTAGAAATCTTGTTAGAGAAAAATATGTGCTCTCCAGCATATTTTTCTGTAATTAGATTTCAGGCCAGTAGGCAAAAATAAATAAATATACTGTTTAATAAATAAATGGAGCATTTACTCAAATACAAGTATCCATTAAAAATAATATAGAAGTAATAAAAATCTGTCGTATTAATAAATAAGTAAAAACATCCAGCCCTTTTCTTTTTATTGTGTGTGTGTGTGTGTGTCTGTGTTGAGTTTGTGTGTCTGTGCGTCTGTGTTGAGTTTGTGTGTCTGTGTTGTGTGTGTGTGTGTGTGTGTGTGTGTGTGTGTGTGTGTGTGTGTGTGTGTGTTACACAAAATTATCTTGAAATGCTAAATAGTAAATTCAACCACAGTTTCCAGATGACTTCAGAATCTCAAACATCTCTTCTGCATGTCTCCTTGTTTAAGTTGGGGATTGCTGCCATAATCCCATAATCCTTGATCTTTGGTGTTACAAGGAGCTTTTTGATCTCTCACTCAACTGTATTCCATACTAATCAAGGGGTTGCAGTCTGGGGAGTTAGGTGGCCAGATGTAAAAGTGATATTATCACAAAAATTTTCTGACAACCATGACTGGGTTTTCCTGCTTGTGTGACATAAAAAATTCCAGCAGCCACCCTCTTAACCTTGGGCTGCACTATCTTCTCAAGGCACTTGATGTCAGCCTCTATGTTGAGTCTGAGACCCTGTGTGGTAAGATGAACGGAGGTATAATTTTACCATCACGTGACCACTCCAAACATCTTCATAATCACCATTAGACTCATTTCTGAATCCTCTGCACTGTCCTCATATTGACACTCTGAAATGTTCATATTGGAGTTTCTGACATGAATGTTAAGCAGTACAGAATGCCATTTCCAAGTATCTGTCAGTGAATTGTATCATGGTACTTTTTTTTTCACAGACTGACTCTACTATACTGTGTAGTCAACAAAATCAAAAATAAACAATGCACATGTGCAAAATTAAAAATATAAAATTGCAACATTTTATATATTTCACTCTGTATAAGATTTAATTATTCTTAAAGATTTTTATTATTACTTATTATCACTTATTATTATTAAAGCTTTACTTTTTTTACATATAAATAAATATAAAAATAAACTTTTAAAGACTTACCTGAGAAATGTTTTCTACTGACTTTTGTGCCTTGACAATTCTTGTAGAGTTTGGCCATGTCTTGTCTGTCATCTCTTTTACTCTCTTCCCTGGTTCCACACTAACGGCACCATCTCTTGATAAAGAATCTGTTGCCAGAGTAATACAGGATGCATCTTGAGGACACACAGAATAGGAGGAGTATTTCTGATGTTTCTGCTCAGATAAACATCTGCTTGTATTGCTTCTGTGCTTTCTGCAAAGATTATCTTTGCATTCACAATAGTGAATCAGACACAATAAGAAAAAAACAGTAAAAACCACTGAGATTGTCACGGTAACCATTCCAATGCTAATGACAACATGCAGTTCTATTTTGTCACTCACCTCTTCTTCATTAGACAAAGATACTGTCTTGTTGCTTACGGTCAGTGTCAAATATACAGTTGTTCTGGCTGATAGAACTGGGCTACCACTGTCCTTCACAAGAAATTCCAGTTCATAGGAACCAGCATCTTTTTGGCTTAGGACATGAGTTGAAGATAACAAACCAGTGTACTGATTGATGTTGAATATTTGTTTGCTATTGCCTCTGATTATTTCATATTTGAGAAATGCATTCTCCTGTTTATCGCTGTCTGATGCTTTGATTTGGGTGATGTTCTTTGTATGATGTGGATAATATATTATATCCATATTATAAGGATTAACACTGGGAAATGTAAAATATGGAGCATTATCATTTTCATCTCTCACCTTAACAATCACATTCACTGTGTTATTCAATGGTGGAGTTCCTTTGTCTTTTACAAATACTTTGAATTTATAAATCTCTTTGGACTCATGATCTAAAGGTGAAACTGTTGATATAAATCCATTTTTTGAGATCTGAAATGGTAAAAACTGTTTATTATTGGCCAGTAATGAGTAGATCAGTTCATGTCCAGACCCCAAATCCAAATCAGTGACATTGATAAAGCCAACAGGATAATTGGATTTCTGATTTTCATGAATCCAGAATTCAAATTGATCTTGTGAAAACTGTGGCCAGACATCGTTAACATCCAATACCAGGATAGAAAATTGCCACTCACTTTTAAGGGGAGGTAATCCATTATCCTGGCATGTGACTGTAATATTGTGACTGTCCCTTGTTTCTCTATCCAAAGGTGATTTGAGAACTACTTTATACATTTTTGTCCCAAGATTCTCAAGCTGGAATAAGTCATGATGTATGTTACAACTAACTTCACCATTTCGACCAACATCCTGATCACTAACTTTTACATAAGCAATAAAGCTACCAATTTTAGTGTCTTCTGAAATGTTCAGTGTGTTCCCAATAGATGCAAAAACAAATTTTACTTCAATAACAGGAGCATTGTTTTTTTGATTAATTAAATGGATAATGACTTTAGTGACTGCACTCAAAGATGGACTGCCTTCATCTCTGGCCTCAATATATAGCTTATAAATCTGGGCTTCTTTCTTGGGGACCTTCTTTTTAAAAATATTTCTCCACTCTTTCTATCAAGTTGAAAATAATGTTTAGCAGACCTCAAGGTCTTGGATATGAGATGATAGGCCACTTTCCCATTTCTGCCAAAATCCAAATCTCTAGCAGATATAACTATAATAGGAGTGACATTATTTGGCTCATTGTTGACTGAAACATTATAAATCTTCTGCGTAAAAACAGGGTTGTTATCATTAACATCTGTCACAGATATCTGAACATCTAAAACATTTTCTTGTGGTGGTGATCCTCTATCTTTGGCAACCACCTGAACATGATATGTGTCCTTGATTTCTCTGTCAAGCTCTCCTTGTAACATCAAACTAAGAAGTTGCATCCTGTTTAGTCTCTTGGAAATTAACAAAGAAAAAGGTTCATCATGAATTTTCCTCAGACTGTATTTCACCTGGGAATTAAAATATCCAACATCTCTGTCCACTGCATTTGGAATTGATTTCCTTGTACCTCTGCCACTGCCTTCAGAAAATTCAATGCTGACATGTGTATTGGGAAACTCAGGCTGATGATCATTGACATCTTGGATAATTACTTTAATTTCAAGAATCTCAAGCAAAGTGTCCAGATGGTAAATTGCAATGTCAAGTGTTTGAAAACATTCCCTGTTATAGGCACACAGCAATTCAGCATCTAACATCTGGGTTGTGTACAGTTTCCCCGTGTGTTTGGAAACACGGAATAACCTAGCATTATCTGAGATCCCTAACTGCATTTGAATAAATGCCAGAGAACTCTGGTTATGAAGAAAGACTATTTCCTTGGCATCTATATCATCAGAAATGTCACCAATAAAGGTTCCTGGAGATTTATTCTCTGCTATGTAGTAAGTGAGATTTGCACAAACAATCAGGTGAAGAACAGAAATCAACACACACGTGTGGATTAGCATACCAAAAAATAATGATCAGTCTGTTTGATGAAGCTCTCCAGTAGTTTTTATTTTACACCCTGCAATGTGAATTTAGAAAACATCTATATAAATATGAAAAATAAAACATCATTTACAAATAAATTTTATAAAATTATTTAAAACTAGCAAATAAAACAGACAAATTATATACTTGTACATACAATGAATTTTTGTGTATATAAGATTGATAGCATATGAGCATGGGGCTGAGTGGTTAGAATGTTCACTTTCTGACCAGGAAGCTCAGGTTCAAACTTCACTATGGTTGATTTGTCAGGAAAGTGACTTCTTGATGTTATCAGTCTGGAGGAGGTGATCCCAGTGTGTGACATCTTTGGAAAGTGTCCGAAAATCATAACACAAGTTCACCCAAGGCTTGTGAGTGAAATTGGGTAGACAGAACCCTTTAAGAGCTATTCATGGTTGTGCCAGCACAAAGTCACAAGTTATCATGACTGAGAGTTTGAATGTCCTGGACTTGTTCATATTGTTTTTCATGCTAAATAACCTGCTTTCTTCCAGAAACTGTAACTAAGATCTGCTCAGCATAGTTGCAGTATAAATCACAGGTGGGCTCTCAAATGTGCCTGAGTAGACATCTGCAACAGGGATTAGCTAGCAGCTCTAGTAGACAGGCATCCTTAGATATGGTTGGCCAGCCATACAAATATAGCAAGTCTAATAGTTTTGATAAAATAAAAAAACATAACTGCTATCATTTAGTCATCTTAGAGAACTATTTTTGCTTTCTATCAGCATGGTTAATGCTAACCTCCAGGATATCAATCCATTGTACCTTCTTGGTCTAATGTTTTCATTTGGTATGAAATGAAATGATCATATTGAAGCAATTGCTAGGTCTTGCTACCAGTAATGTTAGTTCACTGTGTCATGCCAGACAATTTTTCTCACTTAGAATCCATCTTCTTCTTTCTTCTATGTACCTTGTCCCTTCAGGACGTAGGCGATCATGGCCTTCCACGTCTCCCTATCCCTGGTGGCTCTTAGCACACATTCTTCTGTAATGTCTCTCAGCCCCCATTCTGTCATCCACCTGCTCAGGCCTTTAAATATGTTATCCGCTGCTTTCCTCTGTCTCTTTTTCCCTCTATCTGGCCTGTTAGTATTAGGTTCTCCAAGCCCTCCTTCCTCATTGCATGTCCCAGGAACTTCATTTGTCTCTTCCTGATGCTCAATATTAATTCCCTTTTTGCTTCCACCATTTCCAAAACCTTGTCATTGCTAACATGCTCGGTCCACGATATCTGCAGCATCCTTCTGTAGAATCACATTTCAGCTACTTCAAGTTTTCCCTCCATCTTTGTTGATATTGTCCAACAATTACTGACATATTGAAGAACTGACAATCGCATAGCAATCCAGTACTCTCTTCTTGGCTTCTAGTGAAAGTTTCTTGTGTCTTAATACTTTACTCAGCTTCTGGAACGCGTCTTTTGCCATGCCAATTCGCCTTTGGATCTCTGTGTTGCACTTTCCGTCTTCAGTTAGAACACTTCCCAGATATTTGAATTTTCGTACCTGCTTGATTTTAACACCCCCCACCCCACCTGTATTTGGCACTTTGGGCTGCTCTTTTTGCTGATGATCATGCATTCAGTTTTCTTGCAGTTTATTTGTAATTCCTTCACGTCACTCTCTTCAGCTATCTTCTGTAGGAGGTCCTGCATTTTTTTTTCCATTCTGCAATCAACACTGTGTCATCTGCATATCTTATGCTGTTCAGATTGTGACCTCCGATGACAAATCCTGGCATAACATCTAGGGTCCTCAAAATATTCTCACTGTACAAGTTAAATAAATCCAGTGAAAATACACATCCCTGTCTTATGCCTCTTTCTATCTTTGTATAACTGCTGAATTCATTACCTGTCTATATGCAGGCAGTTTGCTGCCAGTAGAGGTTTCTAATTACCCTCATGTCTTTCCCAAATGTGTCGAGCCTGCTGAGCATCTCCATCAATTCTTTGTAGCGTATTTTGTCAAACGCTTTTACATAGTTAATAAAGCACAGGTATAAGTCCTTCTTAATTTGTATTGCTCTTTCAGAGAGCATCTTAATCATAAATATGGCATTCCTTTTCCCAGTGTCTTTGACTAACCCACACTGTTCTTGTCCTATCTCTGGCCTGATTCTACTTCTTGCTCTATTTGGATGATCAGTTTTGTAATATGACTCATTAAGCTGATAGTTCAGTCTAGTTCACACTCATTTGCACCTGGCTTCTTAGGCAATGCTATGAAAATGGATTTGCATAGGTTGTCTGGCATTATGCCACTATTATAAATTTCATTTATTATTTCCGTAATTTTTTCTATGCCAAATTCTTCCAGGGCTAACAGCAGCTCTATTACAATGCTGTCTGGACCAGCTGCTTTGTTTCTCTTAAGTTTGGCCATTGCAGTTTCCACTTCAGACTTTAATATTTCTGGTTCGTCCTCATCTTTGCATATTATTGGTTGCTCTCTTTTATTGTGGAAAGACACTCATATTCTTTTGTACTGCTTGGGGGAATGGCCATTATATTCCTCTGCAAGTCTTATCAATTTAACTTATACTAAGTTCATACTTAATATCTACTGTTCCACTCCACCGTTTTCTTTTTTTTTTTTATTGGGACGTTAGCATTCCAGTAGAATAAAATGAAACCTACAAAGGGCAGAAGAACTCTTAAGGAGTCAACGGCCAGCTAACTAAAGGTGGTGTTTCAATAAATCACTGTGGAGAAGGCAACAGGATACTACTCCACTATCTAACCCCCGCTTAATCATGGCTTTCCACAATAAATATATGAAACACAACGGTTTGAAGGGGGTTCCAAAGGAAGCAATTCCTCGTCCGGTGAGGTTTGGCATGAGCAACTGGTGTCACCTGACTGTCATTCTGCGACTGTTAGCACCAGCGGCAAAAAAGGGGACATTTTATCCCAAAATTAGTCCCTTGCCCGGGGGGGGGGGGGGAATGACATGAGAAACAGGTGTCTCTGGACCGTTACCCTGCAGCTGTGTGCAACAAAGAGAGACTTACTTTAGGGACATAGAATGTTAGGACACTATACAACTGTGGACAACTAGAAAATGTCAAGCAGGAGATGGACAGACTGAAGATCAATATCCTGAGCATATGCAAAACAAGATGCCCAAACAATGGAGGCATCAACAGCGATGACCACAGAATAATCTACGCAGTAGGCAAAATCAACGAAAAAGAAGTTGGCTCACTTCTGAACAAAGAAGTGAGAAAATGTGTTCTTGGATATTGTCAGCTTTCAGAGAGAGTCCTCTTAGTCAAACTGAGAGGAAGACCCTTCAACATATCTATCATAGTAGCTTATGCACTGAGGAAGAGATAGAAACATTCTACTCCATACTGGACAATGCCAAGGCTCAGTGCAAAAGCCAAGAAATCAGAATAATAATGGGTGACTTGAATGCCAAAGTAGGCAAAGAGAGGGAAGGAAACATGACCGGCAACTTTGGATTAGGAGTCCGGAACGAACAAGGAGAAAAATGGTGCACAGCAAATGACCAGGTAATAACTAACACCTGGTTTCAAGAACACCCACAACGTCTATGGACATGGAGGAGCCCAGGAGGTGAAATGAAGAACCAAATAGCAGGAGGTTTAGAAATGCAGTGGTGCAATGTAAAACATACTCAGGTGCTGACTATAGGAGCGACCACGTCCCAGTCATCTGCAAACTAAGGGTAAAACTTCAGAGAATGAAGAAGCCTAGCACGGCACCAAGACTGATATACAACATGCTCATGAATGACCTCAAACTGCAGAAAGAATACACTGACAGTATGAAAAACAAATATGAAGAAAAACAGGACAAGGACATTCAAAATGGGACTCACTAAATGAAGCAATGATGACAACAGCAAACAACGTTGCCCCAAAGGAAATCAGACGCAGAAGAAAAAAAATGAGTGGATGACTGAAGAAATCTTTGACATGATGCAAAGGAGACGGAAAATGATGCCAAGACATGGAAGAGAATACAAGAAACTGCACAAGGAAAAAAAGAACAAATGCAGACAGGCAAAAGAAGAATGGCTCAATGACAAATGCGCAGAGGTAGAAAGACTAAACAGGACTACTAAAGCAGACATGCATAAGGAAATAAAAGAACTGACAGGACAAAAAACCTGCTCTTCAACAGGATGTATAAAAGCCAAGAATGGAAAAAAGAAGATAAAAGAATCTATCTTGCATGTTTATAAATCTATCATTCATCCATTCATAGAATATTGCTGCCATATCTAGCCTGATTTTCCTGCCAATAGAACCCGGATATAAGAGAAACCCGAATATAAGATAGATTTTTATCTGGTCCCAAATTAGAGCCTGTGGTAATGCATATAAAATAGACCAAACCCGGATATATGATAAACCCGGATATAAGAGAACTATAAGTCTGTCCATATAACTCTCTTATATCCGGGTTACACTGTATATACTTAAGCATTCTCAACAAAATCCAAAGAAGGATCTCTAATATCAGTCTTGATCTGGCATCTCGACTTTAGTCATTTTCCCACTGCTATGACATGGCTTCCCTGTATCTTTTTTTTTAATCATTTCACCACAAGCAAAGCATTCTACTGCCACTGTTGCACAGGGGGGTTACATAGGGGAAAGTGACGAGAAAGATGGATTAGTAACAAGAAATGTCAGGAGGAAGGTAATAGACAGATGAGAATACTGGGAATGGGGGTGGAGTAGATGGAGAAAAGAGCTTGAGAAAATGGATGCGAGTTAGTGAGATAGAAGATGACTATTGACCTTACATTAAATTCCTGGAGATTGTAGCTCTCGAGGAAGCAAGTATATGGAAGGGAATTCCACAGGCAGGAAATACGTGAAAAGAAGCTGTTAGAGTGAAATTGCAGTCATATTTTATCAGTTTCACTGTAAAAGGGTGGGACCTAGTTGCTAATTGTTACGTCGGGTAACAAAATAATGTGAAATAATACAAAACAACGTAATAGTATAAAAGTAGGTGTATTGACAGGAAAAGAGAAGTATTTACAAAAGGTGAGGATTAGTAGAATACAGAACAAGGTAATTAGTATACATTATCGTCGTAAAGACGTGATAGATTGACTAGTAGAACAGTTCCGGTGCAATACCCGACTGACTCGCTCACTCGACTTTCTTACTCGACTTCCTTCCCTGAGGTATAATCACTACTACTTTATATAGTGATTCGAATAGTACATTTCTGTGGAAAGGTGGAGAGCGCCCCAACACTAATCTAGTAGCTCGTGTAAATTCAAACATGGGGGCACCAGTGATCTAAGTTCATTGGAGTAGAAGCCGTGAAAGTATTTATAGAAGAGGCTTTTCTATATTTTCTTGGCAATTAGTCTAATGAGCTTTCCTCCTTGGCATCTCAACCACGTAAATTTAAGTGAACTACTAAATCAACAGCTTCATCTTATTGTTTTACCGTTCCGATAGATAGATGCAACTGTAAAATCTGTTCTAAATTTTTTTTCTTGCACTTGACAGTTACAAAACTCTCTTCTGGTTTCTTGCTTCACTGCTACCTGAATCTTCAAAATTTAAATACAATAACTACTGCCATCTTCTGTCTTCTTGAATTCTGTCTTTTATTGTTCTTTCTTCCCACTGAAGTCTCCTCATTTTTTTCACTCTCAGTGACCCCCTTATGTCTTAGTGGCATTATTTCCTTGCTTAGTGTGAAATGATAAAAATATACATATAATTTACAATTTGCTATATTTAAGGAAAAGCATGTTTTTACATATAAACAGTGTCAACACTGCATAGAAATTGGCAGTTTCCTGCTTTCCTGCTGGTCACTATACAGTGTTGATTTCTATGTCAACACTGTTTATATCTATCTCTTCATACAGTTTTCATTGAATACGACTGACATGGCACTGCAATTAAGCTTTTTATTATATTTCTCTTGCATACATACATTTTTTTTAATCGTTTCACCCCGAGCAAGGCATTCCACTGCCACTATTGCACAGGGAGTTACATAGGGTCGGGGAAGTGATGGGAAAAAGGATGGTTAGATATAGAAAATGTCAGAAGGAGGGTGATAGACGGGTAAGGATACCGAGAATGAGGGTTGGGTAGATGGTGAGAGTGTTGGGAGAATAGATGCAAGTTAGTATGTTAGGAGGTGTCTATTGACCTTACATTTAAACTCCTGGAGATTGTAGCCGTCAGGGAAGCAGGCATGTGGAAGGGAATTCTACAGGTGGGAAGCACGAGAAAAGAAGCTGTTGGAGTAGAAATTACAGTTACATCTTATCTGTTTCACTGTAAAAGGGTGGGACCTAGTTGCTAATCTAATATCTAATGTAAATTCATACCTAGGTGGCACCAATGACCTAAGTTCATCAGAGCAGAAGCCGTGAAAGTACTTGTAGAAGAGGCACAGGGAAGCCACGTCACGCTGGTGAGATAGTGGTTGCAGCTGGTCTGCCAAGACAGGAGTGATCACGTTACAGATTCTCCGTTGTATTTTGTCAAGAAGCCCAAAGAGGGTAGCAGGGGCACCTGACCAGATTTGGCAGCAGTATTCAATACACGGGCGGATGGTAGATTTATATATGCAGAATAGATTCAGACAAGAAAAATTTCCAGGCCCTGCACAGAGAACCGACCTTCTTAGCAGCGGACTTAGCAATGGATTCGATATAGTCATTCAATTTGAGGTCCACCAAGAGTGTAAGGCCAAGGAGGCATAGTGTTTTAGTCTCAGGGAGGCAAGCCTGTGCCATGCTAATGGGAGGTAGGTGCGATTGTCTATGGTGGTTAATTGATAGCAGCTCCGTTTTGGAAGCATTGAAATTCACGAGTCACTTCCTACCCCAGTCCACCACGGATTGGAGGTCCTTTTCAAGCTTGGCAGCGAGGTTCGCTTTGTTGCCCACACTGGGTTTTTGATCGAGGCGAGAGTAGATTGTGGTGTCATTGGCGTACATACCTACTTGGAATCTAATGGCATCTGGGAGATCATTAATGTAGATCTGAAAGAGTGTGGCACCTAGGATAGAGCCTTGAGTGATGCCAGTGTTCGTATGGTAGTTTTGGGAGGCATGTCCGTTTAATACTACCTTCATACAAGAGATTTTTTGAGACATATAGTGTGTAAGAACTGTCTAAATGATCTTTGGATCTGAGCACTCCCTGCTATTCTATTAACCACTATCAAGCATGTTTTTGTTTTTCTTGATATGGAGATTTTTTTTATAACAATAAAAATGTCTTAATTCACAAACACATTATTATTTGATTTGATTTGTTTAACAGTATGTCAACTACTTATAGATCATTTAATTCTGAAATTTAATTCTCTTAGGAGCTTTGAAGTAATAAAAGATGATACATGTTATTCTGCTTTCACAATTGAATACATGGTAGATAATACTCTGCTTTTGTGTATATACATGTTTGTATGGACATAATTACTTACTGAAGGCAATGACATATGTGTTTTATGTTCTAGTTTTGTTGAAGTTATATTTTGAAATACAGTTTGATTTCTTTAAGAAATTATAGGATATTACATGAACTAATATCATAAAAAAGTTCTTTTATGCTGGTTTTTGGTTGATTTTGTTTAGCAACATATCAACCATTACGGGTTATTTAATGCTGAAATCTAAATATTTTTTGACAAAATTTTATGCATTCAACTATAGATACTGTGTATATATTTTTATACTTTCAGAATAAATGAAGGTTTTTGAAATATATACTTTGTAGATCATAAAATGTATTGTTAGTAATTTTACTATAATGTTAATCATTATCAAATAGGTTTTGGCATCTAGGTCCCACCTTTTATACCATTGAAATAGCTAAATATAACTATCACTTCTACTCAAACAGTTTCTTTTCTCGCAATTCCCGCCTGTGGAACACTCTTCTATTTACTTGTTTCTCTGATAGGTCAGTCAGTTAAGTGCTATATGTGATACACACTTTGGGTGATCATGTCTCTTTCAAGACATGACTGACTGGGCAGAAGATTATCCCGCAGTAGGTTGCCATTGCTTTCTGCGGTAGACTGGTTGCCAGTCAAGGCTATAGAACTCAATCTGTCCTATTATTTAACCCATAACTGGAGGGAAGAAATAGATTAATACCTTTCCCAAGAATATTTGTGCATAAGTGAATGCAAGGAATTTAACTGGAATTCAAACTCAGCACCCTGATCTCTCATTCCAAGTCAATATCCACTGCACCACAACGCACATCAATTAGGTAGAAGCTTAAAAAATGTAAATGCAATGTCAGTTGCTATGTTCTATCTTCTTGAACCCTGTTCATCTTTTTTAACTTTCTTCAATAATCGCTGTACACAATCTTATCTCTCCCTGTAATCTCCTGTGTACTAGAGGTGGTTCTGCCTTGCTTGGGGTGAAATGATTTAAAAAAAACAAGGTTTAGGAGAAATAACAAAAAGAGAAAATTTATTAAGAGCTACAAAGTGCGAGAAATGACCATGATCACCTACGACTTGAAGAGACATGGAACATGAAGAAGAAAAACAATAATAAATATTCACTTCTACCAAATGACATACTTTTATCTAAAAATCCACTAGTGTCTAACAAGTTACCTTTATTTAGTAACACACAAATACTGAGCTTCAAAGCAGACAGAAAATGCCCTCATGCTTATAATATTGGCACAATACAATCTTCTAACATGCCATTTCTCTTCTACTCTGATCATATTTGGACTAAGTCAGTCAGTTAAGTGCCATACGTGATACACGCTTGGGCGATCATGTCTCGAAAGAGACATGACTGACTGGGCAGAAGATTATCCCGCAGTAGGTTGCCATTGCTTTCTGCGGTAGACTGGTTGCCGACCAAGGCTATAGAACCCAATCTGTCCTGTTATTTAACCCATAACTGGAAGGAATAGATGGATTAATACCTTTCCCAAGGGTATTTGCGCATAAGTTAATGCAGGGAATTCATTTATCTCACTAATGACACTATCAGAAAATTTCATCAAGCCAGTCCAATAAAACATTATCCATTAAATGTTTGCTTGATATACTATAGTAATCTCATGATAGAAAATTACTATTTTTTGTCCATGTCACTTCTGTGGTATTAAATCACATATATTTACCCCATATTCCTAATACAAAGAGAAAGTTCTATTCAGACAGAAATTGCCACTTTATGCCACAAATTGTTACTTCATGAAAATAGACTTCTGCTTGGTTGTTTCTCTAAACACTTCATTCTTGACCTCTCCAAACCAAGGGTCAATCATCATCTTTCTTCCTTCAACTCATAATCTTCATTTTTTAACACCATCTCTTTCATTCATATTGTACACCTCATTCAGCTGTAAACCACTACCTTGAGTAGCTCTCGAGCCATATTATCTACTCATCCCAATAATCTTCATTTTATGCCACTTGCTATTCTATTCATAACACATCACTCAATAAATCCTGAGCCTGACACATATATGATGCCACTAATTAAAAAATCCATATGATTTTTATGAAGTACTAACCTTCAAATAGCATGTGACAAAATTTGGGCCCAATTGGATTATTAGTTTACAAATTACAGTTACTTAAGTGAAGTTAGTGTTGTAAATTTTCAAAACAATGGAAAAATCTGAATTTCCTGTGTTAATAAAGCATTGCTTTCTGATGAAAAAAAATACTGTTCAAGCAAAGCAATGGCTTGATGAGTGTTATTTGGACTCTGCTCCATCAGAAACAACGGTTAAGTGGTGGAATGCTGACTTTAAATGTGACAGTACAGACACACATGATGCTGAATGCTCAGGTTGTCAAAATCAGCAGTTGTCCTGGAAAACGCAAAAAAACAAAAAACAAACCACAAACTCGTTTTGGCCGATTGTAAATTGAAGTTGTGTGAGATAGCAGAAGAGTTGGAAATATCAGAAGGCAGTGTATTCACCATTTTGCATGAACATTTGAGTGCATGATTTGTTGAGCAATGTGTTATCACTAAACTCAATTAGTATTACTATTCTGTTAACCTTTACCTTGAGTGGCTCTTGAACCTTATATTAGGTGAAATTTAGAACAGATAAAAAAAATTATCTTTTTTGGGACCTGCAAGTCTATTACAAACTAACTTAAGTATATTAAAATTTTGAAAAGTTTGTATCAATTCAAAGTGATCTCATTCATTGTATTTGTGGGTGATTTTAGTAGTTCTCATAATGTTTAACCAAAAACAATGATCACTTGTTCAAAAATCTCCTTAAATGACAATGACTCATCTCCAGCATTACTAAAATAACTAACACAGTGTTTAAATCTTACCACGTTGACTACTGATTTAAAAAACAACTTTTAAATGTTTGACTCATATTCCACAATTTGCAGTAGCTTGTTATCATCAAAGGAGCAATAAAGACCAGATTAAAAAAAGAATTCATAACAAATGCAAGTATATTACAAGTAGAAAATATCAAAATATTTAAAAGAATAATATGAAAACAATATTTATGGCATAAAATGACATACAAAAGAAATACTATAAGATGATTTTTTTTTCAAGAAATGCATTTAATATCATATACAAAATATTTTTTAGAAAAATTATACTGAGCAATACTAAAAACAGTGAAACTTGATGACTACTTCCATTAAACTCAATATTTCCTATTATAGTTAAAAAACGTTTTTTTCTTTCTTAAACTTTTTTTTAGAATTGTTATCCCAATAACTGGAACACTGGAAATTTACATGACTTCAGGCAATTCAGAGGGAACAATTTAACAGCTAATTTTTTGCCTTAAAAAGTGCAGTTATTTATTTCCTTTTTCCTTATTATCATTATTTTCTTTGTTTGTTGATTTTGCTTCTTTTTATCGACAGTAGAATTTTAGGTCTTAAAACCATCTTCTAATGTCAAGACTTCATGAGTTCTCTCCCTTGAACAACGTGTGTTGTTAACAGAGATGTTTCTGTTAAAATTATACAAATGGCAAAAGTAGTATTAGTCGTTTCTTAACAAGGAATTAGTTGGCATTAATTAACCGAACAGCCAGTACTACTTCTAGTTGAAATTTATAAAAACTTTCTCTTAAACAATTTTTCAAGAAGATAAGTTTTTCAAGTCCTGTAGCTGTTTATCTCTATTTAAAGTATTAATTGGGGTTTCCTTCCTAACTTTTAATTTAAAGTAGCATAGAATGTCAGCATGAAGACTTAGTAGCTCATCTAGATAACATGTGGCCTTCTTCAAACCTCAAATTATACATGTGAAGATCATTATGAACCATTTTTAAAATGAGTACTTGTTTAATGAATAAATCCTCTAAGTGAGATCAGCAAAGAATTAATTAACTATATACAATATAATCATATTTATATCCAAACAGAAAGTGGCATGTAGGTAAAACCCCATGGAAGATCCTATTAATATATATTAGTAATATATTAAAACTGATCCAGCCAGAGGGTTGATGTAGATAGAATTATCTATTTACAGAGCCAAATATGTATATTTTTTTCAAATAAAACTTCAAAAACTACATGTCATGTGATCATTTCTGTGAAGTATGTTAGTTTCATCAGCGATATTACTGACAAAGCAAACATACTTCACAGAAATGATCATACGATATATGTAGTTTTCAAAGTTTTATTTTAAAAATATATATTCATGTGTGTGTGTGTGTATGTGTGTGATTGAATAAGAATAGGTAGGAAAACCTTTATAAAGTGAAAATTGATTTAGTTTCATCAGAAATAAGATAAATAGTGAACTGTATTAAATTCTTTAAAAGTTATTTTATGCGTTCTTTATTTAACTTTTCTAATGGATTTAATTCATAACTTCAATATATCAAAAATGTGTTTGGATGACAAACTTCAAAATCACTTTGAATTGATACAAACTTTTCAAAATTTTAATATACTTAAGTTAGTTTGTAGTAGACTTGCAGGTCCCAAAAAAGATAATTTTTTTTATCTGTTCTAAATTTCACCTAATATAAGGTTCAAGAGCCACTCAAGGTAAAGGTTAACAGAATAATAATACTAATTGAGTTTAGTGATAACACATTGCTCAACAAATCATGCACTCAAATGTTCATGCAAAATGGTGAATACACTGCCTTCTGATATTTCCAACTCTTCTGCTATCTCACACAACTTCAATTTACAATCGGCCAAAACGAGTTTGTGGTTTGTTTTTTGTTTTTTTGCGTTTTCCAGGACAACTGCCGATTTTGACAACCTGAGCATTCAGCATCATGTGTGTCTGTACAACCACATTTAAAGTCAGCATTCCACCTCTTAACTGTTGGATTTAATTCCTATTTTCAACTCATATTGGAAATTACTTTGTTATATTCTCTCTGAATACTCAAAGCTGAAAGAGAGAAAGCAATAAAAAAAATAAGGAGACAGGAAAATGGTGAAAAGGAGAACTAACCAGGACATGTCAATTTTCGGCAAAGATATAAGAATAATCAAGAATCTCTACTGGCAGCAAACGGCCTGCATACGGACAGGTTACGACCTCAGTAGATACACAAAGATAGAAAAAGGCGTAAGACAAGGATGTGTCTTTTCACCGGATTTGTTCAACCTATACAGCAAGAATATTCTGAGGACCCTAGATGACACACCAGGATTTATTATTGGAGGCCACAACCTGAACAACATAAGATACGCGGACGACACAGTACTGATTGCGGACACGGAAAGGAAACTGCAAGATCTCATACAGAAAGTAGCAGTGGAGAGTGACAAGAAGGGACTACAAATAAACTTTAAGAAAACTGAGTGCATGGTCATCAGCAAAAGATGCAACCCAAAATGCCAAATACAGGTGGGGTATAACAGAATCAAACAAGTCCAAGAATTTAAGTACCTAGGAAGTGTTCTAACAGGAGATGGAAAGTGCGACACGGAGATCCGAAGGCGAATTGGCATGGCAAAGGACGCGTTCCAGAAGATGAGCAAAATACTAACACACAGGAAGATCTCAATAGAAATGAAGAAAAGAGTGCTAGACTGCTACGTGATGTCAGTTCTTCAGTACGGCTGCGAATGCTGGACAATATCATCGAAAATGAGGAAAAAACTGGAAGCGGCCGAAATGTGGTTCTACAGAAGGATGCTACGGATATCGTGGACTGAGCATACAAGCAACGACGAAGTGTTAGAAAGAATGGCAACAAAAAGAAAATTGATGCTGAGCATCAGGAAGAGACAACTGAAGTTCCTGGGACATGCAATGAGGAAGGAGAGCCTGGAGAACCTGATACTGACTGGTCAGATAGAAGGAAGGAGAGACAGAGGAAGGCAGCGGATAACATATCTGCAGAGTCTGATCAGGTGGATGACGGAACGGGGGTTGCCAGGAGCAACAGGAGCAAACATACTAAGAGCCACAAGGGATAGGGAGACATGGAGATCCATGATCGCCTACGTCCTGAAGGGACAGGGCACATAGAAGAAGAAGAAGAAGAAGAACCAGGACATTTGACACAGGCGTACACACACATACACACAAATAAAACAGAATGCAATCAAACTTAGTTTAATGAAAACACAATATATACAAAAGGAGAAAAACAGCAAAATGGCTAAAGAGTCAATTGAATAATTACCAGAAAGTAACTGGTGTCAATATGCAAATGGCCATGAATATATCATCAATCAGTTAAGTGACAAATTACATTTATTTATTTACACTATATGTTTGAACTGTTATCCTCATCTTTGTTGCTATATTCACAACATTCAGGTGACTGGAACTTTTAAATTGAACCATTTATTTCATCTACCTAAAAGTTGTGGTTTTATCAATGAGGCTTGGGATTTATTAAGTGATATCCTATGATGGTGACTTTCCTATTAATGGGCCCATTATATCTTCAAGAAAGTTACTCAGAGAGTGGCACACAGAGCCTTGGCAGCTAAAAATTGGCCCAAGAGGAATACAGCCTTTGTGAACTTTTGAAAGACTGTAT
Organism: Ascarosepion bandense; assembly: GCA_037127315.1. Lineage (NCBI taxonomy): Eukaryota > Metazoa > Mollusca > Cephalopoda > Sepiida > Sepiidae > Ascarosepion > Ascarosepion bandense. Next base: position 550,976 of record JBBBDQ010001007.1, on the reverse strand, counting down.
ATATAAAGCAGCTTTCCATAACATTGTGATAACTGCCTATATGTCTTAGGTAGAAAGTGGTCCTTGTTTTTTATTAGGATCTGCAACAGTTTTCATTCAGTTTTCATTGTTGGATCTTTACTATAGCTATCATTTCTAATGAGGTGTTCCAATTTTTCTGTATATTCCATTTTGTTCATCATTATAGTTACATTGCCTTTGTCAAATTGAAATTTGACTGGAATATTGGTGCCAAGCCTGAAGGGATAAGTCAGAAGTCTCTGTATTGGTACAGGAATGACATTTGTGCCAGCTTCTGATCATTGTAAATAATGTAAATAATTACAATACCTCATCTCAAAAATATAGACAGAAATTGAAGGGTCAGTAGGGACCTGATATGCAAGAAATATGGAGACAATTAGAAAAGTCCTCCCAGAAGCAGGCACAAATGTCAAATTATCTAACCATAGTCATAGTTACTTGAAGTGAGCACATCATCTCGCATGATTAAGGGTCAATATGTTCAAACTGTTAACTTTAACTTTTACCTTATTCATCTGTATTATTTTATTGTGTTATAAAAAGATTTATTTTGTATTTATCAGCAGTGTATTTTCTTTTAATCATTAAACCAAGCCAATATCTACCCAAACCCATTATCTACCCAAAAATATCTACCCAAACCAATATCTACCCAAACCAATATCTACCCAAACCAATATCTACCCAAGCCAATTATCCTGATACCTTTGTTACATATCATGTATTTTTAATGGAATATATATTAGGAGGGAATTTTTGCCTAAATACACAAATATGCTAGTTCAGGTAGGTAATTCAGAGAAGTCAATCCTTTTATATGTTTCAAGCATTTAAAAAAAAGATTTTATCACACCAAGATCAAGGGAAAGATTTGGAAAGACCAAATTAAAATACATCAATCTTCTTTTACTCACGACAAAAAGAACAACAAAAAATAGGTATCAATAGAAGGACTGTACAAACAGAAATTGTGCAAAGCTCCTTCAGTATCTTATGCAACTAAACAACATGCACACACATATATTTTTAAACAGGTTTTATTAAATTCAACTTACAATGTTTTTTAATTTAGTTTTTTCTTGTATTTTTCCAATTTTCAAATTTGTTGTTGCCTATGCAGTTCAGAATCATGGATAATCTATCAAAAGTTCATGTTTGCTGTTTGTCTTTGTTAGAGTATTTTTTGTGCTGTCTCAGTCATCAAAAGCTAAGAAAACCTTTCTTTAAGATACTGTTATTATTCAGTTCTTTATTATGACAGAGATAGTCAAAAGATAGTGTTCAAAGAAAAACATGAACTTTGAAGAGTTTATCCACATTTCCGATCTAGATGAGTAACAACTTATTAAAACATTGTAGAAATACAACGAAAAATTAAAACAGACTGACTTTGTCTAAATGAATTCTTGCTGCCTATATAAGATGAATAAATGTGACAAGATGAGAGAATAAGTAAAGAACAAAGTAGAAAATGTATCTTAATCTAACATATTTCATCTTAATCTAACATATTTCATCTTAATCTAACATATTTCATCTTAATCTAACATATTAAAGCTTCTTCAGAGATCTATTTAATGACAAGAGCTCTTGTCTTTAAACAGATCTCTAAAGAAGCTTTAATAAAAATGAAACATGTTAGATTAAAACACTTTTTTCTTTGTTCTTCATTTATCCTATTGTGTATATATATATATATATATATATATATACTCAGTTATTGAGTGCTTTCAAATAAGTAAATAATATAATATATATATATAACAAATTGCATATATATATATATATATATATATATATATATATATATATATTAATACAGGTTTCATTGAATAATATAGACAAGTTCTGTCTATTTTATGTAAGATCCATTTATATGATCTGATTAGCTTGATAGTGCTGTCATGGAAAGACGACAAGAAATCACAATAATTGTTGATTTTTTTATCAGGTCTGAGCTTTCGACTTACATAAGCAATTATCAAAGGATGAACATTTAATGTTCAGTGAACATAGAACATTTAAATTATTTTTAACAGACTGGAGTTATACAGAGAAAATTAGACAGGTCCATTTATTATAAATTATGTTTTAGAAAATGTATATTATTTTTTAATATTTTTTAAATATTAAAAAATAATGTACATGTTCTAAAACATAATTTATAATAAATATTCACAGCTCTATACATCATATATCGAGCACTGTTTTAAATTAATGTTTTGGACGGAAAAAATTCTTTCTTTGTTCTGTACCCACTCGGATATATATATGTGTATATATATATATATATATATATATATATATATATATATATATATATATATATATATATATATATATATATATATATATATATATATATATATATATATATATATATATATATTATATTATTATATATATATATATATATATATATATATATACACATTTTCACATATATATATATATATTCTTCATTTGCAAGAACGCTCACATAATGGGAAATTTTTGAATGCACAATTTTTTAAATTACAAGAAATTAAAACTATAACTAAGTGTAACCATACCATAAAATACCTACTAGGTTCATACAACCATGTATGAAAACGTTATCATTTCTTGAAATTTTAACAATTGTGCATTAAAAATTCCCCAGTAACATGAGCATTCAAAAAAATCACCATTAAGTTCTTAAAAAAAAAAATGGTAAAGAAGCCTAGGACAGCACCCAGACTACAATACAACACACTCCTGAATGACTTTGACCTGCAGCAAAAATACACTGACAGTGTAAGAAACAAAAATGAAGAACAAATGGGAAATGGAAATTTAAAATGGGACACATTTAAAGAAGCTCTAGTGACATCAGCAAACAACAATGGCCCCAAGAGGAAATCAGATGCAGAAGAAAAGAACAAGTGGATGACTGAAGAGATTTTTGACATGATGTAAAGGAGACAGAAAACTATGCCAAGACATGGAACTGAATACAAAAAACTACAAAAGGAAATAAGGACCAAGTGTAGACAGGCTAAAGAGGAATGGCTCAACAACAAATGTGCTGAAGTAGAGAGATTGAGTAAGACTAATAAAAGAGAAATGCATAAAGAAATAAGGGAACTGATAGGACAAAGAACATGCTCCTCAACAGGATGTATAAAATCCAAGGATGGAACGATCATATTGGAGAAAGAGGAAATACTTCAGCGAGGGGAAGAATATATAAAAGATCTCTTCCATAACAATAATAGTAAACAAAGATGCTGATGGACCAGAGATACTAAAATCCGAAGTGAAAGCTGAAATGGCCAAACTGAATAGGAACACAGCCGCTGGACCAGATGACATTGTAATAGAGATGTTGACAGCCTTAGAAGATTTTGGCATAGAGAAAATTACAGCAATAATAAATGAAATCTACAACAGTGGTGTAATACCAGATGACTTGAGCAAATCAATTTTCATAGCTCTGCCTAAGAAGCTAGGTGCAATCAAATGCAAACTCCACTGAACAATTAGTTTGATAAGCCACATAACAAAACTCATTGTCCAAATTCTGATGCATAGAGTGCAAAGCTGAATCAGACCAGAAATAGGACAAGAACAGTGCAATTTTGTCTAGGACACTGGAAGAATATGCAATATTTATGCTTAGGATGCTATCAGAAATTTATCTATAAGGGGCACCAGTGAGCTAAGTTCACCAAAGCAGAAGCCATGAAAGTATTTGTAGAAGAGACACAAGGAAGCCACATTGCTCCGGTGAGAAAGTGACTGTATCTGAGCTGCCATGTCGGGATCTATCACATTACAGATTCTCCGTTAGATTTTGTCAAGGACTCCTAGGTGGATAGCAGGAGCCCCCTACCTGATATGGCAGCAGTATTCAATGCACAGGTAGATGGTAGATTTATATACGTGCAGGATTGTTCAGGCGGAATAAACTTCCTGGCCCTACACTGAGAACCAACTTTCTTAGCAGTGAATTTTTAGCTTACTGGTGCCCACTATGTATGAATTTACTTGAGCTACTAGACTAACAACTAGGTCCCACCCTTTTATAGTGAAACCAATAAAATGTAACCACAATTTCTACTCTCATCATTTATCCATTGTACCCAATGGTGCATAGGGCAGCAACTTTTTGTTGCTGTTTTTGTAACAAACTGTTTTTTTATGGGGCAAGGTTGTTAGCCCTGCACCCAACCCCCAAACCTGGAGAACCGGTGGACCATTCTTGGTTCTTTCGTTTACAGCACCTGGTATTCCCAAATGGTCACCCATTTAAGTACTGACCAAGCTCAATGTTGCTTAACTTCAGTGATTGGATGGAAACTGGTGCATTCAACATGATATAGCCGTAGACACTAATTTCTACTCTAGCAGCATCTTTTCCCACACTTCCCGCCTGTGGAATTCCCTTCCATATACTTGTTTCCCCGACAGCAACAAGCTCCAAGAATTTAAATGTAAGATCAATTGTCATCTTCTATCTCACTAACTTGCATTCCTTCTCTCAACCTCTTTTCTCCATCCACCCGACCCCCATCACACCAGTATTCTCATCCTTCTATTACCCTCCTCCTGACACTCCTTATAACCTACCCCTCTTTCTCATAACTTCCCACTATGTAACCCCCTACACAACAGTGGCAGTAAAACTGCCTTGCTTGGGGTGAAATAATTTTTTAAAAAATCTCATATTCCTCACTTGTTTCACCGATGGTATCCTCTGCATCCTTCTGTAGAACCACATTTCTGTTGCTTCAGGTCTCTTCTTCATCTCTGAGGAGATTGTTCAGTATTCACTGCCATACAGGAGGACATATATCACATAACAGTTTATTGCTCTTTTCTTTGTCTTCAATGAAATCTCTAAATACTCTGCTTAGCATTTGGAACATAGCTTTGGTCATCCCAAAACATCTTCAGATTTAAGTATCGCAATCTCCATTCCCTGTTAGGACACTTTAGGTATTTAAATTTCTGTATGTGATTGATTTTATTATCCTGACCTGTAATTTGCATTTTGGGCTCCTCTTTTTGTTGATGACCATGCATTTTGTTTTCTTGTATTTTATGCTTAGTCCTTTCTTCTCACTTTCATTTGCTAAATTCTGTAGGAAGTTTTGCAGTTTCCTTTTTGTGTCTGCTATCAGAACTGTATCATTTGCATATCTTATATTATTAAGATTGTTGCTGCCAATGATGAATCCTGGTAGAATTTCTAGTTCTCTCAAAACTACCTCACTGTGTAGGTTGAATAAATCTGGTGAGAAGACATATCCTTGTCTTACGCTCCTTTCTATTTTTGTTTATCTGCTGAACTCATTTACGGTCTGCATGCAGGCAGTTTTCTGCCAGTATAGATTCTTATCGTAAACAGACAATAAAGGGTAATTCTTAATTTCAAAAAAATGTGCAGAAAGCCAAATCTTGCTGATTACCAAGCATAAGAAAACAAAAATTTAGAAGAAAGACAAACCTTCTCTACTCAATATAAAAATTTTTCAAAATGACAATGTACACAGACCAACCTATCGACCACAACATGAACAACCAGTACAATTACCATAGATGTGGAATGTCCTATACAGAAATTGACCAGTCACATGCCATCACCTATAAGCCTTTGCCACACATCGCCAAAAAACCATACAAGTGCAATGTATGTTGGAAGGGTTTACTCTGAAGGCATTTCTCAATAAACATGAACTTGCATCATCAGCAGGGAAGCACTTCAACTGCACATATTGTGGGAAAGTATTTAGCCAGCGTGACAAACTGAAGAACCATGTATTTATTAAATCAGCAAGTATTTTTTAAAAAACTAAATTCAATGCTGTCTTTAAAGAGAAGACATTGTAATTTTCTATGTGCCTTATTTTTTAAGACACTTGCTATCATGGCTCTCCACAGCCTCTTTAATTGTGAATTATATTACTGAATGTATTCCGGCTTACTTTTTTCCAATCTTCTTACTCTTTTTTTTTTCTCAATTGGAGTAGATAGACTAAACTATCACCTGGTTCACACTCTACCCATGTCTTTTGAACAGGTGAAGAGGCTCATCCCTTGTTCCCTGTTTAGGATGTGGTTTCCAGCTTTCTTTTTTCCAATCTTCTTACTCTTTTCTTTTTTTTGTTTTTTTTTTCTCAATTGGAGTAGACAGACTAAACTATTGCCCGGTTCACACTCCACCCATGTCTATTGAACAGGTGAAGAGGCTCAAACCCTGTTCCCTGTTTAAGATTTGGTTTCCAGCTTTCTTTTTTCCAATCTTTTTACTCTTAAGTAGGCCCCTGCACATCAGTGGTGTCACTGCCTTGCTTGGGGTGATATGATTAAAAAATAAAAATAAAAAATAAATAATTTTGAAGAAATATTCAAGAACTAATATTAATGTCTTTCCTGAACATGTCAAGGTTACTGAAAAGCTCTAAGAGGTCTTTGTGGCATACTTTGTTAAACACTTTTAATTAATCTATAAAACACAGTACATGGCCTACTGCATTTGTATTCCTCTTTCTGATAACATTTTGAGCATTCATTGTTTCATTGTCTTTGACAAACCCACATTGTTCTTGTCTGTCCTGATTCTGCTGCACATTCTATTTATCAGAATTCAAATGATAAGGTTTGTTATGTCGCTCATTAGGCTGATTGTTCAGTGGAGTTAACATTTGCTTATGTTTGATTTCTTAGGTAGTGCAATGAAAATAGAGGATGAAAAATAAGACGTAACAAAGGGTGGAAGAATTATTGCTGTGCCAACAACCCGCTAACTATAAACCACCATGAAGAAAGCAACAAGAAACTACTCCACTATTAATCCCAAAAGATATCATGGTAATTATTGAACAAAATAGAGAACCTAATGGTGTGATGGGGATTATGTCTATTGAAATTAACTCCTTGTCTGGTAAGGAGTGACGTGAGCATTCAATGACTGTTAGCATAAGCAGCATAAAGGGAATAGAATTCCTTGGATCTGATTCCTTGCTTGGAAGGGTGTGACATGAGCAACAGATGTCACTGGACCATCATTCAGTGACTGTTCTCATCAAACAAAAAATAACTCTTGAGACATGGAATGTCAAAACATTAAACAACTGTGGCCAGCTGGAAAATGTAAAACAGGAGATGAGTAGGTTAAACATGAACATTTTAGAAGTATGTGAAACTAGGTGGACAAACAATGGAGATTTTGTCAGTAACAAACACAGGATTATATATGCAGGCAGAGGGAAAAATGAGGAAATAGTTGGATCAATAGTGGATGAAGACATGAAGAAGTGTGTTCTGAGATACTGTCAGTTATCTGAGTTTAAGTTTTTTTTAAAGGCATATCAACCTCTCTAGGTTAATGAATGCCAAAAAGGTTGGGTGTTAAGGTATTTTTTTTAATGTTCAATTATAGTGAGCAGGTTGATTTAGTCAGATTTTAATGAAAATTTTTTGCTTTTATTCTTTTTTTATTTTAGAAAACTGAAAATGTCTTCTAGCTTTGTATTCAAAAATGTTTTGCTGAGAAAAAAAAATTTTTCCTTCAAAAATGTGTTATGGTAATAATTTTTTCTTCAAAAATGTATTATTGGTGATATTTTTCCTTCAAAAATGTATATTATTATATAAAAGTCCATTTTTATGTATATATTTCTATAAAAGTGTATTTTTATACTTTCATAGTGTTTTGACCCCAGTTTGGGGGTTAATGTCAGTTATCTCAAAGAATTCTTGTAATTAAACTGAAAGAAAAGCCTTTCAGCATATCTATTATAACCATGTATGCAGAATTTTTTTAATTCCAACTATCTCCATATTTCCCAGAATTCCTTTACATTTGGTCAACCTCTTGCAATACAAACATGCCAGTCTTAAGATCGACGCTGTAAAGTTGGAATTAAAAAATTCTCTCTCCCAAAGAGAGGATAAAATGGCCAGCCCCAATAAAATAAGCAGATCTCATCTCCCCTCTTGCTTGAAACCATCCACTATAATAAAATAAACTTTTTTGGCACTAAAGATGAAACAGTCAAATAAAACTTCTACTTAGAGTTGTTGCTATATTGCAGTTACTGTTATTGATACTATAATTTACAACTAATAATATTATAATTAATACTATTATTATCACAAATCCAGAAATATTATTATTGTCCCGTTATTACTACGACTGCTATTATCATCATTATTATCTTCAGACTATACATAGGTTCCTCGATGCTGATGAAAGATGGGAAAAATTAATAAGAAATAAAATAATTTTTCCATACATATGATAGGATAAAGAACGATTAAGAAATGTTTATAAATTTAACATGTTTTGCTTTTATTTAAGTTTCATCAGAAATGAAATATGGAAGAGAAAAGAAAATTCTGGTAATTTTTTAACTTTATTTTCTCCTCCATATTTCATTCCTGATGAAGCTTAACTAAAAGGGAAACATGTTCATTTATAAATGTTTTGTATTTGTTCCTTATCCTATCATTCCATCAGATTCTGATCATATTTGATCCCAATGTATACATACATACATATCATTTTAAAACATGATATAATGTGCAAATGTTAAAATTCTGGATCAAAAAAATCAAATTAAAAACCTCTTTTGTTAAGATGATCAGTTGTGACAAATAAGAAAGAACGCTCCTGTCTTTTGTCAATTGATTTGAATCCATTGATGTTTATTATTCAAATCTCAACATCCATTTAGATTATATAACATTCTATATTGATTAAGTGATACTTTGAAAAACAGTAGCTACTCTGGCATCTACACATCATTCATTCAGCAATGAATTAGAACACTCAGCTATTGGGCTTGTATAATGATAATATACACGCTAAAAGTCTGCCTCTTTCTACTAAGCTCAGAGGTAGAATCGCCGATTGATGCCAATTCGGTCGGGTTTCAATCCTGAGTAAAAAGCGGTCTGTCTAACCATACTGATATGCTGTGATACAGCGAAACAGATCTGTCTGCAGATGGCTATATATATAGTTCGTTACTTTCACTTATGTGCAAATATCCTTGGGAAAGGTATGAATGTTTCACTTTTCCCCCTCTCAGCTATGGATAAATAGTAGGAAATACTGAATCCAATAGCCTTGAATGGCAACAAGTCTAAAGAGAAGGACAACTCTGAATTCATAAATTGTATGTAGCCCTGGCAAAGAACATACTATGCAGCTAATGAATGCATCATGGAGTTTGCAATGACTATATGATCTTGACTGTGATTGGTAATATATATATATATAAACTACACTATACAATAGTTATTTTGTTATTATTACTTTGCAAAATTTTACAAGGCAGCCAGGAAGCCTTTACTTCAGGCAGCCAATAAGAAGAAGAGACTGGCATGGGGAAGAGAGCACAAAAACTGGACACCAGAACAGTTCATTTGATGCAAATGTTATTGTGCAGTATTAACAAAAGGATCATTCTATTTCCATTTAGAATTATCCACTTGGCAATAAATACTAAAAATAGTATAAAATACATAATTTCTTTTAAAAACCCGCGGTGGCCTAATAATTATGGCTGGTAGTGTGTGTGTGTGTATATATATATATATATATATATATATATAGTCATTAATATTTCAGTAATGTTTAACCTTCATGCAAATAATAGCAAGGTCAAGAGAAAAACTATTCTTTTGACACACCATTTAAACTTTGTCACTATTTTTTCATTTTCTTTATTGATTGTATTTATTTTATTTACATCTCAGGTTTTCAGGTAATTAAATTAATTATAATTACTTAGTACATAAATCTTTTCAAACTAGTATCCCCATCTTGGTTGTTATAGTCACAACATTTCAGCTTAGGTATTTCTCATATTTGATAAACCTTGACATATTCTTAACTAAATTCTTTCTTGAATGCATAACTACTAGATAACTAGATGCACTTAACCAACGCTTTTATCTGCTAGGCTTGTGGGTTGTGAGTTCAGTCCCTGGAGTAAGTTAGTTAAGTTATATATTCATGTTTATGTAATAATTATGCAAAAGTAGTCCATTAGCAACAAAAAACTAACATGATATTATTTTACACAAGACTTTTTATCTCAAATGTAATTTGCTTCTATGATATTGTTTGAAAAACTTCAACTAATTTCAACTGAGACTGGCTGGAATCAGTCTACACAATTTCAGTGGGGAAGCATTTATAATGTCTTGTTTCAGATAGCTTATTCTATACTAACTGATTTAAAATTATATATTATCATTACCATTTCTTTGTTGATTGTACATTTAAAATTAGAGATAGTTAAACAAACAATGAAAAGCAGATGATTATGTTTAAGTATTATTATTAAAGCAATAAAAAAAGCCAGAAAAAAATTGACAAAAAAGAGGTGAAAAAATTAATAACATTGCTGTAAAGTGGTAATAAAAAGTAGCTAAACCAGCTTATGAGTCTTTTTCCATCAGAGGATGAGAAATGTGTTCAGCAATTAAAAGTGACATCAAAGACTAAAAGTTACATAAAATATATAACAATTACAGGCTAATTGCATTTCATTCCAACAATCAACCCTGTTTACAGCGAGGTGGCTGGTAGGACTTAATGGAAATAGATTTCAGTAACTTCAAATGAATTTCAGAATTAGCTTTCCACAGTGCAGATAATGTATCTTACTTATAAAACTGGGCACATTGCTGTTTTTTTAATAAATATTCAGCTATTGCAGAACCAATTGTATTCATGCACATATGCAAACTTCAACCTTGTCCTTCTAAATATTGGATGCTATGTGCTTATTATGCATAGTATTATTATGCATTGATCTTCCTGAATGAGTGTCCTTATCTTGGTTGTTATAGTCACAATATTTCAAATGTTATATTCTTTGGTCTTGTTCTAGTATCTGTTATATTTGATAAACATAAAGAAATTTTGAACCAAAAATATTTTCAAACAACAGGAGTAAATTGTTTTTATTTTACTGTCCATACTTGGTGTGGATATGCGGGTGGTGTAATGAATAACAGCTCTGAATGAGAAATTGGAGAGCCAAGTTCAAATTCCAGTTGAGTTCATTACATTCATTTACATACAAATAACCTTTGGAAAGGTATGAATCCATCTCCTCCTTCTAGACATGAATTAAATAATAGGACTTGTAAAAGAAAATCATTGTTATTTTGAAAAAATAACAGTTAATGCAATATTCACTTGTAGCAAAAAAAATTATTCTTACAATTCAATGTATGTTTTTCTTTAAATAAACCACAAAAAGTTGATAAAACATCAAAAATACAAAAAACAAACAAACAAACAAACAATCCATGCTTGGAAATAGTTTGTATGATTTAATTTATCCTTGTGATGCAGTTTTTGTTTCACTTTTCAATGCCTGACTCAGGGACTGAACTCACAATGTACAGGTTCAATGGATTAAAAAGCATTGGTTAAGTATTTATATATTTATATAAATATATCTATTTTAAATATTCTGTCTGTCTGTCTGTCTGTCTATCTATCTATCTATCTATCTATCTATCTATCTATGTAAATCTGTGGCTGTTTGTTGATTCAAAGTCCAACTGGTGTTGTTTATATTCGCTTCATTAACTCCTCCCTGAATTCTGTTTCATCGATGGAAATCTTGATAAAAAATGTTTCATTGCTAACATGCCATAATGGTTAATGAAGAAAACAAATAGTGAAAAATTAGGCAAACACATCACCTACCTTACCTAGCATGCCGTAGTTACAGTAAAACTGTTATGTCCATTTTCAACCTTGACAAGAACCAATCATATGCAAGTGTGTAACATTATTCACACAATCACCTCAACAATTGACTATTAAAGTTATAATATATAAATCTCAAGCAATTCATTTTCAGATTTTCAGCAATAAACTAACATTGCCTGATGACAAGGTAAAATCTCAAAAGAAAACTTTCCGTGTATCAATGTAAACTATATTAATTTTAAATAAAAAAACAAATTTAATTATATTATGCGCTACAATATATGTTGTATTAAGCACTTTTTTAAAAAATGTAAATACCGGAGAACTCGGAATTCTAAAATTGTTGGTTCTCTTCACCTGGATATATATATATATAGTCATCTGCAGACAGATCTATTTTGCTGTATCACAGCTCATCAGTATGGTTAGACATTCAATTGCTTTTTACCCAGGATTGAAACCTGACCAAATTGGCATCAGTTGACGATTCTACCTCTGAGCTATGGGTGCTACCGGGCTGATTATTTATGATAAATTTTGTTAAGAGAATGTATAAATGTATATAATGAATTAGAATAATAACATGAACTCTAGAGAGTTTAAACATAATTTTGATTGTAATATTCAACATCCTGATATACAACATATTGATACAATATTGGAAAAACACAATGGAAAATGAAATAGATATACCTTGTCATATGAATTTAATAATTATACCTTCAACACACAATGGTGATAGTCTGTTTCATGCATCTATCTATCTATCTATCTATCTATCTATCTATCTATCTGTGTGTGTGTGTGTGTGTGTGTGTGTGTGTGTGTGTAAGACTGTCTGAATAAGGTATTATTTGTTTTTTAAATTTCTTTATATATATCATTTTCTTCCTCTTGCAACCGTAAATCACCTTATGAGTTATGCTACTACTATGTATTGAGTACTTTTAAAAAGTAAATGCTACAAACTGTGGGTTGTTATTATATTTGTTCTTAATATTACTAATATATATATTACTAATATATATATATATATATATATATATATATATATATATATATATATATATATATATATATTATGGTTGAGGTTTTATGTAATTTTTCATGTGATCTTAAGAAAAGTATCATGAAATCTGATGAAAAATTACATAAAAACTTGACCATAATAACTTCTCTGTCATTTTTAATGAACCTGCATAATATATATGTATATATACTGATCTGTCTGTTTCAGGCCCTTATATATATATATATATATATATATATACACACACACACACACTCACACAATAAAGGAACAAGAAAAGTTAGAATATAATGATTGACATTGCATTTATATTGTTAAAGATGAACGTATATATATATATATATATATATATATATATATATATATATATATATTTTAAAGATGAATGTGTGTATATATATATATATACACTATCAGTCATAATTATTAGGCAACCCCAGGTTTTTAAAAGAAATGATGTATTTCATACTATTTTTAGTATTTATTGCTAAGTGGATAATTCTAAATGAAAATAGGATGATCCTTTTGTTAATACTGCACAATAACATTTGCATCAAATGAACTGTTCTGGTTTCCAGTTTTTGTGCTCTCTTCCCCATGCCAGTCTCTTCTTCTTATTGGCTGCTTGAAGTAAAGGCTTCCTGGCTGCCTTGTAAAATTTTGCAAAGTAATAATAACAAAAGAACTATTCTATTATCATTTAGAATTACCCACTTGGTAATAAATACTAAAAATAGTACAAAATACATCATTTTCTTTAAAACTGGGATCTGCGATGGCTTAATAAGTATGACCGATAGTGTATATATATATATATATATATATATACACACTACCATAGATATATAGTAATAAATATACATAGATATATATGTATACACTACAATAGATAGAAATTCAAACGTCTTGTCAATTGTCTTACTGATAAGTTTTGTAGATACATCCTCCTTCTTCTCAGGGTAAGATAAATCTATCAATCTGTCAGTGTCTGTCTGTCTGTCTATCTGACTCTCTCTCTCTCTCTCTCTCTCTCTCTATATATATATATATATATATATATAATTTGAATGGATGAATGGTGTTCTCTGAATGTATATATATATATATATATATATATACGGAGGGGTATATACAAACCCCACATAAACACAAACACAGGCTAGTGTAGATGCAAGTGTACTTGGATCTTTAATTAAGATTGTTATTTTTTTATTATTATTATCAACAAAATATATCATTATGAAATTGAAAATAGGTGATGAATTATTTTTAATTTTGTAAAAAAGGGTCCCATCATGTCAATTTTATGTCTGAAAGAAACATTTTTAAATTTAATTATTTCTTATTTTTTCATAAACTCACACATCTGTGCACACCTATGTTATTTTTAAAGTTGGCATTTATCGTTTGAGAATGTGACACATGGTTAATATCTATAATGTGGGAAGCTGTTCAAAAATTGCTTAAGCCCTACTCAGCATTTCCCTTTTTTTTAGGGGTGCCAGTAATGACCCAAGCTCCTTCTCAAAAAAAGAGACACTGCCTGGGGGATAACCCTCTGCTCCAGGGCTTAGGCTAAATATTAATTTTAAAATACCCCTGCAAGTGCCAGGTTTCTTTATGTAAAGTAGAGGTGATTTTGTAAGCACAGCTTAGATGTGGCACAAGGCCGAAAGTATGGGGCACCTAGTGAGGATCAAATGATTCTAGCTAGTGAGAGAAGCTTACTAACCATTACATCACGTCGAGGTGTCCAGTAGAAGTAAAACAGTAACAAATCCATGAATGCACTGATTTTTTTTTTCTAATGCCCAATCAATGTTCAAGGATGTGCATTGTGGTACAGTGGATATCAGCTTGGAACGAGAAATCGGGAAGCCGAGTTCGAAATTCCAGTTGAATCCATTGCATTCACTTATGCACAAATATCCTTGGGAAAGGTATTAATCCGTCTCTTCCTTCCAGTTATGGGTTAAATAGCAGGACAGATTGGGTTCTATAGCCTTGGTCGGCAACTAGTCTACCGCAGAAAGCAATGGCAACCTACTGTGGGATAATCTTCTGCCCAGTCAGTCATGTCTCTTTCGAGACATGATCACCCAAGTGTGTATCACATATGGCACTTAACTGACTGAATCAATGTTCGGGATTCTCTACAGATCTATTTTCTTTATTATCTCAGAATAATTGTTATAGTTTATTAGGAAAGACAATGAAGTAGTTTCCTGTTTTCACTGACACTATGCAATATATGCTCAACTTGCTTTCATAATAGCCTCCTGCAAATAATAAAAATAAAAAAACACTTTCTAAATTTAAATGATAAAAAAAAAAAGTGTTTTTATTTTTTCTTTGTTTTTTATTATTTTTTATCCTCTTCTATTTTCTTAAATAAAGTGAAAATCAAAACCGCTGAAATGAATAAAGAGACTATTTTTTATTATTGTATTTTTTACTTTTATTAATTTTTATTCATTTACTTTTATATTGTACTTTATTTTTACATTTTATTTTTACTTTTTTTAATTTATTTTCAC
Organism: Ascarosepion bandense; assembly: GCA_037127315.1. Taxonomy (NCBI): domain Eukaryota; kingdom Metazoa; phylum Mollusca; class Cephalopoda; order Sepiida; family Sepiidae; genus Ascarosepion; species Ascarosepion bandense. The sequence goes on along the minus strand of JBBBDQ010001007.1, from coordinate 535,678 downwards.
TGTCAACAATGATTTGGGGGTAAAGTGCTGCAAAAATTGTCTCCTGTTTTGGAACCCACTAAATCGAAAATTCCATCTGAAAGAAATTGTTAAAAAACTTTGCTTTAGTTTTCGCTTTGAACCCCTATTCTTTCAGCTCCCTTACCCCGACCCACCCAACCTCACCCTCTTTACACGTCTTGCCGTCTTTCCTCTTTAATCTATCTCCAGTTTTCCTCCTATTTGTTCATGTACACACCATTATCACACTTAGCTACATTTAAATCATTACAATTAAAAGAAAAAAATAGGGTTTTTAATAGTTTTCCTTTCCTCTTACATTTTTCTTGTGCTAGTAGTTCTTTTTTTCTTTCTTTTTGTCTTATTTTCTTTTTTATATTTTCTGTAAAATCTGTTTATTATTTGTTGTAGAAATTTTTTAAAAAACACAAAAAAAATGTTAAAAAAATTTAAAAATTAAAGACAAATAAAACTCACCTATTCTGCTAAATTTCCTGCAGTCTTTCATTAGAGATATTAGTTCTGGCATTGAAATCAGTGCTTGCTACGTTTTTATCTGTAAATGTTGGAATTTGTATGCGGTGACAAAAAAAAAAGTCAGATTAAAAACAGAAGTGTTTTGTTTTTGTGAATGCAACTTTAGCAGTTCTGAGTCTTCTTTTTTCATGTCTTCATAACAGAACACAAATTCTGGGCTGGGTTGTTCGTGGGACAGTAGGTGGTAGAGAGGTTCTTATGCACAAAATGAACGCACTTTTATTGTAGATTTGCAAGAATACACACACACACACAAATATGAATCCTTGATAGTTACCTCCATACACCTGCATTCTCTCATGCACACACACACACACACACACACACACACACACACACACATATATATATATATATATATATATATATATATATATATATATATATATACGTCTTTATAATAAAGAGCTGGATCAATAGATCTGTAGCCTCTTGTAAAGATATCAGCTTTAATTTTCTTATCTAAAGTTTTTCCTGTATAATGTTCAAATTAAGTGCATTGACACAGGAGGAAATTATATTTTAAAATATATATTAAGTGAATTAAGTGCATTGACATGGGAGGAAATTATATTTAAAAATATATATTAAGTGAATTAAGTGCATTGACACAGGAGGAAATTATATTTAAAAATATATATTAAGTGAATTAAGTGCATTGACATGGGAGGAAATTATATTTAAAAATATATATTAAGTGAATTAAGTGCATTGACACAGGAGGAAATTATATTTAAAAATATATATTAAGTGAATTAAGTGCATTGACACAGGAGGAAATTATATTTAAAAATATATATTAAGTGAATTAAGTGCATTAACATGGGAGGAAATTATATTTAAAAATACATATTTGTTGTGTAAAATAAAAATTAGGCTACTGATTTATTGATATCTCTGTGTTATGTACTTACATTACATGCACTTAAAGTGTTCTCTTTATGTATTTCAAGACACATCAGTATGTGCATAAGTGTGTCTGATGATTTGTGATGTGGGGTGGGGATTTTTATTCATCTTATTTTCTTTTTTCCTTTGTAGAATTATTGAACAACCGACGAACGAAGATGAAATGTTTTCTGAAGCAATCAGGGATGATTTCACCGACAAGTTAAAAATTAAAAAAAGGAAAGAAAAAGAAGAAAACAAAAAAAAGTAAGCCTGAATTTATAACTGAAGAAAAGGTGAATATAGTCACATATAGATATGCAACGAGCCATCTATATAAAAAATATACAACGCATTTAGATTGCAGGTGCATCCTTTTATACGATGATGATCATCATCACTGCCACCTTGTTAAGTATGATCATTATATAGCAGTAGAGATGGTCTGCCATGTTTGGTACAAGGCCAATTCACAAACATAGCCAACACTCCCTACAACTTCTTCTTCTTCTTCTTCTATGTGCCCTATCCTTTCAGGACGTAGGCGATCATGGTTCTCCACATCTCCCTATCCCTTGTGGCTCCCAGTATGCTTGCTCCTGTTACTCCTGGCAACCCCTGTTCTGTCATCCACCTGATCAGGTCCTGCAAATATGTTATCCGCTGCCTTCCTCTGTCTCTCTTGCCTTCTATCTGGCCAGTCAATATCAGGTTCTCCAGGCTTTCCTTCCTCGTGTCCCAGGAACTTCAGTTGTCTCTTAAAAGTAATTTATTCTATCCCTACAACTTAGGATTATCAAAATCATTATCAGAATTATCAGAAGGTTGATATGTGGAAGAATGAAAGTATTTCGTATGTATGTTAAAGTAAAATTTTATTAACAGAACAGAATAACATGAATTTGTAGGAGTTAAATGTTCAATGAGAAATAGTAGTAAGAAGTGTCCAGAATTCTATTTGTAAGTAGCAGAATGTGTGTATGTAGAAAGATTAACAGGTTACTAATAAATTCTGTGTTCCTTTCCTTTATTTATGGCTGGCAAGAAAGTGAAAAGGAAGGTAAAGCAATAAAGGAAATTGTACTTAGTGGACGTTAGTTTTTAGGAGTCAGTTGAAGTATCTTCTTTGTTGACTCCGAGAATGTTGAGGATGGAGAAGAAAAGGTAAAAGAAAATAGCAAGAGTGAAGAAGGAAAATAAATGTGTGACGGGATTTTATATGTCCAGGTCAGACTTGAAGTTTCCTTTGCCACATTTTGCTGGTGTATGATATCACTGCTTCCATCTCACTGACTGATTCTGACTTTCTTTTTGTTTTTATAGCCATTTAGTTTTTCACACTAGATTGTCAATTCTTCTCTCAGATTTGCAAATTACTTCCTTTCATTGGTTAGAAAATTAATTTAACATCTGATCTCAAAATCCAGCTTCATTTTTTTCTTCCAGTATGAGGTCAATCCTTTTCCTATTTGTCAAAATTAGGATTTCACATGTAATTGTGAATTTTTGTAAAAATGAAGAAGAGAAGAGAGTTACTTTTAATTTTTAATTCCCTATCCACCACAATTACAACATATCTCTAAAAACTAGTTGTGCTTTGAACAGATGTAACTCTTTAAACTAAATAAATTTTTAAAGATTAAAATATATGACACAAATTTAGCAGACATGAGAAACATACATTTTGTTGTCATTAGGTCTATTTTTGTGACTGTTTGCATGTCTTTTCATCGCACCAGCAGACTTACAACTTTTCTGCAAAAGTGACATTAATTCTCAATGTCATTTTGAATTTATCTATAATTATATACATACATATTTATTACCACATTATTAAAGTGTTTACTTTGTATTTGAAATAGATGTCCCATTTGTATTTATTAAACAGTGTGTATTACACTATTTACATTATTCGGACAAATATTGTGTGTTACATCTACTGGTCTGTGGTTTCCATATCTGGAAAAGTCCTTATTTTTTTATTTTTTTTTTAATCATATCACCCCGAGCAAGGCGGTAATGCCACTGATGTGCTGGGGGCTACGTAAGAGTGTAAAGATTAGAGCAGACAAAGCTGGAAACCACATCCTAAACAGGGAACAAGGGATGAGCCTCTACACCTGTTCAATAGATGTGGGTGGAGTGTGAACCGGGCAATAGTTTAGTCTATCTACTCCAATTGAAAAAAAAAAAAAGAAAAGTGAAAAGATTGGAAAAGAGAAAACCAGAAACCACATCCTAAACAGCGAACAAGGGATGAGCCTCTACACCTGTTCAGTAGATGTGGGTGGAGTGTGAACAGGGCAATAGTTTAGTCTATCTACTCCAATTAAAAAAAAAAAAGAAAGAAAAGTGAAAAGATTGGAAAAGAGAAAACCGGAAACCACATCCTAAACAGGGAACAAGGGATGAGCCTCTACACCTGATCAATAGACGTGGGTGGAGTGTGAACCGGGTGATAGTTTAGACTATCTACTCTAATTTGAAGAAGAAGAAAGAAAAAGAAAAAAAAAAGGTAAGGGTGGTGAGTTAACTAAGTTTATAAAAAATAATAAGGTTCACTGGCAGTGATCAAACCTGCATCCCACTTTGTAGGGAAACCACTTTTTGATCTGGAGAGCTTTACCACTCAGTCACAAAGAACATGCAGTGCAATGCATTATTTTCTATTTTTGAGGAAAAATAGAACATAGCTTACTGTGACTTTCTTCATGACCGAGCAATGAAGCATTCCATATTAAACAGTGGTTTCCCCTACAAAGGTGAACACAGGATTCAACCTCTGCTGAAGAACATATTTTCTTGACTAGGATTTTCTCAAATGCACAGACATAATATTCACTGTTTAAAAAATAAAAATGGGGCACCTACTTTAAATACAAAGTGTGTTTATGTTGATAGATAGATAGATAGATAGATAGATAGATAGATAGATAGATAAACAGGAAGAGATAGATAGATAGATAGATAGATAGATAGATACTCTTGCATATGAAATATAAGTATCAATGTGATTAAATTATTTTCTTCAACCATCTAACCCATGGCACAGTGCTTATTTCATATGACATGTCTCTTAATTTTTACATGATTTTCTCGATGACACAATTATTTTGTTCAAGGAATCAAAAATTCTTACTTATTTTATTAGTTGAAAATTTCTACTGGCAAGACTATTCAACATCTATTTATTTCATACATCATAATCTGTTTTTTATTGTTTTTCCAAATTTATATGTATATCTATATATATAGATATATATATGGTAATATTAGCTGTCCATTATATCAAAACATTCATCATTCATTGATTGAACCATCAGTGTTGTCGTCAGTTGAAATTTATAAAAGCTTTCTATTAAAGCAATTTTTCAGGAAAATAGGTTTCTCGATTCCACTAACTGTTATTGCTCTTTCCAGTATTAATTTGGCTTCCTTCCTAACATTTTGTTTAAAGTAGTCTGGAATGTGTTGTGGATATTACTTCTAGCTCAACTAAAAGTACTGATGAGTTTTCATGTGTAGAGATAAAAGGAGAAAAGGAATAAATTTCAACTTAGAGATTTTTTCATGTATTTTTGTATAACAAATCAATGATTAACTGTTGTGAGATCTCCCCTTTTTGTATATGATAATGGACTCAACTGAGTGTACATATACTCCTGCCGTAGAGAAAACAGTAGTTGCAGTTAATGGTGGCGAGTATTCGTAGAGATCAGTTACAGTTATTGGGGAGTACCGAAACTGATACGTAAGTTACCGAAGTTACCCAAAGACTACCTCATCAGAAGTCAGACTAGCTCCGAGCTCCACTCAGCTACAATAATATACACAGATATACTATTTCCAACGACTTCACTTCAAGATTTGTATATATTTATTTCTTACTAATAGTATTCCTGGATTTACTAACCTGTGTTCAAGTTTGTATACTACATTCAATATAACCTACTTTTCTATCTCCATATCTGTTTTGCTGTCCATTATTTTGTGCGGTTCCTCACCCGGAATCCACAACATTAGCAAAAGAGAGAAAATATATGTGTGTTAACTGCTGAAAAAGAAAGGAAATACATTAAAACAGGAAATGTGTATGTTTGTGTGGATGTATATATCTGAGTGTGTGCATGTGAAACATACACAACATGGCCAAGTGACTAAGTCCCCAACCCCAGTAAGGAAAATTGGACACTCTAAGGCATACTGGGTTTATTATATATATATATATATATTTGAATATATTTTTAATGGTACATGGTATGTCCCAGAAAGGGATATATATCAATACGAGGTTGTGAAGTGGTTAAGGCAAATGTAACCGGGTAGATCACTCTAGTACTTATACATAATCATCATATGCAGTATCCTGAGATGTAGGCATAGTCAATAGTGGAAGAGCTCTCTCTCACTCACTCTGGACATCCTTGCCTTCATCTGTATTTATGTTTGACACCAGCCAATCACATTCCAGTGAGGGGAAACCAAGGTGTGTACCTATTCATTACCTATTCATTATATCACCTCCACCTGAGCTAAATTTTCCCATGAAATTTAGCTTTCATATTTCCTTTTTTTAGGTATTAATCTGTCTCTTCCCTCCAGTTATGGATTAAATAACAGTACAGATTGGGTTCTATAACCTTGGCTGGCAACCAGTCTACCACAGAAAGCAATGGCAACCTACTGCAGGATAATCTTCTGCCCAGTCAGTCATGTCTTTTTCAAGACTTGATCACCTAAAGCGTGTATCACGTATGGCACTTGACTGACTGATTTGTAGAGTATTGAGAGACAGGAAAATCTTGTTGGAAACAAGGAAAAGAGAGCTGAGCTGTTATGTGAAATCTGTTCTCATATATGACAGCACATGCTGGACAATTTCTTCAAAGATGAAGGAGAGACTCAAAGCAACCGAAACGTGGTTCTACAAAAAGATGCCATGAACCAAATGTGTGAGCAATGATGAGGTTTTGGCGAGAATGGAAACGAAAAGGAAAGATAAACGATCGACTTTTTTTCTAAGTCTTTTTTGCCCCACACCTTCCTGCCATGGTGGTGTTTGATTTACTGGTACTTCTGGCCTTGAGGTAGGGAATACTTCCATTAGCGAATGTTGACTTTTGGGCACAGGAATTTCAAATGTGTTATGCAGCACTTCCATTGGAGTTTCTTTGGTGATTTCCATAATGTCTGTTGGGTGTCTGAATCTCAATTGATTCCAATGTCTTTTACACCAAATTTTTCCCCTTTTATATCATATCTGACCTGTCCCGTACTTTTGGTTATAATTCCTTGTTCCCAAAACATTTTTCCAGCCCTAAAGTTCTTAAACAAAAACTTTAGCTCTCTCTTCTTGATTCTAAATACAACTTTCCTTTTCATTTCCATTCTCACCAAAACCTCATCATTGCTCACACATTTAGTTCATGACATCTTTTTGTAGAACTATGTTTCGGTTGCTTTGAGTCTCTCCTTCATCTTTGAAGAAATTGTCCAGCATGTTTGCTGTCATATATGAGAACAGATTTCACATAACAGCTCAGCTCTCTTTTCCTTGTTTCCAACAAGATTTTCCTGTCTCTCAATACTCTACAAATCAGTCAGTCAAGTGCCATACGTGATACACGCTTTGGGTGATCAAGTCTTGAAAAAGACATGACTGACTGGGCAGAAGATTATCCTGCAGTAGGTTGCCATTGCTTTCTGTGGTAGACTGGTTGCCAGCCAAGGTTATAGAACCCAATCTGTCCTGTTATTTAATCCATAACTGGAGGGAAGAGACAGATTAATACCTTTCCCAAGGGTATTTGTGCATAAGTGAATGCAACAAATTCAACTGGAATTTGAACTCTACAAATATTTAACTCAGTTTTAAAAGTATATTTTGCTATTCCTCTGTGTCTTCTAGTCTTGATTTTACCCTTTGCTGCAACTATGCTGAGTAAACCTTAGTTACAGCTTTTTGGAGAGAGTTTGTTATCTAACATCGACAACAGTCTGAACAAGGCCAGAATGCTCAAACTCTCGGTCACAATGTCGTTTGACTTCTATAAAATACAAATCCTATATCATCCAACAATTAACTGAAACATGAAAAGTAAAATTGCACACCCACAAAATCAGATCAGAATGACTGAAAACATTTTTGAAAAACCAGACCAAGGTAAAATTCACAATCAAATGTGTAATTTAATTTTGACGAATAAGAAAAGGATTGACCCCATACTGAAAGAAAAAGACAAAGCCAGATTTCACAATCCAATGTTAAATTAATTTTCAGACCAATGTAAGGAAATGATTTGAAAAACTAAGAGAAAAGTTAGCAATCCAGTATGAAAAACTAAATGGCTCTAGAAACACAAAGAAAGACAGAATCAGTCAGTGAGATGGAAGCAGTGATATCATACACCAGCAACAAGTGACAAAAACTTCAAACACTGACCAGGAGAGAAAGTCCTGACACACATTTGTTCTCCTTCTTCACTCATGCTATTTTCTTTTACTTCTTCTTCTCCATCTCATCCTCAGCATTCTCACAGTCAACAAAGACGATAACAACAACAACAAGATACTTCAACTGACTCCTAAAATTAACATCCGATAAGTACAATTTCCTTTATTGCTTCACCTTCATTTTCACTTTCACGCTAGCCATAAAAAAGAATTCTGGACACTTAACTGCTTACTACTATTTCTCTTACAAATTGATTAACTACATACATTTTGTCTTTGAGCATTTATATAGTTAAGAATTTCCCATCTTTCAAATTGATGTTATTCTGTTCTGTTAATAAGATTTCATTTATTTTACAAACACTTTCATTCTTTCAAATTTCTGATATTTTAAATTGTGGGGACTTTGGTTGTGTTTGGCATAAGGCCAACTTGACAAACATAGCCAAGGCCCCTACATTTCAAAGTCTACAGCTATCTCTTTCTGATTTTGAGTATGATTGTTCTTTCTGTTACCATTTTCTTCAAGACTCTTTTGTTAATTATTTGCTTCATCCATGGAATTCTCAGTATTCTTCTGTAGAAATACATTTCTGTTGCTTTCAGTTTCCTCTTCATTTGTAGGAAGATCGTGCAACATCCACTTCCAACATTCAACACTCTTTTCTTTGTTTCTAACAAACTTTTCCTGTTGCTTTGTTTAGTTTTTTGAATGCATTTTTGCTATGCTTTATTTTTAACAGAATATGGTGAAGTAACATCCACCAAAAATGGTTTGAATATTACACATAAACTATACATTGTGCTGCTAAGTCAACACTATTTTCATCCAGTCTACAATGTGGCATAGTTCTGAAATAACTGATTTGTTTTCTTTAATTTTTTTCTGTCACTTGCAAGTACATAGGGCAGTTTTTAAAATAAAATGTGTGCATGAATTTTATTTTGGAAATCTGGAATAATACTTTGAGAAACCTCAAATAAAATAAAAACTCAACTAGGGCAAGTAGGGAATTAGAGTGCTTGATATCAAAAGTTATATCATTAATAACAATAAATAAAATTAAATGTACATTTATCTCTAAGTGTTGCATTGATTACATCCACTCTTCAGTAGACTTGATTGTAAAATTCTAATTCCAACCAATCAGTCAGTTAAGTGCCATACGTGATACACGCTTGGGCGATCATGTCTCGAAAGAGACATGACTGACTGGGCAGAAGATTATCCTGCAGTAGGTTGCCATTGCTTTCTGCGATAGACTGGTTGCCGACCAAGGCTATAGAACCCAATCTGTCCTGCTATTTAACCCATAACTAGAAGGAAGAGACGGATTAATGCCTTTCCCAAGGGTATTTGCGCGTAAGTGAATACAATGGATTCAGCTGGAATTCGAACTCGGTTCCCCGGTTTCTCGTTCCGAGTCGATATCCACTGTACCACAAAATTAATTATACTTACTTTGTGAGTAGGTACCTCGGCATATTGGTGCATGATTAAAAAGCCAGGTTGTCATACATAACTTTTCTGAGAGTCTTGGTATCCAGTTTTAACTCAGCAGTTCTTTTAATCATGGATGTTTCTAGATCCTTTAGAATTTTTGGTCTTGGTCATTTGATTAATGAAGTCTTGATTCCATTTTAAAGTGATTCCACCACTACCAGATCTTCCCTGGATGATGTTACCTATGTCTGTGGTCTTCTTGATATTGTAGCCAAATTGTGGAATCTTTTAAGCCACTTTAGACACCAAATAAATCTGACAAACCTTGGTGTTTGTTCTTCCAAGATATTTTTGAAAAGAAAAAAATTGTGCTGACAATTGACAGTATGCTCTTTGTTCTGTATTTACATTATTTGGTGTATTGAATGTTGTGACATTTTAGTTAAAATTTTCCCGCGCCTTTTCTTTATCCCCTCTCACTTTCTGTTGCTATATATATATATATATATATATATATATATATATATATAAATTTATTTGATTAAACATTATTTTTAAACAATACTCATATTTGAGTAGATATTCTGTTTTTAATCAAATGGTATATTTATATATTTATGTCTACTGGCCTGATTATTTATGATTTTGTTAAAAGACTTGTGTCATTCGGCAGGATTCAAATCTGTGATGCCTAACAAGGCCAGTAGAAATAAATATATAAATATATTGTTTGATTAAAAACAGAATATCTACTCAAATATGAGTATGGATTAAAATTAATGTTCAAACATAAATTAAACAAATCTGTTGTTAAAACCATTTCATTAATCTCCAGAACTTTCCGTAACATTGTATATATATATATATATATATATATATATATATATATATATATATATATTTTATACCATTCCAGTAAAGTATTTTTGAACCACCATATATATATATATATATATATATATAATCAAGAATAAAAGTTGGATATTTTTAAAAGTCCATAGGTAATATTGTATTTTGCTTCTTTTTTATCAAAAAAGAAAAAGAAGAAGAAAGAGATGGAAAAGGAGAAAAAATAATTTACAAAAAACTTTGAGTTCTCTTTGGACTTAATCTCCAGTGGAATTTGCCTTACCAAATACCAGGGATTCTACTTTATATATATATATATATATATATATATATATTGTTACGTTTAATCCCGGATGAGCCCCCATTTGTTACGTTTAAATCGTAACATAAGAAAAATAAAAATGATTGAGCAAAACTCTGAGTTAAAATACAAACAAATATTTAATTCACAAAAAAACATTGGATAAAAATATTTACAAATATACACTACAGTTTTGGCATTCAAATCAAGAGACATAGAGTTTACTACTGTCCAGCAAAGTGTTATGAGGAGAGAAAGGGAAGGTAAGGTGAATTGCTATTAGGAGAGAAGGGAAAGGAAGTTGTCAATTCCCTTCCCCAGTTAAGTTGGTGGGGGAGTTAAGTGCTATACTTTTTGGAAATCCTTAAATGCATATATAAAGACTAATTATTGGCTTGGTCAATAAAAAAGGCAAAAATATGTATTTACCCAGATAGTTCCATGAGGTTCTCTTTTAAGGTTTTAACTGTTCTGACTTTGTCTGCAAAATTCTTTCGGATGGTCTCGATCCTAGAAATTTTACCGGGGTTGATATGACAACAAAATCATTAACAACTCTTTCAAGTTTTTGTTTGTCATTGACTAGATAGATTCTTTCAGCTGGAATATAATTCCTGAATCGAAACTGGTGCTGATGAGGTCAGCAGATCCTTTTCTCAACTGTTTCAAGTTTTAGTTTTTTGTCGTTGACTTAGGGATTCTTACGGCCGGATAAACATCCTTGAATCTACCAGAGCTGAGGATCAACCCATCCTCCTACCAACTGACAGCTCCGTGCCAAAAACCTATTTTTATAGGGGCTAACACCTAATTTGCATACTTTAGAATTATCTGGAACATTCTACAATCTTCCAAACATTCGATTTTTAATTTCCTTATTTTTACGACTACTTTCTGAATTAAAACTTTTTTGTAACAACAAGTAGGACTCAATAGAGTCCTTTACTACAACTTATATACATAAATAATAAAAATAATGTTTAAAATGTTTCGTGCTTTAATGTTTACACATTTGAATGATGCATGTTGCTAGTATGTATCTTCCCCAGACAAATAAAGTGCTATTTTATCATTACATAATGCAACAATTTCCTTCATGCAACCTAAATTTTCAACTTCATAGTTCAATCTAATTCTTAATTTTGATTGAGTAATACAGATACACCCATAATCATATTGTTTAACTGCCTCCAAACACCCCTCCTTAACTTTTTGAATAACCATGAATTCATTTTATATTTTTAAAATAAATAATTTTCACAATTTGTTTTTAAAATCTCACCTGAAGAATAGGTATAATGTTCTGAAGCATGAAAATATTTATGTAGTGATATAATGCTTTTATAAACCATTGTAATAACAAAATTACAATATTAAGCTCTACTCTGCATTGAGCACATATTATAAAAGTAAATGCAACAGTAGGTTTTTAAGCTATCTGTTTTTCACTTCCTTATAATATACTAGCAGTATAGCCCGGCATTGCTCGGGTGTAATGAAAGCTTTAAAACTAATCCATGGTCCTGGAGCTCAGACTCTTTGAACGTTGGCACAAAAGACTAAAAAGCAATAGTTGTTTCCAGTTAAAGCGAAACCGTAGACTGAAAGAAAAATGAATGGATATAAGTCAAATTTTGATTACCTGATATTGATATCAAATTTTCTGCACTATTGTAAGAACTGCAACCTTGAAACTTCTGAATATTGTTTCTTATGTCTTTGTCTATGAGTGTATCAAATTTGATTTAAATCGGACCACTCCTTCTATAACCCAACACTCCTTCTATAACCCAATTTTTTTGATTATCGATTTTCGATATTTATCGGGGATACCTCGACACAAAACCTAGCTAAGAACACTCGCAGACGCTTATAGTACAACTGTGTAAATTTTCAAGAAAATTTGTTCAGCCGTTTCAGAGTCTATAGGTAATGGACACACACACACACACACACACACACACACACACACACACACACACACACACACACACACACAGACAAAGTTCCATTTATAAATAAGTTTATATATATATATATATATATATATATATATATATATACAAATAAATACACAACAACAGTCTTTATTATAGTAGCATGGATATGTGTGTGTGCGTGTGTGTGTGTGTGTGCATGTGTGTGTGTGTGTGATTATATTAATTTCTATAAAGGTATGGATGTGTAATATCTTTGTATATGTAGATATGTGAATTGCATATGCATATATTGAATAAATATATACCAGGTATATTAAAAATACTTTTACAAATAGATAGACTCTTTCAAATACTACCACATGGTCTCAAATGACCTCCTTGGCACATTGGTGAAACATTTCTGCATTATTAATGTCAGCTGCATAAACCAATTGTTTTAGGTAGATCCACAGATAAAAACCCTAAGGGGGAGTGTGCAGGCCGTGAAACTATTCTTCCTCTACCTATTCATATCCATATTTCATGATAGATGTCAGCCTGTGCATTGGGAACACACAAGTCTAGAAATGTGTTTGAAATAAGGTCCCTGTAGACAGCTTCTGTAAGATGTTTTGAGAAAACATATGGACCAACCAAACAATCCCCTACAATTCCAGCCAATTCATTAATTATAAAGTAATGCTGGTGACTAACCTGTATTGTATCATGGGCATTCTGATTCGCCCACAAATGTTGCTTGCATAAATTTGTTATTCTATTCTTCCAAATGTTGCTTCATCCACAAACAAGACTGAAGAGACAAACAACAGATCAGCTGTTTGTGCAATAAACCATCAGTAAAAGATTTCCCGTGGTGAGTTATCAGAGGCCAAAAGACCCTGCCCATGTCACAAATGATATGGATACAGGTGCTGCTCTTAAACTACCCTCCATGCAATGCTATGAGATGTATGACATGCTAGGACCACTTGATATGTGCTGATACCCATGGCCGTATCTGACTACCGGGCACACTGGGCACAGATCCGGGCCAATCTGTGCAATCATAGTAAAAATCCGGGCAAGGAAAAATGTCTTCGTCAAAAATCAAACTAAACAATTCACAAAGAAAGAAAGAAAGAAAGAAAGAAAGAAAAACAAAGAAAACATCCGAATGAACGCATCTCTTCCCTCCAGTTATGGGCTAAATAATACGACAAATTGAGTTCTATAGCCTTGGTTGACAACCAGTCTACCTCAGAAAGCAATGGCAACCTACTACAGAAAAATCTTCTTCCCAGCCAGTCATGTCTCTTTCAAGACATGATTGACCAAGCGTGTATCACATTAACTGAGTGTAAAGAAAGGACAATAAGAAATTTAACTGTTTCTTAATGTTAATTTTTAATTTTACAATGCTCAATACAAAAGTAGAGCTAAATATCATTGTAACATAATTAATTTAACATTTTTGCAACAGAATTTCCCATGTTTCAAGAACATATTTTTATTATGACTCTATACAATTCCGAAATATGGGAAATTCTGTATTGTGAAAATATTAAATTAATTATATTACAATAGTGTGTATATATATATATATATATATATATATATATATATATATATAGTCATCCACAGACAGATCTGTTTTGTTGCATCACAGCTCATCAGTACAGTAGATAGCCGATTGCTTTTTACCCAGGATTGAAATACGACCAAATTGGCGTCAGTCAGCGATTCTACCTCTGAGCTACGGGTGATCGGTAGATGGAGGCAGACTTTTTAGTGTGTATATTATCATTATACATGCCCAATAGCTGAGAATGTTCTCATTCATTGCTGAATGAACAATGCGTAGATGCCAGAGTAGCTACTGTTTTTCAAAGGCTACAATTCTTCCAGAGTGCTCAATCAGGGTGTCAGAGCGTAAATAGTCATCCACAGACAGATCTGTTTTGCTGTATCACAGCTTATCAGAATGGTTAGACAGCCAATTGCTTTTTACCCAGGATTGAAACCCGACCGAATTGGTGTCAGTCAGCAATTCTAATATATATATAATTAATGTGAGAAAGTTTGTCACTTAATTGAGCAGAGTGATGCCAAATTCAAAGTTTCATTAAGGCATCACTATGATGTCCTCACTTATCAGGGCTTTTTTCAGTCTTAGTTCTATGTCAATATCAACCACTTTACAACAAAAAACCTGCTTGTTAAAATATCTTTTTATCAGTAAACCACTGAAAAAATAACAATCTTGGCACCAAGCATCATCACAACTCAACACTATTATATGTATAATTAATAAATATAGACAAGATACCATGAACTTAATAAATGAGAGGGTAAAAAATTCTATTAAAGCATTCAAAAAATTATTCTTTTTGGTTATTTGATTATATTTACGGTAATGGGTTCAAAAGTTTTTCCCTAGGTATTTGGACATATCAAATTTGAAAATGCAATCTCAAAATAAACCATATATATATATTGATATAAATATACTCACATGCACATATCTATTTTAATCTATGCTTCTGTATATGTATGAATGAGTGTTACTTATGTGAATTTAATAAAGGTATATAAACTAATAAAGGTATATAAACTAATAAAGGTATATATACTAATACTTATATACAAATAGAAACAACAATACAAAGAGTAATAGATACAAGTGTGTGTGTGTGTGTGTGTGTGTGTGTGTGTGTGTGTGTGTTCGTTCATTCCTGTTTAGTGCAGCTGGCTACAGAGCTATGTCTTCTGCTCCTCATTCTTGAATGGGTTTGGGCAGCAAGAAAGACACTGCTGCTTATAGAAGAGAGGTAATTAATTGTTTATCAAACAAAATGTCTGGCTAATAGAAAAAATGTGGGGCAATCAAGCCTCCGTAAGAGACATCTGCATTTCTCCATTCTGCAGATGCAAAGGCAGTCCATCATCATCATCATCATCATCATCATCATCATCATCAACACCACCACTTCTACCACCACCACCATCATCATCATCTTCATAATGGTGAAACAGAAACATTTTTAGCTAGCGTTTTGCTTTCTTTTTCTTATCAAATAATAAATACAATATTTGAACTTTTTTTTTTTACAAAAGAAATTATTGATTAGGCTTTTTCTTAGAAAAATATGAAATGGGTATTGTTTTTTTAGCTATTGTTGAATTTTCATGTGTAAATTTGTATACAGTGAGGAAAAAGTAGGTATTCAATACAAAAAAACAGTTTCTTGCATTATTTACTTACCTATATAGTCAGTAATTACTTGAAAATTACACCACATATAGGTTTCATCTTTGTGATAGCAAAAGAGCAACATTTTTGACAAACAGATTTATATAAAATTATTGAAAATATATTTTTAAAAATTATGCAAAAAAATAGCATTCAGTACCCAATACAAGGTAAAATGAAACAAAACCTAACACTTTGTGAAATAGCCTTTGTTTGCAACAACAGCCTCTGATCATGCCATATAAATAGCTGTTAACTTTGAACACTCTTTTGTTGGTATTCTGGACAACACTTCATGGCTGATTGTCTGTTTTGTTCAAATTACAAATATGGACAAGTGTAGACAGAAACTTTCAATCAGATTCTGATCCAAGAACTTATCCAGGCACTTCAGTAGATTGATTTTATTATTGACAAAATTTTTTTTTTTTTTTTTTAATCATTTCACCCCGAGCAAGGCAGAAACGCCACTGATGTGCAGGGGGTTACATAAATGTAAAAAGATTAATTAGAAAAAAGTGAGGAGTACAAGCTAGTTAGAAAGGAACAATAGAAAGCTGAGAAATCATGTGCGATGACAGATACATAGGTGGAGAGAAAGGGAAGGTTATACAGGGGAGGGGAGAGAGCTAGAGTCCAGTGGTTAGTAGATGAGTATTAACTTTGCATTTAAATTTCTGGAGGTTGTAGCCGTCAGGAAAGCAAGAATACGGGAGTGAGTTCCACAGGCGGGAAGTGTGAGAGAGGAAGCTGCAGGAGTAGAATTGTCGTCTGCATTTGGCTAACCTGACTGTGAACAGGTGGGACCCAGTTGCCAGTCTGGTTGCACGGGTAAACACCTGTTGAGGAGAAAGTATTTATAGAAGAGACAGAGGGAGGCCACATTTCGACGATGGGAAAGTGGCTGCAGTCGAGTCGCCAGATCAGTACCTATCACATTACAGACTCTCCTTTGGAGCTTGTCAAGAACACTGAGGAGAACGGCAGGGGCACTTGACCATAAATGGCAGCAGTACTCCATGCACGGACGGATGTGTGTAATTGTTTTGATACTATTTTTATGGCATTGACAGTATTACTAACATAATGAAATATACAACAATGGTGATATACTGGAAGACCTAAGTAGATCAATTTTCATAGCACTGCCTAAGAAGCCAAGAGTTAACAAATGTGAACTTGTGGTGAATACAAAATTAAAAGTAACTCTCTAACTTCTTACTGCTTACAAATTTTGCAATCCAGTGTGAAATCTCATTTTTGCCAATAGGAAAAAAAACAAAACCAAATTTTGCAATTCAATGTTAATTATTTTCTAACCAATGAAAGGGAGCAATTTACAAAACTGAGAGAAGTTAACAAGCTGGTGTGAAAAATTCTTTTGCTATATATAGAGAGAAAGAAAGTGGAATCAGTCAGATGAGAGCAGAGATTAGATCTACCACAATGTGACAAAAGAAATTTTAATCCACTGAACCGGACATGCCTCAACAGCATATATTCCCTCTCCTTTTCTTTCCTTCAAGCTATTTTCCTTTATCTCTTCTTCTTCACCCTCACCATTCTCACCATCAACAAAGAAGAAGAAGACAACAACAACAAAAAGCCACTTCAATTGACTTCTAAAAATTAATGTCAATAAGTACAATTTTCCTTTATTGCCTTTCCTTTTCACTTTCTCACCATCCGCTAAAAGAAAGAAAGGAACACAGACTTTAATCTTTCCTGCATACACACATTTTGCTATGACTACAAACTCTAGACTCAGTTAAATTCATTACTGCATTTTCTCTTTGAAAATTTACACAGTTAATAATTTCACTTCCTACAAAATGATGTTATTCTGTTCTGTTAATAAAAATCCACTTATTTTACAAACAAAACACTTATATTCTTTCAATTTTCTAATGATGATAATCCTAACGTGTGAGGAGTTTGATTATGTTTGTCCCAAAGCCAATTTGGCTAAGAAACCATTACACAGCTGATAAACATTGGAGTCAAAATACCTCATACTTCTGAACAGAAAGATGATGAGAACAGAATTTCAGTCAGGAAATATCTTAATACATAAATGTTTTCTATTAAAATATCAAAATAGTTTAATTCTTTTTTGTACTATAAAGTGATTTGTTTCCATTCTCAGATTGAAAAGTGATATGGACCCAGTATGGGACCATAAAATAATAAGTTAACAAGGTGGTGGGTTCAAGAACATATATTATGTCAAGAAGAAATACAAACAAATACAAAGAGATATATAGAGGAAAATAATAATAGCTTGCGCTGAACTGAAGTTGTACTGGGAACCAGAGTCTCTGTCGCCCTTGCTAGCATGACCGAGCTCCCTATAAACTCTATCAGACAATCAACCTAATGAGTCATATAACAAAACTTATCATCCAAATTTGGATGAATAGAGTGCACAGCAGAATCTGACCGGAAACAGGACAGGAACAGTGCTGGTTCATTAAAGACACTGGAACAAGGAATATGATATTTATGCCTTAGAATGATGTCAGAAAGAGCAATACAAATGCAAAAAGATGTATACCTCTGTTTTATAGATTATATATCACAAAGATTTGTTTAGAACTGCTACATAAACATGAAATTCTTAGGAAGGATATTAGAATAACCTAAAACCTACACTGACAGA
Organism: Ascarosepion bandense; assembly: GCA_037127315.1. NCBI lineage: Eukaryota > Metazoa > Mollusca > Cephalopoda > Sepiida > Sepiidae > Ascarosepion > Ascarosepion bandense. Next base: position 517,378 of record JBBBDQ010001007.1, on the reverse strand, counting down.
AAACCAACTGCTTATGGATAAAAAAATGAATTCTGTAAATATACAGAAATAGAAAGTAGTGTAAGACAAGGATGTGTCTTCTTACTAGATTAATTCAATTTATACAGTGAGGTAATTCTGAGAGAATTAGAAGTCCTACCAGGATTCATTATTGACATAATGTAAGATATGCAGATGACACTGTGTTCATAGCAAACAAAGGAAACTACAAGAACTCTGACAGAAAGTAGTGAAGAAAAGCCAGAAGAAAAGACTAAACAGCAGTTACAAGAAAATAGAATGCATGGCTGTTAGCAAAAGGAACCACCCAATGTGCAAATAAAAAAATTGGAGATAACAAATCAAATTGGGTAAAGATATTAATTCATCTCTTCCCTCCAGTTATGGGTTAAATAATAGGACAGATTGGGTTCTATAGCCTTGGCTGGCAACCAGTCTACCGCAGAAAGCAATGGCAACCTACTGCAGGATAATCTTCTGCCTAGTCAGTCATGTCTCTTTTGAGACATGATCGCCCAAAGTTTTACGAAATAGGAAAATTTCATTAGAAATAATGTAAAGTGTACTGAACTGATATGTAATACTAAGCATGTAATGAGGAAAGTGAACTTAAAAAATTTGCTACTCACAGATCAGACGGAAGGCAAAAGGGGTACAGGAAAACAATCCATAACCTACCGAGGGAGCTGGAATAAATGAAGTGGTGGCATCCAAAATTTCCAGGAAACCAGTTCTATAAAAGCAAGCTAATCTTAAGAAAAAACTATTCTGCTTATTTTCTTTTTGTTGTGGGGGAGTTACCCACTTAATAATGGACTCTTCTTTGCCTATATTAACCGAGAGTTAATTACTCTTGAGGATGTGTGCAGGAGTGATAGAGCCTCTCGTGAGGACACTCATGTGAAGTTAGCAAGGGCGACAGAGACTCTGGTTCCCAGTACAACTTCAGTTCAGCGCAAGCTATTATTATTTTCCTCTTTATATCTCTTTGTATTTGTTTGTATTTCTTCTTGACATAATATATGTTCTTGAACCTACCACCTTGTTAACTTATTATTTTATGGTCCCATACTGGGTCCATATCACTTTTCAATCTGAGAATGGAAACAAATCACTTTATAGTACAAAAAAGAATTAAACTATTTTGATATTTTAATAGAAAACATTTATGTATTAAGATATTTCCTGACTGAAATTCAGTTCTCATCACCTTTCTGTTCAGAAGTATGAGGTATTTTGACTCTAATGTTTATCAGTCGTGTAATGGTTTCTTAGCCAAATTCAAACTGAATCACTGCAGTCTCAAAGATCCAATGGATGATCTATCAAATTTATGATTGGAGGATTTTCTACATTTTTTGACTTCAAAATAGTAGGGAGCATATGTCTGAGTTTTATTAGGTATAGGCATGCACATAGTGTAACCAACATTTTACCTATACCAATAGCTATTAATATATAATATTATTTTGGGGTAATCTAACAATTAGTTTACTAAGCCTTTATAATTTTAAAAATCAGTTCACACGAACCAATAGGATGCCATCACTGAGTAAATGGATGACAGAACATGGTTTAGGAGAGATAACAAAATTTATTATGAATGACAAAGGAACGGAAATTGTGGAAAGCCATGATCACCAACATCCAGAATGAACATGGCTCATATTAGGAGTCAGTTAGTCAGTTAAGTGCCATACATGATACACGCTTGGGTGATCATGTCTCAAAAGAGACATGACTGACCAAGCAGAAGATTATCCTGAAGTAGGTTGCCATTACTTTCTGCAGTAGACTGGTTGCCAGCCAAGGCTATAGAACCCAATCTGTCCAGTTATTTAAACCCATAACTGGAGGGAAGAGACGGATTAATACCGTTCCCAAGGGTATTTGCATGTAAGTGAATGCAAGGAATTCAACTGGAATTTGAACTCGGCTCCCCAATTTCTCATTCCAAGCTGATATCCACTGCACCACAACGCACAACCCATAGCAGAAGAAGTATGTTGAAAATTGTTGTCTCATTACACATTGTTTTTAAAGCCTTCACTAATAAGCTGACAACACTATGGTTTACTCTCATCTTGATCAAAAATCTGCTGAGGCTGACAAAGCAAACCTCACTGCCAAGCTTGAAAAGGACCTCCAATCTGTAGTGGACTGGGGTAAGAAATGGCTTGTAAATTGTAATGTTTCCAAAATGAAGCTGCTATCCATTAACCATCACTGACAATCGTTCCTCTCACCCATTAACATGAATCAGACTTCTCTCCCTGAAAGTAAAACACTGCGCCTCCTTGGGTTAACTCTTACATCAGACCTTAAGTGGAATGACTATATAGAATCCATAGCTAAATCTGCTGCTAAGAAAGTCAGTTCTCTGTGTAGAGGCAGGAAGTTTTTCCCATCCAAAAACAATCCTGCACATATACAAATCTACCATCCGCCCGTGCACTGAATATTTCTGCCATATCTGGTCGGGTGCTCCTACAATCCACCTAGGGGTCCTTGACAAAATCCAACAGAGAATCTGTAATGTGATCGATTCCGACTTGGCTGCTAGGATATGGTTGTTTTCTCAGTGATGCAATGTGGCTTCCCTGTGTCTCTTCTACAAATACATTCACGGCTTCTACTCCAATGAACTTAGCTCACTGGTACCCACTATGTATGAATTTCCTCAAGCCACAAGATTAGCAACTAGGTCCCACCCTTTTACTGCGAAACCAATAAATTGTAAACGCAAATTCTACTCCAGCAGTTTCTTTTCCCGCACTTCTCGCCTGTGGAATTCTCTTCCACATACTTGCTTTCCTGACAGTTACAATCTCCAAGAATTTAAATGTAAAGTCAGTAGTCACCTCCTGTCTCACTAACTTACATCCTCTCTCTCATGCTTTTCTACATCCATGCCACTCTCAGCAGTACTCTCTTCCCTCTCCTACTCTCTTCCTGACACCCCCTGCAACCTTTCACTCCTCAACATTCCTTCTATGTAACTCCCCGCACAACAGTGGTAGTAAAATGCCTTGCTTGGGGAGATACGATTATAAAAAAAAAATAAATATATTCAGACTACCAACTGCCACTTTGGTTTGGTTTACCTATATTTATATCATGTCCAGAGTAAAGTAGTGGGCTGGACAAGATTCACTTGAGGGCCATATGTGGCCCATGGGCCAGGGTGTTGACGACTGCTGCGATAGAACATCAATCTACTCATGAATAATTTTTTGGTTCAGCTTGTGTTTTGCTGCCAAGATGAGGCTATGCTGGCATGTTTTCACTAGAGTGAAGACCTAGACGCGATTTTATAAAAGAGTGACAGTTGCCCATACAGCTTGTTTTTCTTCTCTATACCACCAGTTTTGCCCAGGAGGGCAAGGGTTGATATTTTTGGGGGCATTGGCATTTTCAGAACAAGGTTGGCTGCAACATCAAGCTGCCTTTCAGATTTCAGCTCTTGATTTTTCATTTGAGATTCTTTGTCATGATTAGTTACAAAGTTGCAAAGAAGGCTGAAATAAGTTTCCCTTTAGATGAACTTCTCTCCAATACTAAAATGTTCCATATACCCAATATAAGCATGGATTCTCCCATAGCAGAGTTATATTATGTATTTTAAGTCGGGTACAGATACTCCAGTCAAGTCCAGTGTCAAGTTAGTGGAAAATCTGCGAGCGAAGCACTCAGCCTTGTCTGTTGAAGAGGTGAGGACCTCAAATTTGTTGATTAAAGTGGGGATTGAGGGCTTACTGTTGTTCAGCACACTTTTACAGAGCCTCCAGTAGTCTTTGGAGATGAACTTATGGAATGCTATGCGTTGCTTCATTCTGGCTGCAAACATCAGCTTAGCTCCTTTAAGAACCTTCTTGCATTCATTGCAAGCCAAGGCAAAAAGGCGCCTGTTTATGATCTGAGGCGTGACTCCGATAAAGCCGAAAGAAGTGATTTCGGTGGGTGATGGCAGCTGAGCAGGTAGGGGAGAACCAGGGGAATGAGTGGGACTTAAGTCTCAACTTTCTGGCAGGGATAAAAGCATCGATGTCAAGAGGAGACCTCAGCAGCGCAGTCTTCAACAGGAAGGTTAAATACTTTATTCCAAGGGACGTCACTCAGAAAATCGCGGAACAAGTCCCAGTCGACTTTTTGGTAGCAGTAAGATATTCTGCTGGTCTGAGGTTCTTGGGTGAGGTGGAGGTGGAATGAGATATTGATGGAAACTAATGCATAGTCAGAGTTTTCAAGAGGGCAGAGTTGCTCGACATTGCAAGAGTCAGGGGTGGAGGTAAAGCACAGACTGAGTCATGAATCGTGTCCATTAGAGTTATTACAGAAATGCATAGGGAACTCCACCACCTGCGTAAGGGACTGAGTGATAGAAAAATTCATGGTGTGGACACCAGCAAGATCTGTGGTGGAGTTCTGCAGCCACTCATCATGATGTGCGTTAAAGTTGCCAAACACAAATATATGGGCAAATGGGTGGGAGGAAATGGCCTTGTCAATATTGTTGGAGATGCTGTCAAGAACAGAGCAGTTGGGTGATGATGGGGAGCGGTAAAGAAAGAAGAGGTAGCTAACTGAACTTAGAAGGGAGAAACATAAACACATATAAGAGCAATGTGGGGATTCAAGAGAAATCATCTTGGTTAGAGGAAGTCATTCACTAATGCAAACAACAAGCACGTGCATGAGGACATTGGAGTCCTTTCTGAAGAAGGGAAGATAGCCAGGGATAGAGAAGTCAGAAGAGGGTATTGAGAAGTTGAGATTAGTCTCACACAGAGCTAGGATGTCAGGGGAGTTTTGATGGAGAACGGAAATCAGTTCGGATACCAAGGATGTTAGTAAAGGAAATGTTAAGAGGTTTAGGTGATTTTAATTTGCCTTGTTTAGCTTTTTGAGCGGAGATATGTGTGTTCATGTTTAATGTTGTTGTTGTAGAGAGACCTTGAGTAGAGGAGGTAAATGGCCAATTAGCAGCAACATGCACTGGAAGGGAACTGGCACAGGCTGCAGCAAAGTGTGGCCTCAGGGTTGCCCACTGAAAGCGCCTGCAGGGACACCTATCCATGTGCGACTTGGCACTGCAAGAACCCCGATATTATGCAACTGTTGATCAGAGTGGCCACTCTTGATGCTACGCAAGATGTAGGGCTCCTGACTACCAGTCAGAAGCAGCAACCAGAAAATTGCCAACCCAGTACCCTCACAATGAAGAGACATTGCCACCGACCATGCACATTGCAGGAAAATCACATAAGCACCATTACAGAGGTCTGAGGAGAAAAAGAGAGCCGGAGACCACTTCCTGAACAAGGAACAAGGGATGAGCCTCTACACCTGTTCAATGGACGTGGGTGGAGTGTGAACTGAGCGATAAATTTAAAAAATTATTTCTTTTCACCTGGACAATGTGTTTTACTTTTATTTTTTATTTGTAGGGATCGCCAAAATTAGTATATGGCCTCACTTTGACTTTTTCTGTGAAATTGCTTACGTGAACAGGCACTTTTAAATGAATATAAAATAGTGTTTTCAACCAATTTTAATAGAATTTTTTTAATATATTTTTTAACAAAATTTCCCGTCAGATATTTTCTTTATTCATGCTTTAGAAACCTGTTTTTCATCAGATTGAGAAAGAGGTGAAATACTTTCTGCAACTCTGAAATTTTTGGCTTCCTGTTAGAGTTCCTTTTTTTGTAAATAAAAACAAGAAAAAAATCAAAATATGCTTCCCAAGACAAAGGTTATCAAAAATAATTTCCAAATCATTTCAAAATTGTATTCACATATTTGATAACATGGTTCATGACACTGGAGCCATAGCTGTTTGACCCTATGACTCTACATATCTTTTTGGCCCTCACTCTCCAAAAGTTCTATAGTAATAGACAAATGCCACATATCTAAGTTGAGTTACTTCCAGAATGCAATCATCTTATCTTTAAAACTATATATATATCTTCCCATCTGGGCATATATCCAGGTTTGGTGCAAGGGTCTTGTGTGCCTCCTTCGGAATCTTTGATATGGGCAGCCCCACTCTACTACATCTTAATTTTCATAAGTAACATTCATATGAAATAAAAATTTTATTGTAACCTAATTATGTTTTAATGAATCATGTGCAATATAAGAGAAAAATTCAACTAGAAAAATTAAAAATAAATACAATGTATCTAAATAAAAGTTAGGGACATGTCATAATTGATCATATCTTAAATAAATCAATAATATTTTGAAACAATTTTTAACATCAGTTTCAGTTTTTCTCTTGTTAAAAAGTTGAATAATTTTAACACATTTAACAATATGGATAAAAATAAATTTTACATAATGTTTTTTTTTTCAAGACTTAGGATGATCAAAGCAAATTCACAGATTTGGGTAAAAAAAAACAAACTCAAAATTACATCAAAATCTAAAAAGTCTTTCATCCTTTAATAATCAGTTTAAATTGTAATGTCTATAAATGTTGGTAGAAAAAAGCAAATGTTGATAAGATGGTGAGGGTCACAAATCATTGTCCAGGGCCCCCAATCAGGCTTCTGTACACACTGGCCCTGCATATATCTACCCACACTTTGTTTATAAGCTTGTACAACTGCATAATATCAGAACAAAAACTGGTTATTATTTTATGGGTTACTATTTTATCATATGATAATAAAACCATGAGGATTTTATTCAATACTAGCAGTATAGCCCGGCGTTGCTTGGGTGTGATGAAAACTTTAATACTAATCCATGGATCTGGAGCTCAGACTCAACCTAAAGAATATTTGTGCGAAGTTTGGTGAGAACCGGATAAAATTTGTGGATTTGTATAAAGGACATACGGACAGATAAACAGACACACACACAAACATCTTACCTTTTATATATATATATATATATATATATATATATATATATATATATATATATATTATCGATTTTCTGCACTATTGTAAGAACTGCAACCTTGAAACTTCTGAATATCATTTCTTATGTCTTTGTCTATGAGTGTATCAAATTTGATTAAAATCGGACCACTCCTTCTATAATCCAATTTTTTCAATTATTGATTTTCGATATTTATCAGGGGTACCTCGACACAAAACCTAGCTAAGAACACTTGCAGACGCTGATAGTACAACTGTGTAAATTTTCAAGAAAAGCCGTTTCAGAGTCTATAGGTAACAGACACACACACACACACAAAGTTCCATTTATAAATAAGTTTAGATTTAGATAAAACTGAAAGTAAGCTAGACATTACCTCAAGAAACTGAGAGAAGTCACATTATTGTAGATATAAGCTGCATCTGTGACACCTTAGATTATTAAAAAAAATTTCAATATTAAATTAACACATATCTTCTTGTTGTCAGTTTAAATTGACACTTTAATTTTTTCCCTGTATCTAAATTATATTTATAAATAACCATTTTGGTAAGTGAAATTTTCACTAAAATATGTTGGAAAATGTCCAAGTTATCTGAAATCAAGAAAACACAAACTTTGAAAAAATGCTTACAATATATGGAAAAAATATTGTCAGTTTAAACTGATGTCAGCAGAATATTGAGTTATATGTTCTTATTTTCTTTTGACAATTACTACAGTTGGGGAAAATGAAAACAAAGAAAAATAAAAAAAAAGAACTGGACTAAAAATAATAAAGAATTATTTATTGGACTATTATAGCAGAGGCAAGCTGAACAAATTAGAGAAATTCAATAAAAGAGTCAGCTAATGCACGCAGATGCATCTCTGGCAAACATAATTTTCCAGGGGTCACAGAGCAAGCTTCTTTTCCTTCTCTACTTTGGCAATCAGTATAATGAACTGTATGCCCAGGTTCCCAAGTCATCCTTTGCCACTGGATATGTGATAGATCAGAGTAGGTATATAATGGGATAGGTTATCATGGGGATATTATGTGATATACTGTAGTGGGGATATTATGTGATATGTATTCATGATGATATTATGGGATAAGTCATAGTAGAGATATTATATGTCAGGTCATAGTGGGGATATTTTATGATAGATTGTTGTTTGGTATTATTGTCGCCATATAAGAATTTTTTGAACTGGAAATAGTGTAGTGATAATACAATACAATAAATAGTTTAAGGACTAAGAAGATTGATTCATTCAATTTTTATGGGTTATCAACATTTTTCAAGTTATTTAAAGCCAAAAAATATTTTCAAATTATAAGATTTTTTTGGTAGGGTAGGGTAGGGATAATAATGATTTAGTGATACATGTTACTAATTAATCCATACATGGGGATAGAAGAGCTGGATTCATACCTTTCCTAAGAATATTTGTGCATCAGTGAATATAATGAACTCAACTGGAATTGAAACTCAGCTCTACAATTAACAATTCCAAGCCAAGCCATTATCCATTACACTATCAGCACATCTAAGCTAACAGCATCTGGTATTCTCAAGTGGCCATCCATATAGGTACTGACCAAGTTCAACAATGCTTAACTTCAGTGAACCAGTGATTTGATGTAATGTGACCATAAGCCCAAAAACTAATTTCTCCCAGGGAAAAGAGATTCATCTTGTCACTACGACATGTTGTGGTTCAAAAACAAAAACAAGAGAGAGAGAAAAATCATTGTGGCCTTTCATTTTATACTGCTTTATATAATGCCATTGAACAAGCATGAGAAATCTCATGACAGACAAGAAGGAGTAATCCTACATTTTTAACTACGAATGTTGATCCTACCAATGAACTGTGGTGTCAAAAAGATAACCTTTTCATCATTTAGTAAATAAACAGTTATTGTTGATTCTAAAATCTTCTTTATCATATTTCCTACTTATTCACAAATTGAAATCATCTACAAGTTTCATGCTTCTGGGTACATTGAAATTCTCTTTTGATCAATTCCAAATTTGAACTGCATTAAGACAAGGGTATCTGTTTATAACAGACTAGCAGTATAGCCCGGCGTTGCTCGGGTGTAATGAAAACTTTTATATATATATTATCTATTTTCTGCACTATTGTAAGAACTGCAACCTTGAAACTTCTGAATATCGTTTCTTATGTCTTTGTCTATGAGTGTATCAAATTTGATTAAAATCGGATCACTCCTTCTATAACCTGATTTTTTCGATTATCGATTTTCGATATTTATTGGGGGGGTACCTGGACACAAAACCTAGCTAAGAACACTCACAGACGCTTATAGTACAACTGTGTAAATTTTGAAGAAAATTAGTCTAGCCGTTTTGGAGTCTATAGGTAATGGACACACACACACACACACACACAGACAAAGTTCCATTTATGAATAAGTTTAGATACAAACAACCAATTACAGAAAGAGTACAACAACTACACAGGACTGTCAGCTGTACAGCTGGTGTCTACCCAAGCATGAATTGTGGTTTATGGAATGGCTTAACTTCGAATTGAATTAGCTACAACATCAAAGAATTTGGGTAGGGATCGATTAATAGTGGGTTGTAACAAGTCATCTACAAACAAATCACAATAAACTATTCTCTGTATTCTATGTGATTAACAGTTAAATGAGATGATTTTCCATTGCTTTAGATTTTCTGAGCAAGATTTTTTTTTTTTTTTTTTTTTTTAATCATTTCACCCCCCGCCCCCCCGAGCAAGGCTGGCAGAAACGCCAATGATGTGCAGGGGGTTACATAAATGTAACAAGATTAATTAGAAAAGAGTGAGGAGTACAAACTAGTTAGAAAGGAACAATAGAAAGCTGAGAAATTTTTTTTTTTTTTTTTTTAAATCATTTCACCCCGAGCAAGGCAGGCGGAAACGCCACTGATGTGCAGGGGGTTACATAAATGTAACAAGATTAATTAGAAAAGAGTGAGGAGTACAAACTAGTTAGAAAGGAACAATAGAAAGCTGAGAAATTTTTTTTTTTTTTTTTTAATCATTTCACCCCGAGCAAGGCAGGCGGAAACGCCACTGATGTGCAGGGGGTTACATAAATGTAACAAGATTAATTAGAAAAGAGTGAGGAGTACAAACTAGTTAGAAAGGAACAATAGAAAGCTGAGAAATTTTTTTTTTTTTTTTAATCATTTCACCCCGAGCAAGGCGGAAACACCACTGATGTGCAGGGGGTTACATAAATGTAACAAGATTAATTAGAAAAGAGTGAGGAGTACAAACTAGTTAGAAAGGAACAATAGAAAGCTGAGAAATTTTTTTTTTTTTTTTAATCATTTCACCCCGAGCAAGGCAGGCGGAAACGCCACTGATGTGCAGGGGGTTACATAAATGTAACAAGATTAATTAGAAAAGAGTGAGGAGTACAAACTAGTTAGAAAGGAACAATAGAAAGCTGAGAAAGCAGGTGCAATGACAGATACATAGGTGGAGAAAGGGAAGGTTATACAGCGGAGGGGAGAGAGCTAGAGGCCAGTGGTTAGTAGATGAGTATTGACTTTGCATTTAAATTTCTGGAGGTTGTAGCCGTCAGGGAAGCAAGAATACGGGAGCGAGTTCCACAGGCGGGAAGTGCGAGAGAGGAAGCTGCAGGAGTAGAATTGTCATCTGCATTTGGCTAACCTGACTGTGAATGGGTGGGACCCAGTTGCCAGTCTGGTAGCACGAGTAAACACCTGTTGAGGAGGCATCAGTGACTTAAGCTCGTCCAAGCAGAAGCCATGAAAGTATTTATATGAATAAAAGTTAATTGTGATTATGGAATATCTTCACATGAACTTCACAAACCAGGAATGACAATGGATCTGGAATTAACAATCCACCTGCACTATACAATCTCAATGCTCACACAAACCCAATACAATTCACCTACATTAACGTGAAAATAAAATTAGTCACTAATTTTTGAACCTGTCAAATACCAAGAGCAACAGATAAACTCTAGTGAGAAGAACCAATCCAGAGATCCTTGTCTACCCTGTTGTTTAATCCATAGCTTGGCTGGAGATAAGAAGAAATGAACACACACCTTTTCCAAGGTTATTAGTGTGAAAGTGAATGCAACAAACAAGACAGGAATTTGAAGTTGACTTGCCAACACCATACTGATAACTCTTCTTAACCGACTTATCTAATTCATTTGGTAGTTTGAGATTAAAAAATTGTGTTCAAGTTGAGCATATCTCTACCTATATAAGCAGAAGAGAATCAGCATATAAACAGCAGTATAGCACTAGAGGAGAAGCAATCTGCATGACATATTGGCACCATAAAATTCTGTTTATTACTCCCAGATGAGAAATCTGATTGAGAACTAATGCTCCGCTGTTTGATAATTGGATTTTTTTTCACATACTTCACATATTAAAACCAAATACGCTTCACATACTAAAACCAAATTTTCTCCAAAACACTTGCACGTGTGATTTATGGCCAGTGCCTGCTATTCCCGAACAATTGCTCTGACAGATTCATCCTTTTCCTTTTCAACAGCACCAGTGCACCACCTAATAAATAGTTTTTACTATTTGTTCTATAAATCCATTTTTATTCTTATTCATGTTTCTATAGTCAGAAGCATTGATACCTTAGGACTAACAAAACATCTAGGCTTACGGTCTATCACGTTGAATACACCGGTTCTCGCTCGATCACCGAAGTTAAGAAACATTGAGCCTTGTCAGTACTTAGATGGGTGACCGCATGGGAATACCAGGTGCTGTAAGTGTATAGTGACGGATGTGCGTTGTGGTGCAGTGGATATCGGCTCAGAAAGAGAAATTGGTGAGCTGAGTTCAAATTCCAGTTGAATACCCTGTATTCACTTAAGCACTGGCACCCTTGGGAAAGGTATTAATCCGTCCATTCCCTCCAGTTATGGGTTAAATAACAAGGGTAGGACTTGGGGACCCTGCTCTTAAAAACAAATCCCAATGAATCGTGAAAAAGAAAAATGTTGTAAAAATAAAATAATCTTAACCAAAAATCATTGGTTATGACCTTAAATGATCCCATAAGGATTGATAGGTCATTAAGCCTCAAAAACAAACAAACAAACAAAACAACTCATAACTATCAGACACTCTGCATGCCTAATGATTTTGTGTGACTGAATGGCAAAGAAAAGAAAACAGATATGTTAAAGAATGAAATATTACTTAAAGCAACAAGACAGAGAAAGTATTTATCCATGATTGTTTACTTCCTGAAGGGATCAGTTAGTCAGTTAAGTGCCATAAGTGATACACGCATGGGTGATCATGTCTCGAAAGACACATGACTGAGTCAGCAGAAGATTTTCCCACAATAGGCTGCCATTACATTATATGGTATACTGGTTGCCAACTAAGGGTATAAAACCCAATCTATCCTGTTATTTAACCCATAGTTAGAGGGAAGAGATGGATTAATGCCTTTCCCAAGGGTATTTATGTGTAAATGAATGCAACGAATTCAAGTGGAATTTGAACTCAGCTATCTGATTTTTTGTTCCGAGTCGATATCCACTGCATCACAACACACATCTGATCAGAAGGCTTATGGCCATATCACATTGAATACACCGGTTCTAGCTCGATCACCAAAGTTAAGCAATGTTAAGCCTGGTCATTACTTAAATGGGTGACCGCTTGGGAATATCAGGTGCTGTAAGCGTTTAGTGACAGATATGCATTGTGGTGCAGTGGATATCGGCTTGGAAAGAGAAATCGGTGAGCCGAGTTCAAATTCCAGTTGAATACCTTGCATTCACTTAAGCACTCGTACCATTGGGAAAGATATTAATCCGTCCCTTCCTTCCAGTTATGGGTTAAATAACAGGGTAGGATTTGGGGACCCTGCCCTTAAAAACAAATCCCAATGAATCTTGGCACTCGAAAAAGAAAAAAGTATTACTAGACACAAAACTTATATAAAAACAACAATAAATATATTGTTGAAAGAAAAAGGTATTACCAGCAATAAATAAATAAAATTTAGTCGGCAATAAATGACCCGCTGAGGTTGATATGCCATAAAACAAAAACAACCAACCAACAAACATCTAATCAGAAGGAATCAGTCAGTCAGTTAAGTGCCATACGTTATACATGCTTGGGCGATCATCTCTCGAAAGAGACATGACTGACTGGGCAGAAGATTATCCCACAGTAGGTTGCCATTACATTCTGCGGTAGACTGGTTGCCGACCAAGGCTACAGAACCCAATATGTCCTGTTATTTAACCCATAACTGGAAGGAAGAGACGGATTAATACCTTTCCCAAGGATATTTGCGCATAAGTGAATGCAATGAATTCAGCTGGAATTTGAACTCGGCTCCCCGATTTCTCGTTCCGAGCCGATATCCAATGCACCACAATGCACATCCGATCAGAAGGAATACAGCACATAAAAGAAAACCTTTATTAAATTTAACATCGTCAGACAAAATGCTATATGTGGTAAGTGGCAAGGACATCCTTTAGTTTAGTTTTAAACGGTAAAACGTTACAAATATGAGACTCATAGTTAGAATCCAACTCTATTGTAATCATATACAATGAGTTTGTTGACTGTTGCAGCAAAAACTAGGGATATAGGAATTAATATTAATAAAATACTAAACTTAAGAAGGAAAAAAACATATATTGTATAATATTTTAAAATTAGCGGACAAAATAATTAATTTGCTAAAGAAAAGTTAATTATTTTTACGTTTTTAAAAAAAATTGTCTTGTGCTTGAGTGAGAAGTAATTTAAAAGTTTATGTGGAATAAGGGAGATAAACAATATTTAACTCGTTCTTGTTTATCAATGTAAGGGAGGTAATTTCATTGATTGATGATTTTTGCAATTTGTAAAAAGGTATACTAATGGACCCCGCACGTAAATGGAAACTAAAAGATTAAAGTAGCGGTACCTTTCATTGATTACTTTAATTGTATAAGCAAATACATCTTTAAATTTTCTTGTCAAATGTTATAATTCTTCATTTTTGAAATTATTGAAGAACAACCAATTAGAATTGAAGAATATATAATTTAAAATATTAATTAAAAGAACGTGTAGGGTTTGATACATTCCCACCCACACACACATGGTCATTCAGCATTCACATGATAACCCTAGTTTTTCCGCGCTAAAGGCATGTTGATATAAGCCAGGAGCGTCACGTGTTACACCAGTTAGGGGTTCCGTCCCAGGTGATAGCAGATATGTTTATTACCTAACTCATATATACACAAGCGCACTAATTGCGGGTAGCAATTAGTCACGCAAATTTTTATTTCTCACCAGCATGCACACACAACGCTAAAAAACTCCAATTGGAAACAGACATTAACAGTATGTACATTAACTTTATTCAAACTTAACTTGATTCAATTTAATCTTCTATTGAACATTTACGTTTCTCTCCAGACAAAGGAAAAGAACTGTTCTTTCCTTATTTGATATGCAAGCTTTCAACTCTATGTAACCTTTGTTAATATATTGTTGTTCTGGTTACTTTCGCCTTTTCGTGTTTCCTTATTTCCTGTTATTCCATGATCCAAGTTACGCCAAGTCAACTAGTAAATATAAATTAGTAATAAATGCTTCATCCTCTACAAACGTTTTGTTATTAAATAGAAATGAAAATAAACCAATTGTCAAATAATTTTGCGAAACCGAAAAGTCTACAGAATATTTTATTAAAAGAAGTAATTAAAAACAAAACAATATTCCAGTTTTCTTCTCTGGTTCAGAGCATAATTGTAAGCAGCTTAAAATGAAATTTTCAATTAATTTGATTTCCTTGGGTGACTTACCTTTAAATATGTAAATATTAAATGTTCAAATGCTAATTTAAGAGTTCAAAAATTAAGACCTAGTTAACACTGGCTTTAAATTTTCCTTTAAATTTTCCTGTTCATAAATAAATTCAATAAAAAAAGGAATAAATATCCAAAATATACACACACTAAGTGCTGTTATTCTGCATTTTACCCCTCCATAATTCTGCTGCGAAAATGTATAATCAAAAGAAATAACTAACATTTATTTACTTTTAATTCCAGTTTTGTGATAAGCATATTGGAATTGTTAAATTATTCATAAAAATTAAAGCATTATGAAAACAGTACTCTTAAAATTAAAGAATTTGTGGTGTATACTGAATTAAAAGTAACTCTCTTTTCTTCACTGTTTACAAATTTCACAATCCAGAGTGAAATCTAATTTTGACCAAAACGGATGAAAGAGAGTGATTTACAAAACTCAGAGAAATTAACAAGACTGTGAAAAAGTCTTTTGTTATATATAGAGAGAAAGAAAGTGGAATCAGTTAGATGGGAGCAGAGATCAGATCCACCATGATGTGACAAAAGAAATTTAAATCCGCCTAACCAGACATGTTTTGACGACATACATTCCCTCTCCTTTTCTTTCTTGCTTGCTATTTTTCTTTATCTCTTCTTCTTTCTCCTCACCATTCTCTCTATCAACAAAGAAGAAGAAGACAACAACAAGGCACTTGAACTGACTCCTAAAAATTAACATTGATAAGTACAATTTTTCTTTATTGCCATTTCTTCCTTTTCACTTTCTCGTTGTCTGCTAAAAGAAAGAAAGGAACACAGACTTTATAACTACTCTGTTAATCTTTTCTGCATTCACACATTTTGCTAAAACTACAAATTCTGGATTCACTTAACTCCGTACTACATTTTATCTTTGAACATTTACGCAGTTAATAATTTCACTCCCTACAAATTTATGTTATTCTGTTCTGTTAATAAAATTCCTCTTATTTTACAAAGGAAACACTCATCTTCTTTCAAACTTCTGACAATGATAATCCTCACATGTGAGGAGTTTGGTTATGTTTGTCACAAGGCCAATTTAATAAGCATGATCGAGATCCCTATAAATTTGTGATGATACCAAGCAAAGCGAGGGACCGGATTTTTGCCCTCAGAGATCCAGAATTCAAATGACCAAAACTGGCCTTTGCACACCCAGCTCCACACATATGTTCCGGCAGAAAACCAAACATTAATAAATATCAAATTCCTTTTCACAAGCCTACGCGAATTTTATTTATCATTCAATGGGAAGCCCAGAATTAAATATGGGTGTGAATTTCCAAATGACTTGCTGGGACCACAAAGACGAAATAAAAAGCCGACATAAAAAGCATCGCTAGTTGAGAAAGTGCGAGCATAAGTAGCACGTCCCTTGACCTTGTCAAGCAACCCATTATGCTCGCCTTGCCTTTCCCTCTCATCTTTTTTGCTGCCCCTGAGCTAGTTACCTGATCTAGACATCAAAGACATTCCTAACTGACAAACACTCCCACATACATGTGCACAAACTCTCTTTCAGCATTTATGGCTATGAACATTTTAATATCCGTTGACCCATCCTAAAGACATTACTTTATTTGTAAAAACCGTAATTGATATATGTGTGTATATAAAATGTCGTTTCTATACTCAATTTGATTTTCTTGTTTTATAACCCATTTTATAACTTATAGTGGGCTATCTACTAACGAGGCCAAATTCAGTTAATCTGTTTCAACATACAATTACGTTTCACTAGAATGGATAACCCACTATAAATTCACATGTGAAACAGCATTTAAGATCACTGTGGTAGCAATGTGCCTAAACTCAAAGTTTTGATCTCTGGCACTTATATCTTTTCTTGTACTTCTGGGTAAATTTTATATGGAGCTAGTTCCTCGTTACAGCTTTGTTCTTCTCACTGGAGGAGAATGCAAAACTATGTTCTTGTCTACAGAAACAGAGTCAAAACAAGAAATGATCCTGGTCCTGGAGATTCCAATTATGCAGCAGCATCTTCCCCATTACACAAAAGAGAGAGGGTCTGAATATTCTAATGCCTGTAGGACACTGGTTGCTGGGAAGTGAGTGATTTTTTTTTTAACTGACCATTTAGTGTCCTCCATAGATTATTTTTCCTTACTCTGCTGACTTTAAGAATATTTTCAAGCATTCTTAAACTTAAAAACTTAAATAAATTTTTCCTCGAATTTACTTCTCTTTATAAATACAAGTTACAAAATAAAATCTTCACATTTATCTTAAAAACAGTTTCTCAGGGGATGAAACATTGGTAAAGAAAAGTTTCCTTTTTGTCTTTTAATACACCCAAGCACAAACACTTACGTGCAACCGTACTGATGAGCTGTGATACAGTGAAACAGATCTGTCTGCGGATGACAATATTTACGCTTTCACACCCTGATTGAGCACTCTGGAAGAATGGTAGACTTTGAGAGACAGTAGCTACTCTGGCATGTACACATCGCTCATTCAGTAAAATGAATTAGAGCACTCTGGCTATTGGGCACGTATAATGACAATATACGCGCTAAAAGGTCTGCCTTCTTCTACCAAACGCCCATAGCCAGAGGTAGAATTGCCGACTGACGCCAATTTGGTCGGGTTTCAATCCTTGGTTAAAAAGCAATCGGAGTCTAACTGTACTGATTAGCTGTGATACAGCGAAACAGATCTGTCTGCGGATGACAATATATATATATATATATATATATATATATATATATATATATATATACAAGTATTGTTGGAATAATATTCCTTGTCAAAAGAAACACTATATTTAAGAAAGTGCTCAATACAAAAGTAGAGCTAATAATATTTATTCATAAATTATAACATGGATATGTTACAATATCACTACAAAAGTAGCCATTTTGTTTCAACACTTTTGTGTCTTTTCAAGTGATGTGATGGTTCTTAAATAAATGGTTTAAAAGTCTGAAAGCGAGTGTGGCCCCTTTAATCAGGGAGGTATTATTGTATATGTAATGTGGACCAATCAGAGTGAAGCAACTTCTCATTTGGAAAATATGCGGGCAGGCTTAAGTTTAATTTTGGTGGGTATTGTTATTAATATTTGTTTGAAGTCAGATTACTATTATGAAGTCCACATTACATATACAATAATACCTCCCTGATTAAAGGGGCCATGCTTGTTTTCAGACTTTTAAACCATTCATTTAAGAACTATCACATCACTTGAAAAGACACAAAAGTGTTGAAACAAAATGGCTACTTTTGTAGTGATATTGTAACATATCCATGTTATTATTTATGAATAAATTATATATATATATATATATATATATATATATATATATATATACTGGCATTTGTATACATTGTGTATATAACCCACTAAAATCTGCCTTCCTCTACTGTGCACTTCAAGGTAGCTTAAAGATAGAATCTCAGACTGATTGGCCCCATGACTGACATTAACTGATTAGATTTTGGGTTCAATCTTGTATGGAATAGTTTTTTCCAGTTTTTTAATACTATATTTTGTACCTTTCACATGCCAAATACTGAATTACTCCCCCTAGAGTGCTTTATTATTTATAATATAAGTTTAATATTTATAATTAAAAAAAAATAAAGATAAAATACATAAAAATTGTGTCAAAATACAACTTTGGGATATTGAAAAGTAAAAACAAACTCTTCCACAATTTTTGCAGCCTAATTTTTAATTCTTCTAACAGACAAGCAAACACAGCCGCTAAATAAATTTTTTGTATATATGTAAAGTTTCATCCAAATCAGTTGCATTTGTCTGTTTGTTTTGTCTGCCTGTTCGTAGACAAGATATCTCAAGACTCACTGGATGGATTTGGATGAAACTTTCAGGGATGATTGACCTCATGACTGGCACAAACTGATTAGATTTTGAATTCAATCCAGTATAGAATAAAATTTTTGAGTTATTTCTCTGGATTTTTTTATACTGTTTTTTGTACCTTTCGTGGTTCATTTTAAGCGTGCATTGAATTTTAAGGATGGCCAAGTTCATTTTTTATATTCTCACTCTTGAAAGTGGTCAAATTCAATCAAGTTATTCTCATTTTAATCATCATCTCTTGCTAGTCACTGAGATGATGTTGGTAATGTCTTGACTGAGGTTTACAGTCTTTCAGTGCTCTTGGTATATATTATATGCAGCTTTTTGTATATATTAAAATCTCTACAATAAAATGTAGTCTCATATGCTACTGTATCGTTTAGAAAGTCAATTACTTATCTTTTTAGATTCTGGCCATATTTTATGAAGATGTAGATGAACATTCTTTTGATGTCATTCTTTTGCAGGATGCTTATAATCAATACAATTAGCCTCACATTAAAAATTTGGATCTTACCTGTTGTTCTTTTCTTTTAAAAATATCAGTTGTGCTATATGTGACACACGCTTGAGCAATCATGTCTCTAAAGAGACATGACTGACAACTAGACAATAGATTTTCCTGCAGTACACCCTTGTGCAAATTAATTGAAACAACTGCTTTAGTTTCCTTTCTTTCTCTATACAGTTACCCACTGGAGTGACAAGGGTGTAATCAATTTGTATTTTTTCCTCAGATTAGGTCATTTACAGTGGTGTGCAGTAATATGAATCTATTTTCAGGGTGTATGATGAAATTTGTTTGGCTTTGAAAAATATAGCATCATCCGAGATTGGTCCTGGGTATGACGGTAAACTGCATCTGGCAGCAAGGCCTCTGATTGGGAGGTTGTGAGGAGCATGGAACCACCTCTTAATTGCTGTTGTTCCCTGGTTCACCCTGACCCAGAGTGGTAGCACCTGTTAGGGTCCCAGCTATGAGCAAATAGCTATTACCCCAAACTGGGATCAAAATGCTATGAAAGTATTTACCAACAAAACTTTTTTGAATGAAAAATATTACCAACAAAACCGTTTTTGAATGAAAAATATTACCAACAAAACTGTTTTTGAATGAAAAATATTACCAACAAAATTTTTTTTTAATGAAAAATATTACCAACAAAACCTTTTTGAATGAAAAATGTTACCAACGAAACCTTTTTTGAATGAAAAATGTTACCAACAAAACCTTTTTTGAATGAAAAATGTTACCATCAAAACCTTTTCTGAATGAAAAATCTTACCATCAAAACCTTTTTTGAAAAAAAATATAAAAAAACAAAAACAATAAAACAAATAAACTAAACAAAACAAATTAAAACGGTTTTCAGCATTAAATGACCTAATGAAGGTTGATATGCTGGTTAAATGAACCAACCAACCAACCAAATCATCCAAGATTGCATCAGATTTTTATCATGTCCTGATTGTCTCAACTGTCAATTAATTGTCCTATGGTTATTGTCTGTGATGGACATTATTCTAAGGAAGCATACAAAAATTTTAGTGCTGCACAAACCCACCAGCAAGCCTTACAGAGATTGTAGATATTGTTGGTGTCAGCCTTCCAACTTTCAGCCGTGTCATCAAGGGGAAAAAACAAACTGGATCTATCAGTCCAAAACATAAAAGAAAATGCAGTCAGAAGAGAGTAACAATGCAAAAATACAATGTATACGTGATTAGGGAAAGTGTAAAAGATCCTAGGAAGACATTATTAATTTCTTTTCACTTATTTGCACAAGGGTGTAGGTTTCCATTTCTTTCTACAATAGAGTGGTTGCCAACCAAGACTATAGAATCAATTCTGTCCTACTATTCAGCCCATAGCTGGAGGGAGAAGAGATGAACTAATACTTTTCATAAGGGTATTTGTCCATAATGCAACAAATTCAACTAGAATTCAAACTCAGCCCTTTGATTTTTCATTGAGCTGATATGAGAAATCAAAAAGGTGAGTTCAAATTCCAATAGAATTCTTTGCATTCACTTATGAGCAAATGCTCTTTGAAAAGGTATTAATACATATCTAATTTAAATAATTTATACTTAGTTCATTTAAGTCTTTGTAAATAACTTATACCAGTAAAACTTGGTAAACTTTTTTTTTTAAATTACACTTACATACACACTTAAAAAGTCAGATCATCTATGATCTACTGGTAAAGATGTAGCTCTATATCAGATAGAAGGCTGTTGTCTACAACATATATGCATACATATATCCGTTTTTTGGAAGCAGATACAAAGGTCCAAGTTTGCCCATATTTTGGCAAATTTGAACCTTCATGCCTGCAAAAAAATGAAGTGTCAAAAGGATGTTTTGACATCACTACTATTTTAACTACCTTCACTCCTCACTAATTTTTATTACTTCAAAAAGTAATGATTATAATTGTAATAAAACCTAAACATTATGGTGAGTTTATTCATTTTTTGTTCTTGAGAATATACAACAAAAACATTAGACATTATTTATTTATTTGATTGCTTATTTACAACATTCTAAAATCAAATACAGTCAGTTAAAACTAATGCAATACAATATTCATCATTTACCAATTTATAAAGAAATATGAAAACAACTTTTTATATATAAACATTTACTAAATTATTAAAATATGTAAATCAGCAATATGAGAATCAGCTATAATCATTATTTTTTGCCATTTTATAAAGTTTAAATCTGTTGGCATTTAGCTGATGTTTTGCCAACCATTCAAATAGTATAAATAAACCATCTAATAAATAAACAGTATTTATTATTTTTGTTATCAATTCTCAAAAACAAAGACAATGTATAAATTCACTTTCATATGTTTTAACATAATTCTAATCCCTGCTGTTTAAAACAATAAGCATTGCTGAGGAAATAAGGGTAGTTAAAATAATGGTGGTGTCAAGGGAAAAATCATTCTTTTGACACTGTTTTTTTCATGTAGGTCTAAGTTTGTCCATGTTTTTTGTCGAAATTTTTGCCCTCCACTGCATGCTTATTATTAAGCTCACCCCATTTATTATTCCTCCACCTGAGCTCAAACAAAAAACAATAATTATTACCATTGGTTCAAGTTTTTACTTGCATGTTTTTATGATTGCATTGTTTAAAAGATCATGTCCTATTCTTTGATAAACTTAATATTTCTTTAATTAAATTCTAAATTTTTGGTCATTTAAATGATTTTCTGATTCCTCCTTGTCTTATTTTTTCAATATGCAATAAATGGTGTCACTCCTATTTATTGCATATTATAAAAAATTCTAATCCTCCCAATTATTGAAACTCACCTTGTATGAAGCACTTAAGAGTATGTCTTATTATAATTCTGCTTTGCCTCTTCCTTAGTTTGCATGACTGTTGCACTTTGCCAATACCTCATAAATAATGGACTATTCTGTTTTGATTGTGTGAAAAGATGGAAAAAAACATATCAGAGATGCTACTTGGTTTCAGTGAAAAAATGAAAGAAAGAAATGTTTAACATCTGTTTCAGTGAAATGGAAAAAGTAAATTTCAAATCCTTTTCATCTGTACCAGTTTACTTTTAAAATAATGACCAGCACTCATATTTATGATTGTTATTGCATTATTTTGTCAAAGTTGTTAAGCTCAAATATTTAATGATACAATAGTGGAATCTCTACAGCTATTTTAGTGTCGGAGAACTCGTCATGAGTTTACTTGTTAACTTAAGAATTAAAGACAGAAATTTAGATAGGAAATTTTCACTGGTATTTCTAGTATTAAATAGTTAATAGTGTAATTTTGTATACAATAAGAAAATTAGTTACTTCCCTTGAACCATTAAAGCATATATATAAAAACAAACGGATTTTGTCTCGCTCGTATCCATAGTATTAATTGTAGTATGACTGGTAAGTGAAAATGCAATTTTTTGCTGTGAGGAATAATGTGAGTGTGAATGGGTAAGCATAAGTGATTGTGTAGCTGTATTAAAAGATAGGACAGTGATGAGAAGCCTTCCCTATCCCTATTGTTGTTGTTTTTTTGTGCTTTAGTTTTTTTATTGTTTAGGTTGTTAAATAAATTTTTGTTGGTTTTTATAATTTGTTTTAATAGTTATTATTTATTAATAGTTCCAATGAATTATTCAACAGTATATTCATTGTTCATGATCTCCTGCCAACAATCTGCTAACTGTTCAGTGAACTGATGATAGAAATGAAATCACTAGGTTCTGACTTGAAAAATTCATCATCCCATGCTTTAATCTCCACATTGTTGTTGAACAAAACATCACTCAAATTGTTAGAAAGCAACTGAAAAGGGTTGTAGTCTAATGGGACTGAATCATAAAAATATGGTGGGTGTGACAGAAATGCCCAATTGAGCTCCTTCTTTATATCCATGAATAGCTTCGTGTTAAGTGAGTAAACTAGTGGCAATGAATGAGCATTGGAGTTTGTTACTCTTCTTAGTCAATGTGTGTGGCGCTGAGGTGCTGTGTTTCTGGACCTTACATATTAAATAAAGGTGACAAGCAAGAAGAGCTTTCCATCTTCTGAGCCAATTCCCAAGGGGGCAGGAGCAGTTCTTCTTCAATCAGTGTGTGTAGTTGGTTCAGAGAGTCTGTGAGTTCAAACTTCTCCTTGGAACAGGAAAACCATTTTTGTGCCATTTTGTCAGTAATGAAGTTATCTCTGTCAGTCAGTTTAGGTGTCATATGTGATACACGCTTGGGCGATCATGTCTCGAAAGAGACATGACTGACTGGGCAGAAGATTATCCCGCAGTAGGTTGCCATTGCTTTCTGCGGTAGACTGGTTGCCGACCAAGGCTATAGAACCCAATCTGTCCTGCTATTTAACCCATAACTGGAAGGAAGAGACGGATTAATACCTTTCCCAAGGATATTATCTCTGTACACAGCCCAAATGTCTTGAGCAATGCCAGCAGTTTTGTGACTTCGATTAAAAGTAAAGTGAAGAAGATGTCGGACATTCTCATTTTTTCTACTTGGCATTCCATTTCAAACAGATGTCTAACCTGAAACAAAATTTCAATAACAACAGTTTCACAGGATGATCAGACTTACTAAGAAGCAAGAAAATGTTATAAAAGATTATTCATTGAGATCATTCACAGCACATCAAGAGAAAAAAAATTAATGAATATATATAACAACCTAATAATAAATATTTACACCATAAGAAAAGTTTATAAGCCTCTGAACTTTGCTTTAGAAAGAAGTACTCCTGTGCCATCTTCCACAGTAAAAAATTGTGGTCTAAAACTTTGAACACACACACACACACACACACACACACACACACACACACACACACATATATTACTATAAAAATGGACACTGAAGTAAACAAGCAGCAACAGTATGTTTCCTGCTTGAACTCAATTAGGATTAAAGATTGTGTTCAAGCATGAAACAAACTGTTGCTGATCATTGTTGATATTAGTGTCTACTTGTATAGTTAGATCTGCTCTATCTGTGATATTGAGTACTTTTATCCATAAATATAGCATACCATAAAAGTATATTTCCAACAGTCATTCATACATACATATACTAGCAGTATAGCCCGGCGTTGCTTGGGTGTAATGCAAGCTTTAAAACTAATCCATGGTCCTGGAGCTCAGACTCTTTGGATGTTGGCACAAAAGTCTAAAAAGCAATAGTTGTTTCCAGTTAAAGCGAAACCATAGACTGAAAGAAAAATGAATGGATGTAAGTCAAATTTTTATTTCCTGGTATCGACATCAAATTTTCTGCACTATTGTAAGAACTGCAACCTTGAAACTTCTGAATATCGTTTCTTATGGCTTTATCTATGAGTGTATCAAATTTGATTAAAATTGGACCACTCCTTCTATAACCCGATTTTTTTGATTATCGTTTTTAGATATTTATCGGGGGTACCTCGACACAAAACCTAGCTAAAAACACTCGCAGACACTTATAGTATAACTGTGTAAATTTTCAAGAAAATTGGTTCAGCCATTTCGGAGTCTATAGGTAACAGATACACACACACACACACACACACAGACAAAGTTCCATTTATAAATAAGTTTATATATATATATATATATATATATATATATATATATATACTAACCTATTATAGGTCAAAGTTCAATAAGATTTAAATTAGACCAGTAAACAATTGTATTAAAAAGTGCTCAATACATGTTTGAAAAGCTTTAACATGTAGAGATTTTAGATATTTAATTACACTATCATAGTTTTAACTTTTTCGTTTTTGTCCAGAGATTTGAATTTGTAGTTGAATACATATCCCCTAATGAAACTGAAAAGATCAAAACCATGGTAGCATAATCGGGTGATATCCTCAACCTGTATATTCCTTGGTAATAGTGAATAGAATAGCCAAAAGCACTATTTGGATATATAGAATATTCAGATAGTTTTTACACACTTTATGTATAAAAAAGAAAACATTTACACAAAAACAAAAAAAAATTAATAAAAAGCATAAACTCTGACATTTGTTTTTAATGAAACTTGTAAAAAAAGAGGGATTGCTTCCCAAATACACAATTATATATATATATATATATATATATATATATATATATATATATATATATATATATATATATATATATATATATATATATATATATATATATATATATATATATATATATATATATATATATATATATATATATATATATATATATATATATATATATATATATATATATATATATATATATATATATATATATATATATATATATTGTTCCTCACATTTGATACAGCCCTGCATATTTTATATTTAACAGTGGGGAGTAAAATGTATATTAATTAGTATTAAAAATCAGTTATTTTACATCAACCATTGTTTTATTACCACCAGCACTATGCCTTATTTTTTATATCTATCCATATATATATATATATATATATATATATATATATATATATTGCAAACATTATGTCTGTTTATTTTTAATAAAATCTGTTCATACTTACAGATAATCTTTCATGTATTATAATTGAAAGATGTAAGTATTGCACTGTAACTTTTACAATCAATTTTATTATCCATTTCTCAGTGTTCCCAAGTACTTTCAATCTCCTTCCAAGATCATCTTCATGGGTGTAAGTTGTGGTTACAAAAAGTAACTGCAAAACTGTGTTGCTAAAACTTACATTAAATTTTTCTTTTTGCTTCAAATGCAACAGTTGACAGTTATGCTTAGCATTCATTAGAATGTGAAAATTATCCACTAAGGAATTTTTTAGTTGTAATGAAATGTTCATGCACATATTAAAGCATGAAAAAACTGTTCTTTTTATAAACATTTTAGAACATTACTACAGTATTCATA
Source organism: Ascarosepion bandense (assembly GCA_037127315.1). NCBI lineage: Eukaryota > Metazoa > Mollusca > Cephalopoda > Sepiida > Sepiidae > Ascarosepion > Ascarosepion bandense. The sequence goes on along the minus strand of JBBBDQ010001007.1, from coordinate 491,374 downwards.
GCTGATTCTATTAATTGATGGCTTAAGTTTTTTCATGAATATTGTGTTGAGGATCTGTAGTTTACATTTATTGTTTTCTTGGTGTAAGATAGTTGTGTTGTCAATCATTATTTTTTATATTGTGGATGTAGACAGAAATGTTGTTGTAGATGTCTCAAAATGGATGAACAGTCAAACATGTGTAATGTAAGATGTCTTGCTAATGTAGTTGCTGTAAATCCAACATATACTTTTTTTGTCAGAGATACATTCTCCCAAAGAACATTTGAATTGATATATAATGTAATTTACATAATACATCAGTTGGTGGGGAGGAATTATTATGGATAATTAAATTACTAGTATTGTATTGTTTATATATTATTAATTTTTTATTAGGATCTACAGATCTATTAGTATGAATGAGATTTTTTATGATTTTTTCATCCTGTTTGTACTTATCACACACTGGTAAGATATATAAAATTTTGATAAAAGAAAAATTTACAGTAATTTTTAGCAACACATTTTTGTTATTTTTTGTTACCACAATATACACCTATAAAGATGATCTTTGAAGGAGATTGAAACTACTTGAGAACATTGAGAAATGGATAATAAAATCAACTGTAAAAGTTACAGTGCCTTTCTTACAGCTTTCAATTATAATACATGAAAGATTATCCGTGAGTAAGAACGAACGGATTTTATTAAAAATAAGCAGACATAATGTTTGCAATATATTTAATTTGATATGCCTAAAAGAGAATTTACTGTCTAAATACACAATATATATATATATATATATAGTCATCCGCAGACAGATCTGTTTCGCTGTATCACAGCTCATCAGTATGGTTAGACATCTGATTGCTTTTAGCCAGAATTGAAAACCCAACCGAATTGTTGATATCAGTCGGCAATTCTACCTCTGAGTTATGGGTGCTCGGTGGAAGAAGGCAGACTTTTAGCACATTATAAACAATGTAAAGACACGCCAGTAGCCGAGAGTGTTCAAATTCATTACTGAATGAACAATATATATATATATATATATATATATATATATATATATATACTTATTTATAAATGAAACTTTGTGTGTGTGTGTGTGTGTGTGTGTGTGTGTGTGTGTGTGTGTGTCCATTGCCTATAGACTCCAAAACGGCTTAACCGATTTTCTTGAAAATTTACACAGTTGTACTATAAGCATCTGCAAGTGTTCTTAGCTAGGTTTTGTGTCAGGGTACCCCTGATAAATATCAAAAATCGATAATCGAAAAAATCAGGTTATAGAAGGAGTGGTCCGATTTTAATTAAATTTGATACACTCATAGACAAAGACATAAGAAACGATATTCAGAAATTTCAAGGTTGCAGTTCTTACAATAGTGCAGAAAATCGATAATATATATATATATATAAAAGACAAGATGTTTGTGTGTGTGTCTGTTTATCTGCCTGTATGTCTGTATTTTTTCAGCCCTTTTATTTTAGTTTTTGCTTCGGGTTTGGCTCTAAGTAGGTATAATTGTAGTTCTTAGTCTCAGCTATGATACCATTTACTCAGAGGACTTATTTAGCCTTTAAAATTCAGTTTATGATGAAAAAACTTATCGATACCAGGAAATCAAAATTTGACTTACATCCATTCATTTTTCTTTCAGTCTACAGTTTCGCTTTAACTGGAAACAACTAATGCTTTTTAGTCTTTCGTGCCAACGCCCAAACAGTCTGAGCTCCAGGACCGTGGATTAGTTTTAAAGCTTTCATTACACCCAAGCAACGCCAGGCTATACTGCTAGTATATATATATATATATATATATATAGAGAGAGAGAGAGAGGGAGGGAGGGAGAGAGAGAGATTTATACTTATATATATGCACACACATTGTCTTTTTGTGCAATATCTGTTAATCTATTCATCTCTAGATATTGCATTACCACATGATATATTTTTTATCATCTTACTTTCATAGCCTGAAATAAGCTTGTGTAGTTTCTTTACACTCTTATTAATATCATCAGTCAAAAGTTGTCTGACCAATTTCAATTAAATTTTGAATAATTTTAGATTGCTGATGCAAGTGTGGTGTTTGGAAGTAGGAAATGACAAGGCAAGATCAAATTTTGACCAAGTCTGTTACATTCAACTTTGCACTGATGCTGTTGAGAAAGTTAATGATTCAAGTTTTCTCTCCCCAGCCAATGGATAAATTCCAACAGAGCAGACTGTACTGGACTCTCTAGGAGGAAGATTTCACTCAAAAAAGAAAACGGGGAAACCATTCTACTATCTTCCCAAATAATAGCTTCATATTGCTGGTACCTTGTAACTTGGTTCAACCTGTTGCATGCTGCTTGGAAAACAAAAGTGATTCCCTTTGCCCATAGAAATGCAATGAAGGGCGATTGCTCAGTTTGACACCTAACGCTTTTAGTTTCATCAATCATGTGTTGTTAGGATTAAATTTGGATAACTGAACATAACATCGAATTAGACTGGTAATACTGAAATAAATAACGGTGGTCGTTGTCCCCTCAAAGTGATCCCTACATATACAGAATTTAAACAATAGCAACATTAGACTCCTGTAACTTTGAGCTGAAACCATCATCACGATCGTCTGAGACAACAGTATTGAACCGTGTTAAGCACAACTATCGTCATGATTAGACGTGGTGTGTCGGAAAGAGTGCAATATTTATCTCCCCTTGCCAAGTGCTTCAGTCTGTATCTTTTCTCAGTAAAATTCGCCCGCAATTTTCACTCTGTCTTTCTTTTTCGCTTTCTTCTCTTTCCCTTCTTTTTTTCCTTTAGTAATTTTTTTTTTATTTGTGAGTACCAAATACATCAGAAAGGTAAGTTCAACCCCTCTAAAAATTCTTTTGCTTTTCTCATCCTTTTCACTCTTTAATTTTCTCATCTTTACAACAACCAAGGCGTAGCAAATAATATTATAAAATCATTATAAGCTTCCTGCTGGTAACAAAAAAATGGATTTATATTTTTCCTTTCCTTCTCTCTTCTCCTCTCCGTCTTCTTTATGGCCCAAAAGTGGGGGGTCCGTTTATTGTTTCAAGCGACAAGTATATGAGTATGTAAAACCCCATGGGTCCAGTCCCATCGAAGCAAAAATAGTTTATAAAGATGGTCGGACACTGAATTTGTAGAAATTTACTTTGTAATACCGATTTTATGTCACTAATTAATGAGTATTCAACAACGTGAAATCTTCACAGTGTTCCCCCATTTTATGGCCGCCTCTTTTTTTTTTTTTTTCATACCTAGCAACTCTATTTATTGTGACTTGGTTTTCGTAGTCATTCTTTTTAAATATTCACTTGATCAAATGTTTGCTAATTAATTTTATTTTCATCTTTTTTTATTTTTAAAAATTTTATAAAATTCTTTTTATATATAATTTATTATATAATTAATAATTTGTATTTTGGAAATCTGTCCATTTCCGTGCAAGTTGCTATACCCAATTTTCTTAGCTTTTTTTCTTTCTTTCTTTATCTTTTCTATATTATTATTGACAAGTAAGGGTTTATTTACCTTCTTAAAGCTTGTATACTCTTTTTTTTTCTAGTTAATTAAACGATATTCAACTACAAAAAAAAAAAACAATTCGATATGACTAATTCTGCCTCTTTTTCGCAAGTGTTTTCTCATTACTTTTTTTTTCTTTACCTTGCCTCACATTGCAACACTTATCAAAACAACTTTTTTAATAACTGTCCTATAAGATTAAAGAAACAAGAATTGTGAATGAAAAGACAAAAAATAATATGGTATTTAAAACTAAAAAGTAAAGATTTAAGTTGAAAATTAAAAATAATAATAAAATGAAATATCCTCTTTTAGTGTGCGTGGTGTAAATATTTCCAATTAGGAGTGAAAACGGTCTCTTTTTAAGAAAAAATAGTTTACAAAATCAGAGTTTAAAAAAAAAAACAAAAAAAAAACTCCGGAAATAAACACGTTGACAAATGTGAAAATAGTAAAGTGGAGGGGAGGACACAAAAACAAAAAAAAACTCTTAACTCATTTTGTTTACACCAAGAAGTGAATGGCACTAAGCAAAATGTTAACTTCTTGTCTCTTTTCTTTTTCAATTTTAACTGTGAACATGTTTTCTATCTTTTCTATTATTACCATAAGAAAAGTCGGGATAATGGGACATTTAATTCTCTTTATGAAGAAATACGCGTATCTTTTTTTCTCTCGTTTTTGTAACACTTCCGTTTTAACACGTTTTAGTGAAGTCCTACTTAGTTACTTCCAATTCACAACTCATAAATTTGAAGTTTGATGCTCTGAAAAATGCCCTCCTGTTCTTTATGGTTAGAAAAAATTAAAGTTTTCGGGTTTCAAATTACCTGCAAGATTTTTTTTTTTTTTTTTTTAGCAGGTTTTTATTTAACTTAAAAGAGCCTATTCTTAAATCATTCTGTTGATGTTTGAACTGGCGTGTTACAAAAGTCCAGCGCAATTAAAATTAAAACGATAAAATGGGAGGCTACTCTTTGGTGAGTTTTACAAAATATGTATTTTTAAGATGTATGCGAAATTTCCCAGCGCTGTTTTTTTTTTTTTAGTGATATGTCTAATCCAAACCTCACGATAATTAACGAAAAACAAATATAAAATCACAAAATACATTTTTAGAAAAAAGTGATATACAAGCTGACTCACTTGAGGAGACAGGGTATTAAAGCTCTCCACACTTGTCTTTTTTTCTTTAGAAAATTTTTAATAATCTGTGAATTGCTATGACTTTTTCATAAGAGTAGAGAGGAGAGGTTTTTTTTTTTGTTTTGTTTTTTTTTTTAATTCTCTATTCCATTTCCTACAGTTGTTCAGAATTGTCCAATACTGGTTTCCCAACAAAGTCAAGGGAATCCGGTCTGCTTTTTATTTTTCATTTTTATTTTTACTTATAGCTATCTCAAGAAATGAGTTCACAATGCCGTTGAAAAAAGGCATACACATAAGTAGCCTTTACCAGAACTTGAACTCAGACTAAGTGACACCATTTGCATCAATAACCGTTTTCCTCTCGTTGTAGTGCAGTAGATATCGGCTCGGAACGAGAGATCTTGGAGCCGAGTTCGAATTCCAATTGAATTCCCTGCACTCACAAGAAGGGAAAATCTTTTCCCTCCAGTTATGGGTCAAATAACAGGACAGTGGGTTCTATCGCCTTGGCTGGCAACCAGTCTACCGCAGAAAATAATGGCAACCTACTGTGGGATAATTTTCTGTCAGCCATGTCTCTTTTGAGACCTGATTGCCCAAGCGTATATCACGTATGGCACTTAACTAACTTACTGACGTTATTTAAGAAATATTGACACTGCAAAATGACTGACCTGTGCTAGCATTATGCACACACACAGTTATTTTTATAGTGTCAATAATAGTGCTCGATGTAATATAACAGAACTATAAAGAATATATTAATAAATATACATATTATCCTATGTCTATATCACAACTAAGTTTCGTGCACTATGCAATAATCAGGTACTTAACATAAGCACCTGATTGTATAGGGCATAAAATTTTCAGCCGTGCTACAGATATAGGATTGTGCATGTGTGTGTAAAATTCTAATTGAAAGCTGAAAGAAAAAAATATAGAAGAAAACATTTCCAACAAGAACAAAAACTTGTTTTTGGAGCAAGATTGCTGGGAAGTTTGCTCATATCTTTAAAAAAAAAAAAGTGGAGAAAAGTCAGTTGCCATACATGATATGTCTCTTTTGATTTATGACTGACTAGGCAGAAGATTTTTCTTGCCATTTCTTTCTGCTGTTGACTAGTTGACAACCACGACTATAGGGCCAAGTCTGTTTTACTATTTAATCCCTAGGCAGGAGTGGGGAATAGATAGATTCATACTTTTCCTAAGGGTATTTGTACATAAGTGAATACAACAGACTTGAATTCAAAATTTGAGCTGTTATCCATTGTACCATAAACATTTTATAAATTTACCAAATTAGAGTAGCGTTCTATTTTCTTGATAGAATGAAAGATCACCAAATCACAGCCTGATTCAGGCACATCTAACTTTGTGTTAGAAGATTCATCCATATAAGAGATAATGATTGCTCTACTAAGAAGGAATACTAGACTAAAGAAAACTACTGTCACATTTATGATCATGAGACAAATTTGGAAATTTTTTTTTTTTAATCATATCACCCCGAGCAAGGCGGTAATGCCACTGATGCACAGGGGGCTACGTAAGAGTGAAAAGATTGGAAAAGAGAAATCCAGAAACCACATCCTAAACAGGGAACAAGCAATGAGCCTCTTCAACTGTTCAATAGACGTGGGTGGAATGGGGGGGGAAAAAATATACTGACTTACTATACCAAACAAAATGCCCACATATCACATGTGCCTAACAACCAAACCAAAACCCCATTAGCTCCCCTTTATACAGAGCCTGGGTCAATGGATTAGCATCCCCCTACATTCTCTGACTACTACCCTAATAGCTGCTTTTGATGCTACGGGATCAGTCCACCTTCAAAGTACAGTATTCATTTAATGCCTTGATGACTACTTTGATAATGTACAACCATTACCCAATGTGTTTTGTTCACTGATGCAGCACAGACAAATCACATTGATTCATCATTGATTGTTTTCTAGTCACAACTAGCATGCATCTTCAATGATGGTTCCCTTGCATTCTTAAAACTCTAATAATAAAGTAATTTGCATTATACCAGACCTCCAGTATTTGCTTGTCCATGCATCCTTATTGATGCAGTCTGGCAGTAATATCCATGATTTTGTTTTTAGTCATTTACTTTATCATTTCAATCCAACATCACCATGGTTTTTCAACTTTTAACAAATATTGTAACAATGCAGAGCCAGTCATACAGAATGTGATAAAGCTTTGCTTCCAGTGAATTGTATTGTTCTGTCTCCCATCAAGCTCAAAAGCACTTGAGCACTATTCTACAACTGCCCTGGGTCCTTACAAGTTGGTCTAAATTTAGTAAGATACTGATATACACATGCTGCAGACATTATATTCTCATGAATGAACTTGTTAAATGAACTCATCTGCCAGCCAAACAGCATCTGCAATGGTTCTGATGATCATTGAGGCCAAATCTCATACATGTCAGGCTCTCTCTGCTCCTGAAGGATCACTATCTGAAATGGCTTATGTTAATGTACATAGCTATTGGACCCTTTTTTTCTACCATTTCCTAAGTTTTTGTGTATTAATGTTGGCATGAAGTGTGTGTGCCAGTGTGCTCCTTCATTTCTTGATTATCTAATACACTGCATACCTTACCTTCATTTTTCTATAACACAACCATCAATGGAATCAAGCTGTTTGGAGGACCAGCTTCACTCTTGAGGTTTGTTAGCAACCATCCACTATACAGCCATACTTGCAGCTTGTGTTCATATTCATCCCTAACTTGTTAGGCACAGGATATTCAGGTACTTTATTCTGTAGCCTCTCTAATGGTTGACTGTCAAACCACTTCTATGACACAGTTCAAGCTTTCATGTCTTGGTTGGACTCCAATCTAAAGTCATTTTTGGCAAAGTGATTGAATTCAGAGCATCTGTAGAAGTTGATGTTGTTACAACTGTGAATTTTAATTCACCTTATAGCTGCTGTGACTGGTTTCCCAGACACCATCTTGTCTCTAATTATGACATGCTTGAGATACCTGCTGAATCCTGATCAATTTGTTCATCCTTGATATAGTCTTGTAGGCTTGGCATGAATGCATATAACATACCTTGGTCATACATTCCTCCAAATAGTACAGAAGGCTTCAAGGATCATGTCTGCAGACTTGCCTAGCACACACTGTTACAAACTACTTGTTGACCATGACTGAGTCCATTGTAAACATAATTCACAGGGAATACATTTTTGACAGCTTTTTGCTCCATGCTTAGCTGCTGATACACAGCAAACATCCTAATGGTTAGATGCAGTGGAAGGACTTGTGTGGTCTTTATTCTACACAGATCACTGACTAGCTCTGCTTTCGCACATTCAGTCATAGGTTAACCAGTTGCTGCTTTATCAAACTCTGGTATCAGTCAGATATTGAATGATTTATCAGCCATTACTCTAGATGTCCAAACAGTTTTTGGTAGATAGATAATTAAAGTCTGCAAATCCCAACTTTGCAAGTCAGATGATACTTGAAATTACCTACTGAGTCAGTAAAAAAAGTTTTAGTAGGCCTATGGCTGGACAAACAATATTTGCATGAACTGTTAGGATCTTTATAAAAAAGATCTACACTCCTGATCAAAATTTTAAGACCACTTAAAAATCTTTAAAAAGTAATATTTTTTTTTACAGATAGATTTTAAACTCCTCCCACTTAAGGTTACCAATACTACAATCTAAAAGGTTATGGAAACAAAAAGCTATATTCCAAACATTTTATTTAGAAATTTACATTTTTATAAAATGAGGCGATTTACACATGATCAAAATTATAAGACCAGAGACAAAAATTCTACAAAATTGCACAAAAGTGTATGAAAAGTGTATGAAAACATTCACCAACCAACTTTAATCATGAGTTCTACCTCCACTGCTTTTGATGACTTCAGAAATTCTGTTGGGCATGCTAGAAATAAGCGTTTCCATTAAGGTGCAGGGGATGTTGCTCCAGCTTCTGAAGATGGCTTCACAAAGTTCATTTTTTGTTGAATATTGTTTGCCATTTTGATAAACATCTCTTGTCATCCATCCTCAAACATTTTCAATTGGGTTCAAGTCTGGTGAGCATGCAGGATGTTCCAAGAAATGGACCCCATTTTCTTGTAGAAAGGTCAAGGTCCGTCTTGCAGCATTATTCTGTTGAAATAACCATCCATCCCCATACAAACGATGGCCCTCCATCATCAATGATGCTTTTTGTAGCATGCTAACATAGCCAGCCGCTGTTTGACAACCCTGCACCACCTGGAGCTCCATCGTCCCTCTGTAAGAAAAGGCACTCCATACCATTATGGACTCTCTACCACTATGACGTGTGGAGAAAATTTCAGGAGGCATGTTTTTGTTATGCCAATATCATTGGAAGCCATCAGGACCATCTAGATTGAATTTTTTCTCATCAGAAAACAGGACTTTCTTCCACTTCTCAACGTCCCATGTTTGGTGTTCACAACCAAACTTTAAGCGGTCCACCGTGTGACGTGGAAGCAGCCGAGGAATTTGTTTACACTTTTTATTTACCATGCCTTTTTGTCGTAAGTGTCGTCTGATGGTTATGGGACTGCAATCAGCATCTGTGACTGCCTTAATTTGACTAGAAGAAAATTCCTCCTCGTTCATAACAACCCGTCTTATTCTCTTACTCAATGCAGGAGAAATTTTTGGGGGCCTACCAGAGGATTTTGCTTTTCCATAATTCTCACTGTTCTTTAGAAAGTTGCAAATCAGTTTTACTGCGATTTACCTTAACTGCGATCGCCCACTGTGACAAACCTTGCTTATGGAATTCTAGAACGCTCAACTTTGGTAAGTTTGCTTGCTTTAGGCATGGTAACACAACCAGTGATTGCTAATCTCTAACTGAACTAAAAACATTGGAATTACCATAGATCTAACAATTTATACCCCTGGTCTTATAATTTTAATCATGCGTAAATTGCCTCATTTTATAAAAATGTAAATTTCTAAATAAAATGTTTGGAATGTAGCTTTTTGTTTCCATAACCTTTTAGATTGTAGTATTGGTAACCTGAAGTGGTAAGAGTTTAAAACCTACCTGTAAAAAAAATTTCTTTTTAAAGATTTTTAAGTGGTCTTAAAATTTTGATCAGGAGTGTATCTAGTCTTGGTTTGGTAGTTGGGCAAACACTATATACAACATATGGGCATTTTGTTTGGCAAGATGAGCTGCTGCTATCTCCTTTATAGTGTTTATCTCAGTCCTGGTCACTCAAATCCTTGATGGACAAAGCAGGAATAATATGGCATTTAGCCATGTACTGTAAGCTACTAATCTGAATGATATAGTAGCTTTTATATATATCATCTATATATATATATATATATATATATATATATATATATATATAAAAACTTGTAACCTGAAATCAATGCAGGCATCTGTCAGATACAAATGCACCTACAAAAATCTAGAGAACTAGGGCCTGGCAGTTGATCTCACCACTGATGTAGTTCAAACAGCTCAACGGTAGAAAAAAAACCAGCTTGCAATAATCAAATTCTCCAAAATCAAGCTAGTAAATTTTCATAATTACTGGACAAACCCAGAATGATTGCTCTTTCAGTAAGGCTCAATAGCTTTGAATATCTAATGGGACTCTAGTTCATTCCAAACTTCAGTTGAAATTCATATATAGGTACCATTACTTAATATACTGGAAAAACTCCAGAAAGTATGTGACTCCTCCTATGCAAGAAACCAAAAATGGAGTATTGTTGCTGTATCTGAGAAGGATTTATACAGCCTTGTGAGTGAATTATTTTCCGAACTACAAATCCTTTACCACTGAACTGTTGCTAGTTTCTCACTAGTCTATCCCTATGTTTATGGGAAAAGTTCAAATAGACTACATTCATTTGTACCACTTCAGGCCTTCACGGCTAGAACTTGCTTTTTTTTTTCTTTTTTTTTTTTCTCCTCCAAAAATTCCTTTCTTATTCCATTGATAAGCAGTATGTTTCTCTTCCCAAGAGCTTTTACTTTGTCAAACTGACTCCCAAGAGGTTTCTTTCTCCAACCCCTACAATCTTAACCTCAAGTCTAGCTAGCGTGAACTCTTATTTATCCTACATATCCTTATAACTTTCTCTTCTTGAACCCTTATAACAATCACATTCAGTATTTTTTTTTTTTTTTTACTGTGAATAGATATCAGACCTTGTATTAGGGGATGAATGTTTAGTTAAAAAAACAAACTAGTTACAATCCAAGTATCGTGTTACAGGGTAGTACTGGGTTACATGTTACCAGTAAGAGGAAAAATTCCTGCCCTTGATATTTTTTTTTTTTTTTTTACAAGAACCAAAATTTGAACTTTTTTTTTTTTTTATATACTTGATAACAAGCTCACTAGTTTCCCAAATTGTATTTAATTAGAGAGTAAAAATCTTAATTTGCAGAATTACTTCCAAGTGGATACGTTATTAAACTATGGCATTTTTTGTGCATAATACAAGAAAATTTAAATGTAAATTAAATAGAAAAAAATAAAGATGGCATTGCATTAATTTACATTTTCAGAAGATTTTCAGTCAGTTAAGTGCCATATGTGATACATGCTTTGGGTGATCATATCTCGAAAGAGACATGACTGACTAGGCAGAAGATTATCCCACAGTATGTTGTCATTGCTTTCTGCAGTAGAGTGGTTGCCAGCCAAAGCTATAGAACCCAATCTGTCCTATTATTTAACCCATGACTGGAGAGAAGAGACAGATTAATACCCTTTCTCAAGGGTATTTGTGCATAAGTGAATGCAAGGAATTCAACTGGAATTCGAACTTGGCACCCCAATTTGTCATGCCAAGTCGATATCCACTACACCACAACGCACATTCACAGTTTTTATTCAGCTTAAAAACCTTATTTGAAACAGCAAGATTGTAGATACTCAGCACGAAAGATAATAAAACACAAAGTAGGTAGGTGTTTATCATTTTTAAAAATGCTGATTTTAATTTCAATAAAACTTAACTATATATCAGTGAATTTATACCTTTTCTTTATTCTCTAGAATTAACAACAAAGATATTGAAGATTATTTATCAGATTGTTTATTTCCAAGAATAATTTTATATTTTCAAGATTATAAAAATATGTAAATCAATTATAATGAAATATTTACTATTTACCATTATATAAAAGAAATTACTGTCTGAACTTCTGGGATGGGGAATCATCATTATTCAAACTATTTATATTCAGACTATTGTCTCTATCTTTGTTTTTATCATATCTTTAGATGTTGTGTCCTCTAGTCTTCATCAGATGTATATCAATATACAGCAATCGAAGACCAGATAGTATAACTGCTAAAACATAACATCAAAGATGAGAATAATAGTTCAAATAGAAATCATGTAAAGAAAAGGAATTATTTTACTCATAAATTTATAAACATGGCTAAACAAAAAATTTAAATAAATGCATAATGAGTAATTGTGAAAAAAATGCATTTTCTGAGCATTTCTTTGCTTTTGTCCTCACCACATAAATTCACTACAATAGGTTGAGGGCATCTTTTCCTCTAACATATTTTGATAATTCTATAATATTTTTTATTTTAAATTTTTTAATAAAAAGATTTCTTTTTACATTTATTTATTTTATAAAATTAATATCTTTTTAAATATCTAAACTTATTTATAAATGGAACTTTGTTTGCATGTGTGTGTCTGTGTGTGTGTGTGTATCCATTACCTATATACTCCGAAACGGCTGAACCGATTTTCTTGAAAATTTACACAATTGTACTATAAGCATCTGCGAGTGTTCTTAGCTAGGTTTTGTGTCGATGTACCCCTGATAAATATCGATAATCGAAAAAATCGGGTTATAGAAGGAGTGGTTTGATTTTAATCAAATTTGATACACTCATAGACAAAGACATAAGAAACAATATTCAGAAGTTTCAAGGTTGCAGTTCTTACAATAGTGCAGAAAATTGATTATATATATATAAAAGGCAAGATGTTTTTGTATCAGTCTATGGTTTTGCTTTGACTGGAAACAACTATTGCTTTTTAGTCTTTTGTGCCAACATCCAAAGAGTCTGAGCTCCAGGACCATGGATTAGTTTTAAAGCTTTCATTACACCCGAGCAACGCCGGGCTGTACTGCTAGTATAAAATATACATATATAAAATAATGTTGCATTGTACTTGTAAATATTGCCAAAGAAGTCAAAGGTATATGCAGTAATAGCTGTGTCAAGGGAATAACTGTCCTTTTGACATTTTTTTTTTCTTCTTTTAGAGGCACAAATGTTAAACGTTGTCTTGATTTCTTATTTTTTCTATTCATATTTTTCAAAATATCTTTCCTCGGTATTTTATATAACTTTGCATATTTGTATGTTGTAGTTATTTATTTTATGGCTTACTATTCTATATCTAAACTAATACCTTAGTGGATAATTACATAATTAATTACATATTGGAACTACATAATTAGCTATGCATATAAAATGAGAAAAACATGTTATTTACTCCCCAAACCTTTTTTTTCTTTTTTCTTTTTTCATATTACCCCAAGGAATGCGGTAACGCCACTGATACACAGGGGGCTACTTAAGAGTAAAAAGATTGGAAAAGAGAAAGCCAGAAACCACATCCTAAACAGGGAACAAGGGATGAGCCTCTTCACCTGTTCAATAGACGTGGGTGGAGTGTGAACCAGGTGATAGTTTAGTCTGAATGCAATGGGGATCTTGATCATTATTTCACTCAAATTCTGTGATAACTTTTATTTTGTGTCTTTTCCTTTTTGTTTTATTTTTCTCCCTCCCCCACCTTGTGTATGCAAAATAAACAACACAAGTATGAGAAAATGAATTGATGAAACAGTTGTAACCTTTCCCAGATGGCCCAATCCTATCTGGCAAGCCAGATACGTGTTTTACATCTGAATTTAATAATGCCAAATCACCATAGTGGTATATGCTATTAAATCATTCCAAGCAATATAGCAGTAGCAGCTTACTTCATTTTTTTTTTTTTTTATTGTATATTTGAATTTTGACCCAGTATAGACTTTTAAAAGTTGAGGAGGCTTTGTAAGCCATTTTATTTATTTCATTCTAATTGCATGTTTTGAAACAGGTGGTGAATACACGAATTTAGTTTCACTGAGAAATCTGGTTTTGACAGCACTATCAGTAGGTTAAGTATATGTAATGTTAAAGATAATATTGTCATTTAAGTGTCAGAATGATTGATGACCCACATCAGATATTCATCAGTAACAATGCCTCTACCATATAGCTTGAGTATAATCTGACCAGAATATGTATTAATTTGTTGAGAGAGCTCACAAAATCAAATTTATATTCCAGTTAAAAATTTAGTTTGTTAATGACTACATTTTGTGTTAATAATCTTATAGCCAATCTGAACCTAAAAATTCTTGTTATCTGACATGAAAATTACAGGAAAAGGGCAACTCTATGTAAGTCTCTGATATCTTTATTCTCCAATGATTATGTAGAAATTCATGTCATTTTTATTTTTTTTTATTTTCCAGATTCCTTGTATTAGCATCTGCTCTCATTTTTGGATATTTTGATTCCATGAGATGTTTGGGAAAATCTTCAATATTTATTTTCCTTGAAGAACAGAAGAAAAAACAAAGTTATTGGTAATTCTAATCATTTACAGCAGCAGCAAAGTTAAATACCTTTTTTGATCAAAATTTTTCTTTAAATTTTTTCTTTCTTTTTTTTTTTTTTTGCATCTCCTTATAAGAAATGTTTACAGGACTGTTAATAATAATTAACTGTAAATATAAAACCACTTAGAGGAGTATATAGATAGATAAACCTGCCACCTGACTTCTACATCTTGCATCTTTTCTCTCTTGTAAACTTCGAATTTGCATTAAGGATCTGGTTTCTCCCTTTTCGGGGTGCCAAATCACCATGTACTCTATGCAACCTATATACAACCAATTTGCCTATGATACCACTAGTTGTATAGGGACAGGCCAGCCTGTCTACCCAAATACTATTAATCTTAAAAATTCTTCAATCTCTCCAGAGGGCATTGGTCAGAACACAAATCCTAATACAAACACAAGCACCACCACAGCCCCTAGTGGAGGCAATGGTGCTAGTGCCAGTGGAGGTAGTGTCAGTACCACTCCAACCCCAACGCCAACTCCAACTCCAACACAAACACCAACTCCTAACAGCAACAATAGTAATATTAGTAATAGTAATAATGACAGCAGTGGAATTGGACATAACAACAATTTAGGAGGAATTGGGAACACTGATGACAGCACTATGTGTATGAGCAATGAATGCGATGGCATTGCCCATGACACCTGTGACAAGCCCTTCAAGTGTGAAATTTGTCGAAAATCCTTTTCAAGAAAAGCTAATTTGAACAACCACGAGCATGCTGCATGTTCAGACACCGGCTCGACTGCTGGAGAAAAACACTTTAGTTGTTCATACTGCTCCAAGACCTTCTCCCAAAAGGTGAGTACCTTTTCCTTCTCAGTTATTGTTTCTGGGTGTTAGTAAGATGAAGAATAGCATCAGAATAAAAGTGAATGTTATGAGACAGTGGAAAAGCTTTTACAGACAAAGCATTTTGCCTCCATTTGACAAGCATCTTCAGGTCAGAACAAGAAACAAACTGTGTATAAGGAAGATGCATTAGAATTTTTGAGAAAGTGTTAATAAATGACCTTATGAGATTCTTTTTTCATATTGAAGCTGTTAATATCTACTGGATTTTAAATTAGTTCACTCCAAATAGATGTATAGATGTGTATGTGTTTTTTTTTGTTTTTTTTTTGTTTTTTAGTTCATTTGCTGCATTGTGTTATTGATTTTCTGAGGTTGATCATGGAGAATTGTGAGATCCGTGTATTTTCAATGTGTTTTATTATTAGTGAATTCTTTTATCTTCTAATCAAACTGGTATTTATAAAGTAAAAATTGTGGCCAGATGTGTTACAGGGAACTTCCGCTACATTTAAAGTGTTATGCAGTAGATTCCTTTGATAGTCTCTCTTTCTTTCCATTTAGATCTAGATCTTTTTTGCTAATGTACATCATTGGGCATATTGTACCATATTTTGTATATTCCTGTCTTTGTTTTAGTGTACTTGTTATTTTGTTTGGTGCTGACTATATCTTTGTCTTAGAGGTGGTGCTGATTAATTTTAGATCATGGTTGGATAAACTATTTTCAATGGTGGTTGTTATGGAGTCAATATGTAAAACAATAAACCTAATTTTGTCATGATTGTGGTGATTATTATTATTATTATTATTATTATTATTATTATTATCTGTGAATTTTGTAGGTTTTGCATTTAGCACTCAACCAGAAATAATTCTGGTATTGGAGGAGTTTGAAAGTGTTTTATATATATTTTCTCCGTCAGGCTGAAATTTGGGGGATACAGATTGTAAGAGCTCTTGAGTAGAAGCCTATAATTACTTTGAATTTTATCCTTTTGTTGTGATGGGAGTAGAAGTGGATTTACATTAGATATTTTGTATTTTCACCTGTTTTAACATGTCATTTATACAAAATATGTATTATCATTTTTGTTCATCAAAACCATAGTGTTGTATACCTACCTATATACAGGAATGGGATGTTCCTATCCTCTTATATACATGGACACTATTGGAGTAAAGAGTAGGTAGAGTGATTATACTGACTAGCAATGTATCTACCTAATGCAGCATGCAAGTCTTGTACTTGTTGATGTACTATTATTCCCAATCTCTGTTTTGGTGATTACTCATGCAATAACTTTTTTAGGGTTAAAATATTGGCAAGAAAGATTGTGCTGCTAACCAAAATATGACATTTTGGTGTCATAGATTACAGCTTTGGTCAAATACAGCATTTTGGTGACAAGATTTTTGGTGGTGAAAATTTTGACCAGCCTTAAAAGAAAAAATCACCAACACAACCTTTTCATGATGAAGTTCCAGGCTGGAACTCAACTAAACTTTCACGAATATAGTATCAGCAAAAACACACAAAAAATACCAAGTTATCAAGTCAATTCATTTGAACAAAGGTTGTGACGTAAAAATTCACCACAAAACATTGTTAAAGGAAGATCAAAAGTAGAAAAAATATAAAGCATTTTTTTTTTTTGTTTACAAGGATTTTCAAGGGTTACGTGATATCAACCAGTTGTGCAAAACACAACAGTCAAAAGAAAAAAAAAAAAACATGATACTATTCCAAATAAAACAATGAAAAGATGCATGGAATTGAAAATTTAAATTGCAAAATAACATGCAACATTGAGAGGATTTCTCAATATAAAAGTGTTATCGTGGAAGTAATTTGCAGAGAATTAAGGGTTGTTTTTTTTTGTTTTTTTTTAATTACAGTTGTGGAAACAAAAAAATCTAGAAATATATAAAAATACAAACTGGAGAAGTTTAAAAAAAGTTGTTGGAAATTTTAAGGCAACAAGAACAACAAATTATCATCTTGAACAAAGGCTTGAAAAATTTGAGGAATAGTTTTTGAAACTGTTTACAAGCAACATTAATGATAATTTGAATTTTTTTTCTCAAAAAGCCATTGTGAAAGCAGTGATAGATTTTAACTAAGGAAAACTTGATTTTTGCATTGTATTACCACATGTATGAAGACATTTTTCAAGACCTACTGCATAAATTGGTCTGACCAGAAAAAGATTGCCTAATTTTTGTAAAACTAGTCTAATGTTGAACATATGAAGTTCATGAATTATATTCTACCAAAAAAGACAAGTGACTTAACATTTAATGAAACTTAATTTACTTTTGAAGCTTTTCCAGCCTGAAAATGTCATTATTTCATAAGAGATGGAAGTGTATGAATTTACTGAAAAATGATGCTAGTATTGTGAATCAGTGTGAGAAATTTAAATTGGCAGAACTAAGCCCTGACAATTTTAAATGCTTAGTATTTGTGCAAGGTTTAGTGTCGGCTAAAGACACAGAAATCAGGAGAAGAGTTCTAAGTAAACTTGAAAACAAACCAAACTCTGCAAAACCTGGCGGAAGATTGTCGGAGATGTATAAATGTTTGGTAGTACACTAAAAATATTAAATAAGCAGTGTGCCGCACATCAAAAAGTTTTGATTTACACACATCGGTAGTTTTGATTTAAACATAATAAATGTTTATACTTGGAGGAAAATAGGAAAACCAATGTTAATGGTTTCAAAAAAACAGCTTGTTCTGTCACAGGTGAGAAAATTAAATTTGAAGGCAAATTTATTGCAGATATAACATTAAAGGAAAAAAATGTTAAAATGAAAAATATTTGTAATGAAAAACACAGTCTTTTTGGTACAGATTAGATAGACAAATTCAAATTATAGGACTACCAAATCAGTTCATTTTGCCAAAAAGTGAGTTCTACCAACAAAACAAAAGCTCTAAAAAGAGAATTAAAAAATAAATTCTCAGGGGGTATTTTATGAAGGGTTTGGCAGGTGTAACAAGTTAAAAGTAAAATTCAAGCTGAAAGAAAGTGTACAACCAGTCTTCAAAAAAAAAAACAAATGTACCATTTGTGCCAATCAAACAAATAAACAACAAGCTTGATAGACGTTAAAAAAATGGGTCTTTTGTTCAAAGTCAAGCATAGCAACTGGGTTTCACTGACAGTATATATTCAAAAAATTTGAAGGAGATATGCGTCTACGGATTTTTCCAAGGACTCTCAAAGATTATGACTACCCACTTTCAGAGCCGGAAGAGATTTTTGTGCAGCTTAGCAGAGGTAAGATTTTTTACAAAATAGACCTTAGCAATACATATTTTCAAATTCAAGTCGATGACAAATGTGCAAAATTGTTAACCATAAATACACAGGATTATATAGATTTAATCAGTTGCCGTTTGGCATTAACGTTACTCATGCTATCTTCCAGCAATAGGCACCTCGGTGTGGTGTAATGGTTAGCAAGCTTGTCTTGCTAGAACCCATTACAACTGAGTAGTGAGTTCGATCCTCACTAGGTGCCTCGCACTTTAGACCATGTGCCACATCTAAGCCGTGCTTAGAAAATTTACTATCTTCCAGCAAATCATAAACCTGATGCTAGGTGGTCTCAACTTAGATGTCACATACCATGATCATTTTTGCTGCAAAGTGAAAAAACACAGGAACATAAGAAAAGTGTTTTTGAAGTGTTAAAGAGAATTCAGGACGATGGATTCAAGCTAAGGGATGAAGTGTGAATTCTTTATGAACAAGATTAAATACTTCAGACAAATTATTGACAAGGATAGCAGGAGACTGGATCCAGCATGAGCTAAGTGCTGTTAAGGACATGACTGCTCCAGTTTCCTGGAATTAGCTATTACAATGTTTTTGTGAAAAACATGCATTGTTTGAGAGTACCGCTAAATAAACTTTTGAAGAAAGACTCAAAATGGGTCTGGATGGTGGAGTGCCAGGAAGCATTTAAAAAAAATAAAGTCTCCTAACTTCAAATTTATTTTGGTACACTATGATCCTAAAAAAATTGATTGTGGCAAATGACGCAAGTACTTATGCATAAATTCAATGACAGCTCTATTAAACCAATGGCATGTGTCCAGAACACTGCTTCCAGTGGGAAAAATTACTTGGTAATTGAGAAGGAAAGTTTATGGATTGTCTTTGCCTTTAAAAAACATTCTATAAATTAATTTGCAGGAGAAAATTTACATTGCAGATGGATCATAAACCATTGTCAGAGATTTATGGGTCAAAAACAGGATGACCAACTCATGTGGCTAACAGATTGCAATGATGGGAACAGTTCTTCTGAATTATGACTTTAGAATGGAGTTCTTGCCGTCAAGTAAGCTAAGTCATGCAGACAGGTTGTCCAGACTGATCCCAAGGAATAATGAACCCTCTGAGGACACAGTTATTGCTGCTCTACATTCGGAGGTAGAGATTAAAAATATTTTGTGCAATACTGTGTGAGAATCACTGGTAACATTGGAGGACATAAAAAAGAAAGCACTGGATGACATTTTCAGTATTGAAATGAAAAAAAAAGATAAGAATAAAACGCTTTAAAGTTTATTCAATGTGTGACAACATTCTCATGTACAGTGAAAACAGTAGTGGTATCTCTGGCACTACAAAAAAGGATCCTGAAGGAATTCTGTGCAGTACACCCTGGTATATCCCATATGAAGAGCATAAGGAGAAGCTGTGTTTTTTATGGATAAAGACATTGAAACGTTGGCTAAGTCATTCAAAAGCTGTGCTTTGGCAGCTAAGGCACCACTAATTAAGTTTAATCAATGGCGAGAAACTATCGATGGCCACATCTTCATATTGATTTTGCTGATCCAATGAGTGGATCATAGTATCTTATATATATATATATATATATATATGTGTGTGTGTGTGTTTTATATTATGTGTTATGTGTAACACATAATTGTATATTTGGGATGCAATCTCTTTTATGCAGGTTTCATTAAAAATGACAGACAAGGTGTGACAATTTTTTTTTTTTTTTTTATGTAATTTTTCATGTGATCGTATTTCTTTCTTTTGAGGACATAAATTATATAAAAATTGTACTTGGATAAAAAAAAACATTTATACAATTTTTACATAATTTATGTCCTTAAAAGAAAGAAATCATAAGATCACATGAAAAATTACATCATAAAAACTTAACCATCATATCTTGTCTGTCTTTTTTAATGAAACCTGCATAACTGTGTGTGTGTGTAATAATAATAAATACACACACACACACACACAAGTGTTAGGTGTAAATATGTTTTGTGTTATGTATATATGTTTGTTTGTATACATGTGTGTTTATATACAGTTTAAAAAATGAATGTGTATGATGTACATAATAGAAATAGAAAGTTTTTAATTTAACTTTTTTTTCTAGCTATGTATGTTGGTTTAGCAAAGTAGTATTTCTTTTAGGTATAGAGATATTTGAAACAATCTGGGGCCCACATTTGTAATTTGGTAATATTTGATAGCAGCATTTTTAAGAATATGCTCTAGCTAACTAAATCTTTTAGTATGTGTAGCAATTTTTGATTAAAGTTGTGATTAAATTTATTTGTATATTAGACTAATGCATTTAATAAATTATGCACAAGATCCTTTTTTTGTTCATAGATATGTTTTTAAAAAAGGGATAAAATAATCAACTTAATTTTCTTTAAGTCTTTATTCGTGTATTTTCAAATATATTTTTAGTTATCAAATTTTATTTTTACGCACATGCACATTTTTTTATTCACTCACACTACCTCTGCAGTTCATGAATCTGATAATGCTGTACAAAAATACCAACTCTTTGTTTAGATCACCGTACACTAACTTCTTTGACATCAAAGCGGGAGTCTTTCAGGGTGACATCTTTGCACATTTTCTCTTTATTATAACACACACATTTAATAGGAGTCATTTATTGTTCAGTTCACACTTTTCTGTGTTCTTTTGAACACGAGTAGTGGTTTATCCTTTATTTCTTGTCTAGGGTTGAATTTCCAGTTCCTTCTAAAGTCTTCTCATTCTCTTTCACCACCAATAACCCATTGTGTCTTAGTAGCATTATTGCCTTGCTTGGGGTGAATTTATTAAAACTAAAAAAATGAATTAGCTCTGTTTGAATACCAACAAGTCTTGAATACTAATTTTTGAAAAATGATTGTGCATTACTGAAAAAAAAAATACTTAGCTTAAGTGTTTTAAATAAGTATATATATATATATATATATATATATATTATTAAAAATGCATTTTCATTACATTCAAATGCTTTGTCATTCTTTAGCTTAGTATTTAAAACATCATTATCTCGAGCACAATTTTATGATACATACAAAAAAAATGTACTGGTAGAGAGTGCTGTTATCTAAGAAACATTGGGAATATTGTACAGGTTATGGTGACTTTGAGATCTGGCTACTTAACAGGTTTATTCATTTGATAAAATAAAAAGCACTGGGCATTTTTTTTTTTTATATGGTTGAGGGGAAACAATGACCATTGAAGTCAAAAAGGAGAAATGGAATAAAGATTGCAGAACTTTCTCTATATATTCAGCCAGCAAAGTGAGACAAGCTATTAATAACTTGTGGCAACAACTGATCTTGAAATGATGAGTTTCAGATTCCATAATTGTGGCCCCAAGAGATTGATGTAAATTTAACAAAAAGTCATCAATTCAGGACAAATGTTCCCATGGCAACATTTCAGAACATAACATACACCAAATGATATACAACTAAACAGTGTAAACAGAAACAAATAAAAATCTACAAAAGTAAGGAAATTAGTCTGACTAATTGTCCACAATGATTTTTTCAAGATATTTGAACCCTTCCTAATTTGAAAAAATCTAATAGCCAAGAATTAATTAGGATTTGTGTGCATTGTGGTGCAGTGAGTATCTGTTTGGAATGATAAATCAAAAAACTGAGTTTGAATGTCAGTCGAATTCCTTGCATTCACTTACACACAAATACCCTTGGGAAAGGTATTAAACTATCTCTTCTTTCCAGCTATGGGTCTAATAACAGGGTTCTATAGCCTTGGTTAGCAACCAGTCTACTGCAGAAAGTAATGGCAACCTACTGTGGGAAAATCTTCTTCCCAGTCAGTCTCCTACATCAGTCAGTTAAGTGCCGTATATGATTCACGCTTGGGTAGTCATGTCTCTTTTGAGACATGAATGACTGGGTAGATTTTCCTGCAGTAGGTTGCTATTACTGTCTGCAGTAAACTGAAAAAATTATTTTTATTTTTCTTCTTTTTTTTTTTTTTTTTTTTTTCCTGCATTATTTTTTAACAATATCTATTCAGGAGGTAAGTGATTCTAGCTCTCTACAGTGTCCTTTTTTCTTTATATGTTAATAGCCATAAGTGTTTTCAGGAAAGGCAGTAAAATGGTTTTTCAAGGCTTTCTTTACAATTTTACATTGAGTTTTTTTTTTTTTTTTTAGTGTAGCAAACAAATGGGTCAATAAGGTTTGAATAATTAATATTACTTTTGTCTTATTGTTGATTTTATGTTGAATATTATGTGAAACTTCCTGAATTTTTTTTATCCTGAAATAAGTTGTTTGTTATTGATTTTGAGGATTGAGTCACTCACAAAAATTCTGATTTCTTTGCCAAATCAAACTTTTTCATGAAGCTCAATTTTATGTCTCTGGCTCTGTTTTCCTGATTGCAATATTACTTTATAATTCCATTCATGAGTTTTTGTTTTTTTTTAATCTTTTCACCCAAGCAAGATGATAAAGTCATTAAAATACAAAAGGTAAAAAAATGTTAACAAGAGAGGCCAATAAAAGAACTGGAATTAAGATAATTGACAATGTATTTAAATTTTTCAAGAAAAGTTTTAAATTTTCTATCGCAACCAATGAATTTCCTGTTCTTTTGTAATAAAAAAAACAAAATGAACAGTTTATGATCGAAAAACATTTTTCTGTTGTAGGTATTTCTTCGCAACCATGAATTGACCCACACTGGAGTCAAACCCCATCAGTGTCCTTCTTGCCCAAAGGCGTTTGCCCAGAAGGTCCACCTTAAAGTGCACTCGCGCATTCACTCCGGAGAAAAGCCCTACAGCTGCTCATATTGTCACAAGGCTTTTGCCCAGCGTGACCATTTGAATAACCATGAACGCGTGCACACTGGGGAGAAGCCTTTCCACTGTACCTTTTGCTGCAAGGCATTTGCCCAACGTTCTCACCTGCGCAATCACCTAAGGACTCATACAGGTATGTTAGTATATTACAAATAAAAAATGGCATGTTCACTAGTATAAAATAAATTGTTAATATATTTTAAGTTAATCTATTGAAACAAATGACTGTCATTTTGTGCATGGATTATATTCGTGCACTCAGGAAGCAGAGTTCAAATCCCAGCTTAGTCATTTGCATTCATTTTCATACTGATGTTTGTCTTTTCTCATCCAAATAGGGATTAAATAGGACAATAGAATTGCCTTGGGTGGCAACTAGTCTCGGAGAGGAATAACTGAATTCAAAACCAGCTCAAAGAGGGATTAGATCAATCTTGCATTAGACATGCCCACTGCTACTACAGCTGGGGAGCACCTTTGACCCTAGTAGGTTATAGAAGTCAAAAGTCAGTTAAAAGTTTTTTTTTGTAGTGTTTGCTTTTTCCAGCATTAGTGTTGATGTATATTTTTATCACCTGTGTTTAAATTTTCGTAAGCTATGAATAGGAAAAGGTTATGTCCCCTTGTTATTGCTATACTCAGTGATTTGCTTTTTATCCAAATATTAAACATTATATTGGTTTTTCCCTGATATTTTTTTTAAATTCAGTTTGCTGCCTTAATTACGCTATAAGTAAAAATTTCTGTTAGTTTTTTTCTTTATATCATACTTCAATTTTAAATTGTTTTTTATATTTAAAGTAACAAGTTATACATAAAGAAAGCAATAAATGAAACTTTGTATAATAAAAATTAATAAAATCTGTTGTGTTAACACATCACTCGACTAATAAAACCACAACTTTAAGGCAAAATTTGACTTTATTCATCAACATAGTCTCCTTCTAGGGTGATACACTGATTTCAACGCTTCTCTAACAATTTGATACATTTTTTGTAGAAAGATTTGTATTTGGCCTCAAAATATGCCTCAGTTTCCAATATCATTTCTTCGTTGGAACCAAATCTCTTTCCCTGGAGCATTCTTTTGAGGTCTGCAAACAGCCAGTAGTCGCTGGGAGCCACGTCTGGAGAATAGGGTGGATGTGGAAGCAATTCGAAGTGCAATTCATTCTGCTGTCCACTCGGCTGAATGTAGGTTTGACTCCAGAGTGAAGAGGTGGATCCATGTTTCATTCATTGTCACTTACTTATACAAAAACTCCTTGTTGCATTGAAACAGTTGCAAACAATGCTTTGAATCGTCAGCACATTGTTGTTTTTGATCAACTGTGAGCAAATGTGGCACCCACTTTGAAAACAACTTTTGTCATTGACAAATGTTCAATCTGATCTGTTCAACTCCTCAGCTATTTCATGCAACTTACAATTGGCCAAAACAAGTTTTTGGATTTTTTGTGTGTGTTTTCCAGAACAACTGCCACTTTTGGGCATCATTTGTATCTGTATGACTGCGTTTAAAGTCAGCATACCACCTATTAACGGTTGTTTCTCACAGAGCAGAGTCCGAATAACATTTATCAAGCCATTGCTTTGCTTGAACAGTTTTTTTTTTTTTTTTTTTTTTTC
This sequence comes from Ascarosepion bandense, assembly GCA_037127315.1. NCBI lineage: Eukaryota > Metazoa > Mollusca > Cephalopoda > Sepiida > Sepiidae > Ascarosepion > Ascarosepion bandense. The sequence goes on along the minus strand of JBBBDQ010001007.1, from coordinate 466,391 downwards.
ATGATTAAAGCAATGCTTTATCAACACAACATTCAGGTTTTTCCATTGTTTTGAAAATTTGCAACAATAGTTTCAGTTAAATAACTCTAATTTGTAAACTAATAATCCAATTGAGCTCAAATTTTGTCACATGCTATTTGAAGGTTAGTACTTCATAAAGATCATATGGAGTTTTTATTAGTGGCACCATCTATATGTCAGGCTTGGGACTTATTGAGTAATGTGTTAGTAGATATGTATGGATTCTTTATTTGCATATAAAAATCATTGCAATAAAGCATTGTGACAAAAGGATAGATTTTTCCTTCACACCACTATTATTTTAACTGTTTTAACTCCCTCAACAATATTTGTTGTTTTCAAAAGCAATGACTATAATTTTAATAAACTGAAAACATCAAATTGAATAATTTTCTATTTATAACATTCTTAAAATGCAAACTAATACAATGTAATGTTTATCATTTATCAATTTATAAAGAAATGTTTTATAATCATTAATATTTTTATAAAATTATGAATAAAATATTGTTTTCATACTTATTTATAAAATGGTAAATAATATTGCATTGTACATGGTTTACATATTTTGATAATTTTAAAAATATTTTTAAATTTTTGAATAAAAAATTTCTTTCCATACATATTTTTTCTTTATACAATGACAAATAATGAATCTTAACATTGTACTTGTTTCACATATTTTTATAATGTTGTAAATAAACACTGCTAAGAGAGTGAAGTTAATACAAATAATACTGTCCTTTTGACAGGGTTTTTTTTTTTTTTTTTTTTTTTTGTGGGCACAAAGGTAAAACCAAACTATTTCTTCTGTTTATATTTTTATGATGAATTGTATTAAAATTTGTTTATTGTATAATAATAATTTCAGTTACTATTAATTATGGAGAAGGATTCTCCCCACCACCACCACTGATAGAGAGGGCGGGTATTAATTCCAAACTTTTGGAATATTGTCCTTTTTGAAATCAGTAAACAAACATAGCAAACTCTAATCATTTAATACCAAATACTTAGTGAAAAGTGATTCTATAAAGATGTAACTGATTAGTCATTATTATTTTAAATACTTTTTATAGAAACCAAGAAAAAAACATTTTGTCAATGTCAGAATTGTAATATAATATCGACTAACTAAAGTAAAAAAAAATTTTAAACCAATTGATTTTTTATTTTATTTTATTTTTTTTGTTTTTAACTTTCAGGTGAGAGACCTTATTCATGTTTCCAATGCGATAAGTCATTTGCGCAGAAGGCTCACTTGACAATCCATCAGAGAACCCACTCGGGTGAGAAGCCTTTTACCTGTGCTGTATGTGGCAAGAGCTTCCCCCAGAGGGTGCATATGAAGAAACATGAACGCAGCCATAGCAGCGAAGAACTGGCTAGAGCCGGGGTCAGTTTGGACAGCCCTCCTCCCAGTTATAAGCAGCAATCTCAGCAGCAGCCGCCGCTACCACAGCAGCATCGCCACCACCATGCACCTCCTCCACCTTCTCCATCACCACCTCTGTCATGTGGCTGCAACTGCAGTTGCATGTCACCACCACTCTCTCCTTGTGGAATGTCATCAAGCCACCAACCGATGCCCAGCAGACTGTCAACCATCTCATCAGCATCTATCGCAGCAGTATGTCCTCGCCAGATGTCTCAGCGATCGCCCCCTCCGATGATGAGCTCTCCTTGCTCACAGAGAGGGGACAACGGCTACAGCTGTTCCAGGTCCTACCCTGTGTCTCCCAAGTGGTCTTCCTCCTGTGGCAGTTCCTGTGGTATGAAGCCGTTAAAGCATAGCATCTCGCAGAGGTCCTGAAAAGCGATGCTACCAGTTGAAGCTCTTACTTCATGAATCTTTGGGTGAGAGGGACAGTCACTGAAAACATTGAAAGTATAAAACTGCTGAGATTTTGTTAGGCGGAAGTTTTTAAACGAAAAAATTCAACAGTTGTCTTACTTTTGGTTCTTTCCACATTATGCATTTTGTAAATGAATATAAATATAAACAAAAAAAATGGCACTAAAGTAGTCAGTATTGTGATTAATTCCTACAAACAGATCCATCCAGTTACTCTTAATTTTTCAATCTGTCTTATGAGTTTGTTTTTGCTGACTTTCACACTATTGTTTCTTAGTATTTTATCTTCGGTATTTGATCAAACAAGTCTTTGGTCATTAAACTAATTTTTCTCAACAGTTATTTTTCTGCTGTGCTTTATCTTTAAGACACAAACTAAATATTCTTATCCTGATTGAGCAAGAAATAAATATGCCCATTAGGTAGTTAAATATGATTTATTTTAATAGTGTGACTATGACTAAAAAGTAACTCTAATGTATGAGTAGTAACTGAATAATATGATTGGTCTGGCTAAAGTTTTGTATACAATTACTGACTCTTTTGATTGTTACACTATATTCCAAATGTTTACAGAAGTGCATTGTGGCAACTATCAAATGTAGCAAGATTATTTCAGTGGTGTCAGTGCACCTGAAATCAAAATATTTGTGAAGTAAACCAACCACTTAGGTATATACATGCCATTAATTTCCCTAAAAAATGTCTCTTTCTTTGATATGATCAGAACTATTTGTTTTTCTTTCACTGATTTTGCTAATTTAGCTTGCTTTCTTTTTGTATTGTAAAAAGAATACCATACATTTAGAAATGGATTATTCTGAATTTTGTTTATTAATGTCTCTATCACTTGACCCCTCAGAAAGAAAAACCTGTCTTTGCACAATGCACATCAAGAGCCTGCATGTTTGGGTTTTTTTTGTTTTGTTTTTTTTGTTTTTGTTATTTTTGCTTCATTAATTTTATTATTTTATTTTTTTTTTTTTAAATCTACTTATCAACAAAAATTAAATAAAAATATTCACCTGTCTAACACTGGGAACTTCAATTAGTAATTACAGACCACATGTTAGTTAAAATCAATATTCAATTTCTGTATTTATTTTGTAATATTTTTTGTTACTAAGGATCCTCCAACTGCACATCTTCTTTTAATCATAATTATAACAAAAGGTTATTAAAAAAAAAAAAATAACTGACATGTTGAATTTTCAAGACTGTACCCATGAAATAGTGATTCTCAATTTAAGGTTTCTTTCAGATGGTTTTCAATTTCTCAGGAGAAATCAACATTTAAAAATTCATGGTTTAGCTGAGGTTGGGAGATAGTCATGTACACCATATTGGATGTGCAATACACCAGACAGAAATTTAATTTACAAAGAATAATGAAATATTTGAGAATTGTTTTAGACTTTAATTGGCTCAGTCTTAATACCTTAAAAATAGCACAATAACAAATTTATTTTTATAATGCCATACTGTTACTGCATTTGTAAAATCTCTTCTCAGTTAAGGTGCTTCTTACATCTTGTTTCATTTATTAATCAATGTTTTGTTGCTTTGAGTGACCAACAAAGCTTTTAAAATAAATATATATATATATATATAAAATTTTGTTCTTGGAGACCATTTAGAGATCAAGTATCCCAAGCCCAATAAAGAGGAAGATTGGGCTAAAGATTGAATTGATAACCTTAATGGTTATAGCTTTTCTTTTTGTACAAACCCCAAAATTATTTCCAAATCTCCCACTCAGGGTCAATAATTTTCCCAAATGTTCAGTGGCCATTTTACAATGGGTTAATTAAATCTAAAAACTTTTGAAGTTATGTTAACACGAAAATAAAATTCCTCCATGTTATGTGAAATTTATAGATGTTAATTTGTAAAAATAATATTGTCATAGAAAAGGCTTCTCAAATCTCAGAACTGTTTTTTGGGGGGGAGGTGGGGGGGGGGTTGGTTTGTTTTTTTGTTTTTTTTTGTACTTACAAATGATACAACAACTTCTTAATTCTTAATGAGAATTTATTTTTCTTTTTGGGGTGGGCAGCTAAATATAAAATGTCTATCATCTATTTTGGTGACCTCAGGGGTCCTTTTCAAAGGAACAAGGAAAAATAACCTGCCCTTAATGCTACTAATGACCATTATAACAGGAAAAAAGAGACATGGTAAGGTGTATATCAGTAAAAAAAAAAAAATGTATTCAGGCCAATAAAACTTTAATTCATTAAAGACTTTGTAAATACAAAGACAGGAGAAAAGATTTTTTTTTTCTTACATAATTTACTTTTTTTTCTTTTTATGTAATTTACTTTTCTGCTTTTACTTGCATAATGATGACTGCAAACAGCAAGTGAGTTAAAGCTTGTTATCACTATCTTTTTAAATTGTCAGTTACTTTCTATGTCCTCATCAATTTAATAATTAAATCTGTGAGATCCACTAAATATTACAATATTTACTTATTTGGGCCTTGGAGCATTTGACAGGTATGAATTCCAGCAGTAACTAACTCCAGTTTGTTTTATCTTCTAATAGTGAGTTTTTCACTCATTAGCTTGAAGATTATTAACTTGGATCATTGTTTAAGTAAAATTAAAATGAAATTTAATCTTGTATATCTAGCTGAGTGGCATCCATCTTAATTCTTTTAGCTGAGTTGTACATTTAAGGGAGTGTAAAGTGTTTAAAGAAACAAATAAGTACTATTTGTAATTTTTGCTTGTTTATTTCATATGGGATGTTTAAAATATATTACTATGACAAAATATGTACTTGTCAAATCTCCACCCATCAACTCCTGAACTTTCCCCACCTATTGCTATTGGCAACATAATGGGTTCCACTTCAGTTATTATCCAATCTAACAATAATAGATAACACTTCTGAACTTCAGCTCTATGCTTGTTTCTAAAATGGGATGGTGGCAAAAATCCAAGCTTCTTGTCTGTGTCAGTTTATCTAAAAAGAAAAAATGTAGCATAGAAGGTGTTTCATCCCATAGGCAAGACCTTTAAACCTGAAAAACATTTTGGTTCAGCTAGTATATTTTAATCAATCACTCTAAAATAAAAAAATAAATCTAACATTGATCAAGTTCATTCACCACCATACAGTTAAAAACTGGATGAATGGTTTGGAGTGTGAATGAACTGGAAAATTAATTTGAATGTTTATCAATTACATCCCTGTTGAAAAATGCTAGTCCATAGGAAGGGGTTTTGTCAGTTTTGATTTGACTAACTTTGTAGGTTTTTTTTTTTTTAAACCCACTTGTCAATGGTACTTTACATTCATATCTATCCTTTGCATTGGACCTAAATATTAAATGCAATATTTATTTTATTGCTATGCAACTTTTCAGTTAGAAACACAGTGCTCAGTTGTGCATTTCATTAATTTGAAAACAAATTAATGTTGCTAATATCATTCCAGCTTGGAGCTGTAAATTTATTAAATGAAACATTTTTTTCTTTGAAGGTGATTTTGTGGTACTGGACCATCCTTCAAATAAAGCTTTGGAATTTTGGTGAAGAAACCTGAAATTAGTGCTTAATATGAGTTGTCTACTTTCTGTAGCAGTATGTACATATACATGCTCGTAAACTCTACAAGGTGTAAGATATATATATATATATATATATATATATATATATATATAGACACTGAGGTCAACACCGAGCAATGACATTCTGTTTCATGATTGAATGCAATCTTCAGAATGTTGTCTCTCTGTCAACATCAATGCCAACTTTGTTATTTACATGTGTTCTATCCCCGATATTATTTACTTTTAACCATATCTCTCTCTCTCTCTCTCTCTATATATATATATATATATATATATATATATATATATAAATTTGATATGGGAATTCTTCAAGAAGAATTATATTGGCTTGAACTAATCCTAGGTATCCAGGGATTTGTGGGGGAATGACTTTAAGCTGTAATTTCTAACTAAACTGTCTATTCATGTAACTTTTCATTATTATTATATTAATTCAAGCTCATAGTTAAAGAAAATTGCAATGAGAACTTTGTGACCACATCAGATTATGCAACTGAAAATTAAATATAATAAATAACTTGACTTGATAAGCTGTTTTTGTCTTAGTTTTTTTTTTTTTTTTTTTTTTTTTTTTTTTTTTTTTTTTTTGTGTGTGTGTGTGAGCAGTTCAAGAAAATCATCTCTGAATTTTTCATTGTGTAGTTATTTACTAAAGTTAACTGAGTTTGTCATGGGGCCTCTAGTATGGGACATTCTTGATTGAATGCAATTTTCATTTATAATAAAGCACTAGACTAGCTCCCTCACCATTATCCAATCTTCAAGCATCTAAGTTTCAATGAGAATGTCCAAACATAATAAGAGTAACAATTATCAGTTTCATCTGAGATTTCACCATCCAATGCTATTTTATATAAATATTCCTGTAGGTTAGTCCACTTTCTTTTCTTTTACTTTCTTTTATGTGTTTGAACCCTGTGGCAGATGACAATATATATATATATATATATATATATATATATAAAGAGCTTTTTTTCTGTGACTGCCTGTGCATGAAATGTAGTTCTGGAAGTACAATTTTCCCAAGAGATTCACCATTCCGACAAAACCAGTACCAAGATCTTTAATTAATTTTCTAACTGATGTTATTTTCAGTACAGTGCCTCTAATGTGCTTGCAAAAGCAAACACATTTCATATCAACCACAATAATTTGGTTGAAAAACACTTTAATATTTACTTCAAATGGTATTTTAACAAATAGAAACTTTTCTAGAATCTAGGTTTACAGAGAAACCAATAAAATGTAACTGCAACTTCTACCCTAGCAACGTCTTTGCTCGCACTTTCCACCTGTTGAATTCCCTTTTATATACTTGCTTCCCTGACAGCTACAATCTTCAAGAATTTAAATGCAAATTCAATTGCTATCTCTTATCTCTTTGACTCGCATCCTTTCCCAGTTAACCTTTGTATCATGTTCTTCTCCCTTTCCACTCTAATGCATCCCTCTTCACACTTGTATTCTCATCTTTCTCTTACTCATTCTCTGACACCCCTGTAACTTGGTCCTCTTTCTCATCACTCACCTCTTATGTAACCCCCCAGCACACCAGTGGCAGTTCTACCTTGCTTGGGGTGAAATGATTGGGAGGTGGGGGAGACAGAATGACGGATATCATTATTGTCTGAAATGAATCAAACATCTCAGAGTTACCTCAGAAAAATATAATTAATGAGCGTTTGTCATACTGCATTGATGAGCAAGCCGGTTGAGATGAGTTAATTCTTAAAATTGTTTTCTCGATTTGTTAAATGTTCATATTTATATAAAATGTTTTTTTATTTACAGTTTTTGGTGATTGTCAAAAACAATGAAAAGGAGAAATTATGTTAAACTGTATTGATCTATTTCATTCAGGCTTGGTCCTGAAATTAGTTTATACAGAACAAAGACATGATATGGATTAAATTTAACAAAATGATAAAAGAACAAGTATAAAAACCTTTATAAATTAAACATGTTTTCTTATTTATTTAGCTTCATAAGATCTTTTTTTTTCTTCTTTTAATAAACCTGTCCCATAAATATCAGCTCTCAAAGTTTACATGGCTTTCTGCATTATTTGTGAAGATATGGCCATGTATTATGGTAGAGTATACATGGGGCAAGTTGAACATTGAAAGCTAATATTTACAGGGGCGTTTAAGCAGGTTGAATGCTAAAGGGTTAAATCACATTAGCATCACAATAATTGAACATAATGCCTACAAAAATTGACATATATGTAAAAACTTAATACTATAAAATGAAAATACGACCTCTACCCAACCAATGAAATCGATACTACATTTGCAAAACATTTCTGATGAAGCTAAACAAACAGTAGAATGTTAAATTTATTAAGGTTTTTCAACTTGTTCCTTATTTAATCATGCTCAAATTTCAGACATATTCAGAAGTAATGATGTAATTTTGGTTAAAAGTAAGCATTGCTTGGCAGATAATCAGTCAAGAATATTAATGGCTTTTAGACTGAATCTAAAATCTTGTCTAAAACCCAGAAATAAACAAAGAGAAAATAAATTTGTGTTTCCTGGACTTTAGCAAAGGATATATTTGTCTTCAAATTTAGCATTCATGGTTATGGAGCTATACATTGTTACATAGGTACTAAGTTGAGCATTTGTGTGAATATTAAAGATAAATACACATACACACACACACACACACACACACACACAGATCTCTAGCCTCTAAAATTCCACCACCTCTGATCAGAAGAATGAAGGCAATTAATTTAATTTTTTTTTTTTTTTTTTAATTGTATCACCCCGAGCAAGGCGGTAACGCCACTGATGTGCAGGGGGCTGCTTAATAGTGAAAAGATTGGAAAAGAGAAAGCCAGAAACCACATCCTAAACAGGCAACAAGAGACGAGCCTCTTAACCTGTTCAATAGACGTGGGTGGAGTGTGAACCGGGCGATAGATAGATGATATTGGAATTTTTTTATTAATGGCCTGTTCCCTAGAGATTAAAAATTTCTGATAAAGCAAAAAGATTGCTGACATACAATCTGAAAAATAAAAGCTGAGAAGATTATATATAGTTTAATAGCATATGTTGTTGTTTTTTTTGCTATTGATCAAACTTATGAAAGAGAAAAGTAATAATAAAGACTATTTTAATATCCTTTTATTGATTTTGTAAAATCAAATTCACATACATTAAAAAGGAAGCTATGGAGGGCCATTATTTTTACATTATAAAGAATAAAGCATTAAGAAATACATTAAATGAAATAACTAAATAAGTTATAATTTTATTATGACCAGATTTTCAACCAAAAAAAGAAAATAGGCATATTTGAGATATCGGTGTATCAAGAAATAATACAATTTAATTTTTTTTTATTCTTTCAGTTGTACATTTCAATAAAAGTAAAAAAATCAGTGTAAAAGAAAAATTTCTGGGTATTGGAGATGTGCACTGATGTATGGATGCATATTTTTTATACTTTGTAATGAATCATTATGTTACGTTTGTATATTGTAATTTGTCATTTTTATGCCACTTTCAGATTAACCATAATTTTTTTTATTTTGCCTCCTCATCAATTTTCAGGTTAAGTTTTTTGTGAAGCAAAACTTGACATTTAAAATTCTCATTTAGTGAAAAAAGAAATTGCGTGAAACATTAAGAGTTTTGGGTTTTTTTTTGGTTTTTTTTTCTGATAGCTTCTACTTATTCAATCTAGAGAGAAGTAAAATTATTGGGTTCAGTTTGATTGTGAGAGAGATTTTCTTGACTATTTCTACAAGTCAAGTCAACTTTTATTCAAACTAAGTGATGGCATTACAAGTTATCCCTGTTAATGTAACCTGACATGATCATGCATATGTTGCTTATTGAACATATCAGTTAACTCCATTTCCAGTGATCATGGGATAGGACTTGAGATTCAGCAAAGTTCATCTCTGTCAAATGATGTTGGCAGAATAATTTTTTAGCTGTTGACCTTAATTCTTTTTACCCTACTATGTTCTCTGAAGAGAAGATCTGACAGTCTCTTGGAGTGACTGTCACCTGTTATCACATTGCTATACCATTTTTCACTGTGATCAGGTCTTAATATTGGCGAATGTGCTGTTTGACAGTTTCATAACTTTTTCATTTCTTATGTTGTCATTGTAAATGATGCCAGGAGATCTTTTAAAGCAGACGCTTTCTCCCACTGCTTGGATCCTTCTCTGAAGTTCAGCTGTGAGAGTCCAGGACTTGCATAAAAGAAAATAAATAAATCCTATGAATGAGGAAGCTGCTTTTTTTTTTTTTTCATATGAGCTTCAGTTTTGTTGCATTCTAAGATATCTTGACAGTACTTCAGTCTAAGACCCCCCCCCACCTTTTTTTAACTGATGATGGTAGTGGATTACATAAAACTCTTCACCATTTCCAACAGTTGTTCATGAACCTGATTAACAAAAATCTCATTTTTACAGTGCTATTTCTTCCAATTATTCCTGAAATCACCTTCAAATAAGAATAGCAATACTATGAAACAAGTTACAATAAGATGAAAAGCATGACAGTTGAAAATATGTTTGATAATACAATATCAATTAAAATATTTACTTGTACAAATAATCTGATCTAATCTCCCCTCTATATTAATGGGACATCCCATATAGCCAAGACATGTTCTTGGTACTGAGAATGACTCAAATTTGCATCTTAGTTTTAGAATCAATTTATATTAAATCCTGCCAGCCATTCTTTATAAGCAGACAGTGGTTGTTAGGCTTAAATATATTTATTCTTTGATGTTTCTTATATAACATATGCATTTCAATATTACCATTTTAAACATTTTTATTTTTTTATAACACTCCTTTGTTATTTCTTATTTTAACATGGTATTTTTTTTTTTTTAATTGCTAATATTAGATAACCCCTTGGTAACACTCATAAGCAAACGTATTTTCATAGAATAACAGAATAGCCAATTCATATAAAGGAGACATCACTTAACAATACTTGGAATTTTTTTTAATTTATAAAAAAAAAAAAAAAAAAATTATTGAAAATATAGCTGAAAACTGAGGTTGACCTTTACTCAGAGTTTTTCATTTACCCTTAGAATTAATGAGGAGGCAGTGATTGGATAAGTTTTACACACACACACACACACACACACACAATCATAACTTGTTCACTCTTGACAGTGAAACTCCTATTTACAGCAGACTAAACTGATCTTCTGATCAATTCTACCACTTGTTGATTGGTAAGTAAAATACAGTGGCAATCCACTTAAGGATTTGGGCCTATAAATTGTAATGACTAACAGATTATTTTAATTTTTTTGTTTGTTATCATCTTTATATTGCTTTTAAATCTCATCTGCTAACAGAACTATTAAAATTATAATAAAAGACTCACAGAAAGTAGTTCTTTTTTCATTTAGCGTTCTGTCCATTCTTTTGATTTCAGCTTTGAAACATTTTTTTTAAAGTTTGGCTCTTTTAGTTTGAAAATTGAATGTACAAGTGTTGTGATGGATAATGACCCAGAATAAGAAGTTGAAAAGACGTTTGAATTACGTCAAGTTCATTACATTCACTTGGGCACAGTAAGCACTGTTAGTTCAATTACAAGACAAAGTAACCTTGGTTAGCAACCAGCCAACTTCAGTAGCTTACACGAAGAATTCTTTTGTCAAGTCAGTGCTGAATCGAAAAGTGACATGATCATCCAATCATGCATGGCACCTAAGAAACAAAATATGAAAATAATCGATTTCCTTCATTCTTAATTCTGTTATATACATTCATCTTTTATGAGCGTTTTTAAATTTAAAAATTTTTAAAGGCCAACCTGCAAAATAAAATCTTTACATTTTCCCTGATAAAGTCAATCAGAGGTCGAAATGCCTCGGCTGAGTAAGTTTTCCTTTTGTCTTTATTCATTCATCATTTTTTAACCAAAAATCCCCCAGCAGTTGACTTTTAGAAATTATTCAGTGAGGCAGGGATAATATTTATGGTTTGTAATATCGACATTGGAAGTTGTTAGATGCCAAAATAATCATGGCTTTTAACAATCAACTTTAAATCAATATATCTCGTCTTGAATAAAATTTGTTAATCAAAATGTGAACCAAAGCTTACTTAAAAAGAGGCTATCTTTGTTGAAACACTGGTTCTCTTATGCTCACAAAGTTAAGCAACATTGAGCCTGGTCAACAGGTGACCACTAGAGAATACCGAGTGCTGTAAGTTTGCATGTGCGAAAGGTATAATTAGAAAGTCTTATTGGGTTCATTATAGTCACTTATGTGGAAAGTAAATATCCACCTCTTTTCCACCTTAACTATGAGTTAGTTAGAATTTGTATTTTGAAAAAATTCTTACAATCCCAAAATATCTTCTGGCTTTAAATAACTAGCAAAAGCTGTAAAATAAATCAATCACAGCCTTTTGCAGGAAAATCTATCAATATTTTAAACATTATTTTTCTTTTAAATTTTAAGAATTCAATGCCGTCAACAGTTTTTAAAGATATTTTTTTGTAAATATGTTTCTTATTTTTCCTCTGTTAAGTACAAGTATCTAATGTTTTTAAATTTAAGTAATCCACTGATATAATAGACAAAGAAGAGGAAATGGGTGTCTGTTAATATTAAGTATGTTAAATCTGAATTTAACCTGATAAGCCATTTTTCATCTTTATACTTCAAGGAATTGCTGGGTTGATGTATTTTACATATCAATGATTACTTTAATATTGAAATTTTCATGTTTATAATTGAACCTATAAGCAAATATTTACATTATTGTCCATGTGTATTTTATTCTACAAACATCCATTTGATGTTCACCCTGTACAATGTCCAAGATCCACACAAGAGAGAAGTTACAGAGTAAGAGGCATAGTTTGTTGGGAAGATAGCAATTAATCCTAGAACAGGTTAAGATTGTAGTGATGAAGTAAGGAGTCATTTCTACATTAAAAAAAAATGCACTTAGTATAAATTGACAATATAGCTCATTGGTTCTTCATGTGCAGTGACAATTTTTTTTTTTTTTTTTAATCTTATCACCCCAAGCAGGGCGGTAACGCCACTGATGTGCAGGGGGCTACATAGGAGTGAAAAGATTGGAAAAGAGAAAAACGAAAACCACATCCTAAACAGGAAACAAGGGATGAGCCTCTTCACCTGTTCAATAGACGTGGGTGGAGTGTGAACCGGGCGATAGTTTAGTCTATCTACTCCAATTGAAATCATGGAGATTTCAGCTCTAAATAAAGAGAGTATATTGGTTATGATAAAGGAATCAGGCTTTTGTCCTCATCTTTATGGCCATGTTTATGACATTTTTGTTCTTATACGCTCCAACCTACTTCAGGGTGATATACCCCAGATATGAAAGCTGGGGGTGTATCATTCTTATTTCATGTGCAATGTAGCCGTGTAGTTACCTCCCTTTAACTTAGAGTTAAGTTGTTTGTTCCCTACTGGTATTGAACTCACAACTCTTTGGGCCAAGTCACTGGAACTAACCAACATCTATATCCACTGTACCCTTAAGGACAAGAACAACTGAATTTCTGGGTCTTATAAACCTAATGGCTCAGTAATCATTTTTTTTTTTTTTTTGCAATCTTTGACACTTATGACTTTCTCTTGCACTCCATATTGTATTTATTTCCATGCTTGGTCAGCTTAGGAGATTTTTGTGGCCTAGCCTTTTGGCTTTCACTAACTGAAATGGAATCTGTTGGGATGAGTGTTGTGGCGTAATGGATATTGACTCAAAATGAGAAATCGAAGAGCCAATCTTGAATTCCTGTTGAATTTGTTTATCTCACTTACTAATACCCTTGGGAAAGGTATTAATCCATCTCTTCTCCCTCCAGCTATGGGTTGAACAGCTGGGCAGATTGGGTTCTATAGCCTTAGTTAGCAACCAGTCTACTACAGAAATGGCAACCTACTGTAGGAAAATTTTCTGCCTAGTCAGTCATGTCTTGAAAGAGACAAGCTTGCCCAAGCATGTATCATGTATGGCAATTAACTGACGGACTGAATAGGTAGCACATCAAAGGAGTCAAGACTTGTACTATTTACTTATGTTAAAATGAACTACAGTTTAATGATTGTCTGTGCCATTGTTCACTCATAGTCTGAACTACAAAGTGTCTCTTCCGGTAGCCGAGCAGTCTTTTAATACAGTGTGGTCTCTGTTCAGCAAATCAGATGGAATAACCACTGACTATCTGACATTGACAATTTGCCTTTATCTCAACATTGATGTTTAACTGCTTTATCGTAATTAATTTCTATTCCACAATATTCTACCATTGTCTGAAAAGCTGATGACTGACTCCTTCTTTCTATATGTTCATGTAGAATTAGCTGAATAGTACAAAACCAACATTAACTTGACCAACTTAGATTTTATCCAAGAAACTATTAATCATGACAACACTACGTTAGGTATGTTAGGAGAATTTTAGTTATATCGACATCCAGTCCTTATGGGTTTTGTTTTAATTAGAATTTATTATTGATTCTTTATCTTATTGATGTTTGCTTCATGAGGTTTTTTTTTTTGGTTTTCATGAATTCATTTTAAGGCTACAAGTCTTCCAAATAATGCTTTCATGCTCAAATCGAGACTACCTAGTTACAGTGGGATAAAATATTGATGAATATCTTCAGAAAAGTGCATGAAAAATATAATTGTTTTTATTTTTTAATAAATTAACGTATGATTTCTGTTCATTCACACAAGCAGAAAACTGCAAGTTTTAATCCATTGAATTCCTGAAGCCTGGCATTTTGATAAAATTTGACTCTCAGAACAAATCAGCATGGAACAGAAAAAATGGCTAGTACAAAGTTGCTCATGTGAAAGATTTTACTTATTTCTTAGGTTGTGTTTTTTTTTTTTTTTTTTTTTTGGTGGGGGGGTCCCTGATGAAAATCCTGTCCTTAACTTTTTATCTATACTAGAGGTTCAATGGATTGAATCCAATAATAATTCACTTGAAAAGAAAACTTTTAATTTGAAAACATGAAAAAGAGGTGGGGGGGAAACATTTTTCTCGAATAAGGTAGAAATATAAACTAACTTATGAAAATCAACTTGAATCCTCCCTCCCCACCTAAGGGTGAAGAGTTTGATTCACATCATTGATTCTTGCCTTGTCCAAAATCTCAGATTATAAGGACCTTTTTGTTTTATAAGGGCTTCATAGTTAGCACCTATGTTGCAAAAAAAAAAAAAAAAAAAAAAATCAACTGTGATAGCTTTGATTTTTTTTTTTTTTTTTTTTTTTTTTTTTTTCAGAAAACTGATTTTTTAGAGTGTGTGGGGAGGACTTTGTTAAAATTTAATTACTAGAGTCCTTTTTACCTGACTTTGTTCCTGTATTACTTGCCCAAGAATTTAACTTTTAATGATGGAAAAAAAAAACATCAGCCCACATAATATCAGATGGTCATTTTCAGTTCATTTTATACAAAAAAGCATCAACAAAGACATGATTGTCTGCTTTCTGTCAGTAGAAACCTTTTTGTTTTCTCTCTCTCACTTTATCTAGATGCATATTTTTGCATTGCAAATCATACTGCTGGTCAATTAAATATCCAAATTTCTTTTTGTAGTCCTTTCACGATAAAGCAATAACATCTAAAGATTTCTTACTATATGATAGCCATCTGCTTCATTTAATAATGGGCCTAAAATAGGTTAAATCTCTAATTTATAGGCTTGGAGAATTTTTGAAGATAAAAAACAATTATTAGAAATAAATTGACCAAACTCACTACATATTTTTTTCTGAAATGTGTCCATTCAGGATACAGGTCATTGTGGTTTATCAGTGAATTGCAATACTTTCTGTGGAATGACGTTCCATTATCTTCTCTATGGTTTGGAATTCAGAATTTTCTTTTTCTCAGACTAGAACCCCCTATTCTCAGTCTATCATGGTTTTTGTGCTACAGGTGTGTGTCTTTTTTATGTATAAAAGCAGAAAAAAATAACCTAATAAATTTTCAAGGATAAAAATGAGAAAATTGTGGTGGTGGATCTGTTTGTTTCTTTTTCATTGAAACATCCAATCAAATGACATCCGGGAATGATGCTGAAAAACTGTTCTGATCCATCTCCCAAAATCTGACTGACCAGACTTTAATTTTTTTTCCTCTTGATCATTAAAAAAGAAAATTATTTTCTAATGAATTTTTTTTAACATACTCCATTAATTAAAAAATATATTCAAGCTCTAATTCTTTTTAAAAAGTTATGAGGGATCAAAGATTTTACAGGTGTCACAATATTTTTGACTGCATTTCATATCAAAGTTGGCTAAAACTGGTCTGATGCAACCTGTACAGAATACTTTTCTTTTTTCTTTTAAATTACCCAAAATTTATTTCACTTTTTCTTACAGTTTTTGCCCTTATTTTCCTGGCACTTTATTCTTCTCAGTGCAATTGGCAAGCAACTTGGAAAAATGCCATGAAAAGACTCTCACTTTCAATCCTGTCTTCTTTGTTTTCAATTTCTTTATTTTAGTTATTTTATTTCCAGTCTCTTTCAAAAATCATTTTAGCTTCCTCTTCATCTTCTTTACTTTTATTTGTATTTTTGTTTTAATTTCATCATTTCTTCAATAAAATTATTTTATTGATTTACTTTTGTTGGGTATTATTTCTTTCATTCATCCATATTCTTTTTTTTTTTCCCTCCTTCTTGCTTTTATTTTTTCTTCTCATTTAATTCCTTTGTTCAATTTTCTGGAATTTTTGTCACAGTGACCCAAAAAATGTCTCTCTCCCTTTAAGCAATATGCATTTGATTCTGTCTCTCTGTTCAAAGTTGATAGAACATAATTTTGATCAGATGTTTTTAAGATTTGTAAAATACCGCTTATTGGCCAGAGTCAATGGAAGCTTTTTTTTTTCCAAAATTGTGAGCTTTTTTAAATTTTATTTTCTACATGAAAATCTTTAAAGTGAATTAAAAATCTCACAAAAAGGTTACCAGATTATAACAATACAAATATGTTTTTATTCTAGTTATGAAAGAAAAAATAACCTACATGGTTACACTTTTAGTAAAATTGTAATAAGAATTCTATTGAAACATGTCAATAAATGATAATTGTTTAAAAGTTGTTATATCTATAAAAGAGAAAGGTTGCATATAAAAAATATTTGTAGATGCATAGTGACTGACAGCTTCACACATTTACTTGGTTTCTAACTCCCCTTTTATTTGCTTTGTTTGATAATACACTTTTTTTGTCTTTCATCTTTTAGTTTTTTTTTTTGTTTTTTTTTTAATCATCTCACCCCAAGCAAGGCATTCCACTGCCACTATTGCACATGGGGCTACATAGGGGAAGGTAAAGAGAAGGAGTGGTTAGACATAGGGAATGTCAGGAGGAAGGTGACAGATGAGTAAGGATAGCAAGGATGAGGGTTAGGCAGATGGGAAGAGTGCTTGATAGAATAGGAGCAGGTTAGTGTGTTAGGAGGTGTCTATTGACCTTACATTTAAACTCCTGGAGATTGTAGCCATCGGGGAAGCAATCGTTTGGAAGAGAATTCCACAGTTGGGAAGTGCGAGGAAAGAAACTGATGGAGTAGAAGTTACGGCTGCATTTTATCGGTTTCACTGTAAAAGGGTGGGATCTAGTTGCTAATCTAGTATCTCATGCAAATTCGTATTTAGGGGGCACCAGTGATCTAAGTTCATCGGAGCAGAAGCCGTGAAAGTATTTATAGAAGAGACACGGGGAAGCCACATCGCACCGGTGGGAGAGAGACTGCAGGCGGTCTGCCAAGTCGGTATCTATCACATTACAGACCCTCCTCTGAACCTTATCGAGAAGCCCGAGGAGAACAGCAGGGGCACTCGACCAGATATGGCAGCAGTATTCAATGCACGGGCGGATGGTAGATTTGTAAATGTGCAGGATAGATTTAGACGGAAAAAACTTCCGGGCCCTACACAGAGAACCGACTTTCATAGCAGCGGATTTAGCAATGGATTCGATATAGTCATTCCATTTGAGGTCCGCTGAAAGTGTGAGACCAAGGAGGCGTAGTGTTTTACTCTCTGGGAGGCAAGCCTGGTCCATGCTAATGGGAGGTAGGTGAGATTGTCGATGATGGTTAATTGAGAGTAGCTTCGTTTTAGAAGCATTAAAATTTACTAGCCATTTCTTACTCCAGTCCAATATGGATTGGAGGTCTTTTTCAATCTCGGCTGCGAGGTTAGCTTTGACACCTACACCAGATTTTTGTTGGAGGCGAGAGTAAACTGTGGTGTCATCGGTGTACAAACCTATTTGGGCTCTTATGGAATCAGGGAGATCATTAATATATATCAGGAAGAGTGTAGGACCTAAGATGGAGCCTTGGGGGACACCTGCATTTGTATGGTAGTTCTGAGAGGCATGTCCGTTTAATACCACCTTCATTGTGCGGTTAGAGAGGAATGACTGGATTAGTTCAAACAAATGTCCAGTTATACCATAGCTCTGCAGTTTACATAGAAGGCCAGCATGCCAAACTCTGTCGAACGCCTTAGATATATCCAATGCAATGGTTCGGGCTTCGCCATTCCTGTCGAGTGCCTGGTATATGTACTCGGTGATGGTCGTTAGCATATCAGCAGTAGACCTGGTGAAGCGGAAACCATATTGCTTGTCCGAGAGGAGCCTGTGTGCTGTGAGATGCTGAACCACCTCGGCATTGATAATGGCTTCGAACACTTTGCCAAAGATCGGAAGAAGGCTGATAGGGCGGTAATTTGCAGGGTCAGAGGGTTCTCCAGTGTTTTTAAATATAGGAACTACAGAGGAAGATTTCCAACAGGAAGGAAAGCAGGAAGCAGATAGGCAGAGGTTGTAGAGCTTAGAAAGGACAGAGGAGAGTTCAGGGGCACATTTCTTTAAGACTATGGTTGGGATTCCGTCACCACCGCTCGCTTTGTGAGGGTCAAGTTTTAAGATTATCTTAGAGACAAGCGAAGATGTAATGTGTTAGTTTTAGTGTTAACTTCTTGTGATTCTATTTATTTACACTTTCAATTTAAGTTTTATATAATCTTCTCTACACTTGTTTTTTTTTTATTTGTAATGCTTTGCATAGTGTTGTTTCTTTTTTAATACTTACTCATTACTATCAATAATATAGATTCAATACAAAGAGACAGGATAGAAGAAATGGATTCATACCTTTCTTAAGGGTATTTGTAATGAATTCAACTGAAATTCAAAGTCTGTTTCCATTATCCATATAAATGTTTATTTCATGCTAATTCATTTATGTCATTCTCTCTAGTTGTGTAGAATCAACTGATTGCTTTATAAATTGCAAAGCTTTACTATCATGTCTAGCATCTCAGTATTGTCAGCAGGGCTTAGAATATAAAAAGGCATGACGAAGCGCACAAGAAGGATTATCTGTACTTTTCCAGTCTAATTAATGAAGATGATAACATGACATTGCTGTTGTATATCTGGCCCACTTTATATTGGAGTTGCTGTGACAGGTACATGATGTCTGAAAAAGAAATGAGAATGTTAATATTTTGTCTTCAAAAGTTAGGAATATAAAAAGGATGTGCATAAAGTGTTTATATCATCCAGAGTTTCATTATTATTTTTCTCCAGATATATTGCAAGATAGCATTTGTTTATATTTCTGAAATGAGGTATGCGATAACCTTCTTCATGTGACTGGAAGTTCCACAAATCATGCAACTCTCAGATGTCTTACTTCATTGCTGTAACTCACAACATTTTGGGTCAAGTCACTGGATTTAAGCAAACATTTTATCCACTGAGCCATGTGTCCTTGAGGACATCAGTGTATGAGTTTGGGGAATTTATAAACCTAATGTCTCAGTAACCATTTTTTTTTAAATCTAAGTCAGCCAAGCATAGAAATGAATACAATGTTAAAGAAAATCAATTACAAGCACCAAGATTATAATATGAGCTCTGGTTTAAAAAAAAAAAAAAAAATAATAATAATTATGGATGTCCAAATTATTGCATTTGGACATCCATAATTACAAAAATCAATACAAAATACAAACAAAATAGATTTATAATTCTTTTTAAAATTTTGGGTGGGGGCGGGAGTCACTGAATTGTAGTGAGCTTTTCCATTTATGATTAGTAAATAATTTTAAATTAATAACAATATCTCTTGATTGATATAAATTATAAAACTTTAAAAGCTTATAAATATTAATTATTCTAATTAAAATTTAAGGAAAATAAAAACAATTCTTGTAAAAATTCATTATCTATTGTCCATAATATATTTTAAACACTAATGAGATATCCCATGACATGATATCCCTAGACATGGCCGGTGGAAAGAGAGCAATCTACCTTTCATAAATAATGTGTTCAGTTCAAGAGTCACAAAAGCTTACCCAGAATAAACTCCAGATAACATAATGGCCAAAGCATTGTGATAACAACAACAAAGATAAGGATGGTGGTTCACATGTAAATGATAATTCTTCTAACTAGAAATTCAAACTTAAATTAGCAGAATGATAGCTTCATGCAAACATCTTGGTGTCTTTGTCTATATTTCTGATTTGAGGCAGTATTTACATTTACAGTGTTCAGACTGTTGTCCTCATCACACATGGCTCAGTGGATAAAAGTATTGGTTAGATCTAGTGACTTGGCCCAAAGAGTTGTGAGTTCAATACCTGGATACAGTGGTGGTGACCTGTAGTGAACAAAAATTCTAGATTTAAAAATTCAAATCTGACTCATTGTTAGAAATAAACAAATTTTCTCAAATTTTCCTTAACACACACAAAACTCGCAAAATTTCACACCTCAATGCAAAATGTTTGTCATCCAATGGAAAGGCCAGAATCACATCTGGGAGTGAATTCCCAAATGAAATAAAAAAACAAGCAAGGACAACCATCGCTTCAGAGAGTTAAAATGAGCAATTAACACATACCCTTGACAAACATCAAACAATCGTAATTATTATTGTCTATCTTTCTCTCACATTCTTCCTCTTCATCATTCACCCATCTACTTGATAACTGCATGGAACAATTTAAGTTAAGACTGAGCGAATACTTCAAAGACACTCCTACCCAACAATGAACGCTCATACATACATAGACTCATTTCAACAAGTTACTACTACAAACTCTCTTCATACCCTTAAACTCTTAATACTATTTCTCTTGAAACATTTAACTTCTATCAATTCATGTTATTCCTTTCTATCAATAAATTTCTATTTTAAACATGCAAAAGGTATACCTTTATTCTTCCACAAATCCACAAATTCCAAACTACAACCTTCTGATGATTACGAATAAATCTGTAAGTTGTACAGAGTTTGGTTAATACACAAGGCCGAATTAATAAACATTAACCATTCCCCTACTTTTTCAGATCAAATAACTTAGTTATCTCCCTTTAACTCACCTCTCTAAGACATTTGAAAATGGCTCGTGAAACCAGAACAATATACCCCAGTGATCAAAATAAAAGGCTCAGTTTAAAATTTTCATCTCTTGAACAAGGCCGGAGCATACAACAGCCGAAATAACTAACACACAGGAAGATCTCAATAGAAACGAAGAAAAGAGTGCTAGACTGCTACGTGATGTCAGTTCTTCAATACGGCTGTGAATGCTGGACAATATCATCGAAAATGAGGACAAAACTGGAAGCGGCCAAAATGTGGTTCTACAGAAGGATGCTACGGATATCGTGGACTGAGCATACAATCAACGACGAAGTGTTAGAAAGAATGGCAACAAAAAGGAAATTGATGCTGAGCATCAGGAAGAGACAACTGAAGTTCCTGGGACATGCAATGAGGAAGGAGAGCCTGGAGAACCTGATACTGACTGGACAGATAGAAGGAAGGAGAGACAGAGGAAGGCAGCGGATAACATATTTGCAGGGTCTGATCAGGTGGATGACGGAACGGGGGTTGCCAGGAGCAAACATACTAAGAGCCACAAGGGATAGGGAGATGTGGAGATCCATGATCGCCTACGTCCTGAAGGGACAGGGTACATAGAAGAAGAAGAAGACAACAGTGTAAATCATGGTTTCTTTCAACAAACAGTTTCCCCAGTCTATCCAGTATTTCACAGTATCTGAGAATATTAAATTTCTGTCCATTCAGCAGTACAAGGAGCACACCTTTTCAAAACCCCTTCACATATACTAACTTTAAATATGTTCTATTCTAAAAGAAAATACACTTTTCCCCAAGTGAATATACCTGACTATAAAAATTTTGAAAAAGTTAAATTCTAAAACTATTATCTAAAATATATAATGCATAAATTAATCTAAGGGTAAAATGATATAAGTAATAATGATGTTATTAAGAAAAACAATTCTACATTTACTCACTTTTATTTATTAGAGATCAAATTAGATTCAAAAGAAGACCTCATTAGAAATGGTAGCTATTATAAAGTAAATTAAGAAACTCATCAAGAACAAAGACAATTTCCAACCTAAGAGATACAGGCAGTTGTCTCAATGTTACAAGCTATCTCACATACATGATCTCCCCAAAATTCACAAAGACAGTATTCTGCTCAGGCCAATTGTTAGCTTTTGAGGCTCTACCCTCTGAGTTGCTTTCTTGAGATTAATTGATCCATTAATAAGAAAGTCACCAACATCATATTTTTTTTATCATATCACCCCAAGCAAGGCAGTAATGCCACTGATGTGCAGGGGGCTACATAAGAGTAAAAAGATTAGAGGAGAATGAAGAGAAGGATGAACCAGTTAGAAAGGAGCAAGAGAAGGAAGGGAATACAGGTGTGATGACAGTTGCAGAGGTGAAGAGAAAGGAAAGGATATACAGGGTGGTGAAGAAAGAACTAGGGTCAAGTGGTTAAGAGATGAGTATTGACATTGCATTTAAATTCCTGGAGATTGTAGCCATCAGGAAAGCAAGAATATGGAAGTGAGTTCCACAGGTGGGAAGTGCAAGAAAAGAAGCTGCAGGAGTAGAATTGTCATCTGCATTTGGTTAATCTAACTGTGAATGGGTGTGTCCTAGTTGCCAGTCTGGTTGCACGAGTAAACACCTGTTTCAGAGGCACCAGTGACTTAAGTTCGTTGAAGCAGAAGCCATGGAAGTATTTATAGAACAAAGGGAAGCCACATCTCGTTGGTGGGAAAGTGGCTGTAGTCGAGCCGCCAAGTCAGTACCTATCACATTACTGATTCTCTTTTGGAGCCTGTCAAGAATACGGAGATGAACAGCAGGTCACCTGACCATATATGGCAGCAGTACTCCATGCACGGACGAATGGTTGATTTGTATATATGTAGGATGGTTTCAGGTGGGAAAAACATCCTGGCCCAACACAGTGACCCAACCTTCTTAGCAGTGGATTTAGCTATTGACTCAATGTAGTGGTTCCACTTGAGATCAGAAGAGAGGGTAAGGCTGAGGAGGCGCAGTGTATTGCTTTCAGGGAGACTCGCTTGGTCCATGCTTATGGGAAGCAGGAGAGGTTGCCTGTGATGATTGACAGACAACAGCTTGGTCTTAGACACATTGAAATTTACAAGCCACTTCTTACCCCATTCCACTACAGAATTTAGATCCCTCTCAAGATCAGCATCGAGGTTATGTTTGTCCACCAGGCCGGATTTTTTACTGATGTGGGAGTAAATTGTGGTATCATCTGCGTAGATGCCTACTTGGCACTTGATCATGTCTAGGAGATCATTTATGAAAATAAGGAAGAGCATCGGGCCTAGGATAGAGCCCTGAGGGATACCAGCGTTTGTACAGTAGGGTATGGAGGCATGCCCATTCAGGACGACCTTCATTATGCGGTTACGTAGAAAAGATTGGATCAGATCATGCAATTGTCCAGTAATACTGTAACCCCGTAGCTTGCATAGAAGGCCAGCGTGCCAAACCCTGTCAAAAGCCTTGGTGATGTCTAGAGCAACAGCACGAGCCTCACTGGACTCCTCAAGGGCCTGGAACATGTACTCCGTAATGGTCATTAGCATGTTGGCCATGGACCTGGCAAAGCGGAAGCCATACTGCCTGTCGGAGAAGAGTTTATGGGCAGTAAAATGCTGAATTATTTCAGCATTAATAATGGCCTCAAACACCTTCCCGAAAATTGGTAGAAGGCTGATAGGGCGATAGTTGGATGTGTCTGAGGGTTCACCAGTGTTCTTAAATACAGGAACGACAAAAGAGGACTTCCAGCATGCAAGAAAACAGGAAGCAGAGAGGCAGTAGTTACAGAGTTTAGAGAGGACAGAGGAGAGTTCAGGGGCACATTTCTTAAGGACAATCACTGGGATTACATCACCACCGCTTGCCTTATGGGGGTCAAGATTTGATATTACATGGGATACTACTATCGGGGTAATGTATATATTGAACAGTTTAGCCTCAGTTCTAATAGGGAAGTTGGGTGAGGGTACTCCAGATGAGTCAAATGTAGAGTTGGATGAGAATTTGCACGCAAAGCACTCAGCTTTGTCCGCTGATGATGTGAGGACCTCAAATTCATTGATTAAAGGGTGGATAGAGGATTTTCTATTGTTCAGCATCCATTTGCACAACCACCAATAGGCTTTGGAGCTGAACTTGCGATCAGCTATGCACTGTCTCATTCTCTCAGCAAACAACCGCTTGGTGTCATTCAGGATTCTCTTGTACTCATTATGAGTAGATGTGAATAGGCACCTATTGTGGTCAGATGACTGTCTCCGAAATAGTTGAAAGTAGAGATTCCTGTAGGCAATGTCGGCCAAACAGGCAGGAGAGAAGCAAGGAGAGGAATGAGGTTTGAGACGAAACTTCCTGATAGGTATGAAGGCATCAATGCCAGCTTTCACCCAGGATGAAATCTCAGAGGCACAGTCATGTCCAAAACGCTGCCCACTTCATGGAAATAAAGATGCTCCCATCCAATCTAACTAGATGGTGAACCTGTAGGTGGTTAGTTTATTCACCAAGATACCCACAGGGGAGGCACTACTGTTCTATGTGAACTAAGATCATCGATACAGTTCATAAGGAAGATAGAAAAGAACAACAAAATAGCATTCCTCAATGTACTAATATGTCAAACAGAGCATGGGTTCAAGACATCCACAAATTGCAAGCCAACATTAACCTCGTCAATTCCCACCACCATACATAGTTAAAAGGGAAAAAAAAGGGGATCATCCTCTACTTTCAACATTGAGCAAAAGTCATAAGTGGCAACCCAGAAATATATGAACACAAAAAGCAGTACCCTACAACATAACAACTACCCTGGGTACATGACAGCAGCTCCAATAAACTGGGATAGATGACAACAGTCAGAAAACAGCCTTGGTCTATGTGAAGACATTATCAAAAAAAAAACTTACAGTCAAAATTACTACTAGATCTGTGCTTTAGCTCCACCCCTGACTCTTGCAATGTCAAGCAACTCCACCCTCTCAGAAACTCTGACCATGCATTAGTTTCTGTCAATATCTCCTTCCGCCTCCACCCCACCCAAGAATCTCAGACCAGCAGAATATCTTACTGCTACCAAAGAGCCGATTGGGACTCATTCCGCAATTTCCTGAGTGACGTCCTTTGGAATAAAGTATTTGGCCTTCCTGTTGAAGACTGTGCAGCTGAGGTTTCCTCTTGGGTTAAGGCTGGCATTGATGCTTTCATCCCTGCCAGAAAGTTGAGACTTAAATCACACTCATCACCCTGGTTCTCCCCTGCCTGCTCAGCTGCCATCGCCCACCAAAATCACTTCTTTCAGCTTTACCGGAGTCACGCGTCAGACCATAACAGGCGCCTATTTGCCTCGGCTCACAATGAATGGAAGAAGGTTCTTAAAGGAGCTAAGCTGATGTTTGCAGCCAGAATGAAGCAACACATAGCATCCCATAAGTTCGGCTCCAAAGACTACTGGAGGCTCTGTAAAAGGGTTCTGAACAACAGTAAGCCCTCAATCCCCACTCTAATCAACAAATTTGAGGTCCTCACCTCTTCAACAGACAAAGGCTGAGTGCTTGGCTTGTGGATTCTCCACTAACTCAACACTGGACTCGTCTGGAGTATCTGTACCAGACTTCCCTCTTCAAACCCAGGCCCAACTGACTGACATACTAATTACTCCCTTGGTGGTCTCCAAAATAATTTCTAAACTTGACCACCATAAGGCGAGCGGTGGCGACGGAATACCCATTATTGTCTTAAAAAAATGTGCTCCAAAGTGTTTGACAGAGTCTGACATGCTGGTCTTCTATGCAAGCTGCAGGGCTATAGTATAACCAGACAATTATTTGACCTAATCCAGTCCTTCCTTTCAAACCGTACAATGAGGGTCGTATTGAATGGACAAGCCTCCCAATACTATCACATGAATGCGGGTGTCCCTCAATGCTCTATTCTAGGTCCCACACTTTTCCTCATCTATATTAACGATTTCCCTGGCGTAATAAGATCCTAAGTAGGCATATATGCTGATGACACTACAGTTTACTCTGGTCTTGATCAAAAATCTGCCGAGGCTGACAAAGCAAACCTCGCTGCCGAGCTTGAAAAGGACCTCCAATCTGTGGTGGACTGGGGTAAGAAATGGCTCGTTAAATTTAATGCTTCCAAAACAAAGCTGCTATCTAATAACCGCCACAGATAATTGTTCCTCCCGCCCATTAACATGGATTAGGCTTCTCTCCCTGAAAGTAAAATGCTGCGTCTCCTCGGATTAACTCTCACATCAGACCTCAAGTGGAATAAGTATATAGAATCCATAGCTAAATCCACTGATAAAGTCAGTTCTCTGTGTAGGGCCAGGAAGTTTTTCCCGTCCAAAACAATCCTGCACATATACAAATCTACCATCCGCCTGTGCATTGAATATTGTTGCCATATCTGGTCAGGTGCTCCTGCCATCCACTTAGGTGTCCTCAACCAAATCCAATGGAGAATCTGTAATGTGATCGATCCCGACTTGGCAGCTAGGATACAGTCGCTTTCTTACCAACACAGTGTGGCTTCCTTGTGCTTCTCCTACAAATACTTTCATGGCTTCTGCTCCGATGAACTTAGATCACTGGTACCTCCTATATATGAATTTCTTCGAGCCACAAGATTAGCAACTAGGTTCCACCCTTTTACTATGAAACCAATAAATTGTAAACGCAAATTCTACTCCAACAGCTTCTTTTCTCGCACTTCCCGTCCGTGGAATTCCCTTCCGCATACTTGCTTTCCCAACAGCTATAATCTCCAAGAATTTAAATGTAAAGTCAATAGTCATCTCCTGTCTCACTAACTTATATCCCCTCTCTCATGCTTTTTCTTTGTCCACCCCACTCTCATCAGTATTCTCTTCCTTCTCCTACTCTCTTCCTGACACCCCCTGCACAACAGTGGCAGTAAAAGGCAACACGATTATTTAAAAAAAAAAAAGTGGTTTAAAACCTTGCAAACATCTATGGGATACACATTTTTTTTTCTATTAAAATAAGCAATAAGAAAATACATAAAAACATTATAGAAATTTTGGATCAAAACGGCATTAGAATTTAAATTACATTTTTATATTTCTCAACCAATCAGCTAAAAACATAGAATAAGAACATTCTAGAAAAATAGGATCGGAAGTCAATTAACAAAAAAATATTTAGGCCCCAAAACAAAATAGTAAAATACAAATCTGATTGGTCAATAAATGTCTTCACACCTAAATGTTAGGAAGATTCTTTGATCCCCTATTATGGTATATAAATAACACACAGTTAGGAAGTGAGAGTTCAGTCACCAAGCTAGCCATTAAGTCAGCATGTAACCGATACTTTGTCCGGCCAAGTCATTCTCCACAACAAAGTTCATGACCTAGCTACAGATGGCCGTGAAAGGAAAAACCCGACAAACTTTCTTTCATCAACGCGAAATGCTGTCGCCACCCGAGATGAACTTAATGTAAGTATGAACGACTTATTTACGGACTCCGTTAATAAAAACTTACACATACCTTTAAACAAGTTTAACTTCTTGCCAAACTTTATTTTCCAAAAGGCAATTTTTCACATCATATATTTTGTTTGTTTCCACATGCTAATTTTATTTTATACATATTAAATTGTTTGTTGTTTAATGTTCGTTGTGACTTATTCCATTTCTTTTGCGCGATTGTAAAACATTGTGTCGTATTTGTGGGGGAACTAATATCGAGAGCAATACCCGTAAAATACGGAAGCACATCAACCAAGCACTTACCAAATCCCCTACACATCTCTTCCGAATAAGACCTTCCATAGAAGAGAACATGATTAAGGACTGCGTGTACACCATCCCATGCAGCTGTGGCAAGAAAGATAAAGGTGAAATGGGATGCCCCGGAAGATAAGACTGCAGGAACAGTCATGCCATAACATGATGGGAATTTAAAAAAAGGCAGGTGTAGCTGAGCATATTATGGGGGGAAAAGAGCAACCACTGCCCTCAGTGGAATGAAGTTGAAATTAATAGGGAGAACATCACTGAAAAAATACAAAAACTTAAGGAACCAACACATAAAGCCAGTCTAAAATTCTAGGTTAGCCAGCAATACAATGTGCTAGAAGAAAACATTAACAAACAACAAAATTGTAATGAGAAAAAAATGTTTACTTAGACATTAGGTTTGAAGTTCCAAAATTTCATAAACTGATGTCTTCAAGGACACATGGACCAGTGGATAAAAGCGTTAGTTGAATCCAGTGACTTTACTGAAAAAGTTTGGAGTGTACAACGGCCGAAACGTGAATATGGCAACAAAAATGAGGTCAACAGTTCGAACAATGTAAATAGCGTAAATTTTAAAAAATTCTTTATTTAAATTCTCCGATGATTTGTCCTCATAACTACTAAGTGCTACAAAAAAAGATGTAATTTTTTTTACGAAGATTTTCTAAAAAAAAACAAACACTTCAAACATGATTTAATTCATTTCTGAATAAGTTCTGAATTTTTAAATTCGACAATTTTGATTTTTGCAATTATTTCTAATAAAAAAAAATGCTCAAATTTCATACAATTTATGGCATATGGTCAACAAGAAAAGAACTTTTTTTTAAAACAAAATTTCGAAGGGTCTCTAAAAAAAAAAAAAAAATAATAATAATAAAATAATTCAATAATCAAAAAAGATCTGCTCTTTCCTAGTCTTAATAATCAAGAAGATTCTGATATCATCTTCTTGTCTCATTTTTTAACCAACGAATCTTTATAAGAAAAGTAAACGCTCAATAAACAGAACATTTAAAGTGTTGCGGACCAGCTCCTAACAATTTTACGAACTAATGTGATAAATTACTGAGCAACCGTAACCTCAATAAATTAGGAAATAAAAACGATTTATCATCTAACGTACTAGCTAGCTACTTTGTAAATATTTATTTTATTTTTTGAGGTTATTATACACACACACACACACATGAAACACATGAGTGGCTGACGAGTAGAACGGTTACTGTTTTTTATTTGTTTCATTCATAAAAAAAGAAAGCAGTAGCAGTAGAAAAGCCAAAAGTAAAGAGGCAAAGGGTGAAATAAAACGTCATTTACGCAAAGCAACAGCTGTTGATATGATAGACCTTCTTAGCAGTCATTCATAAAAAAATATGCTGAGAAAGCTTCAAACACATTTTTCTTTGTTGCACTTGTGAATATTAACTGCATAAATCAAACATATCATTAACAAAATTATTAACGTCTCTTTTTCAGTAAAATGTTGGTTCTATCTGATTTTGAAATCTATGAAAAAGAAAAGTTTATGCATTTCAAGAGGGCTTTTTTTAAAAGAAATATTGTCAAGGTCAATTTTTCATGTCTGATCTTCCATAATCTTTAATTGAAAAATGATGACAGAAAATTTATGAGATTTTTTTCTCTTAAAAATCAAATAAATATAAGTTTCAAAGAAATTTAAATACAAAATACAACTTATGATTAATAGCAAAGCGTCAACAAGTTCATATAACAATAATAGGGTTAAACGTAGCAATACACACTACTACCCCCAACACAAAAAAAAAAAAACTACCAAAATACAGATGGTGGTCTTGATTTTATTATAAATAAATTTATTACTTATTTAATAAACTTAATAATACAAAGACTATATTTTAAAAAATAAAATAAAAATAAGTAATGTTTTCCTTTTTTTTTTTTTTTTACAATTTGATATCTACTCCCTCTTTCTCTCATAACTATTTCATGTCCTAAACTCTACCAAATCAAGTTTTTAATTATTTTAAGAAAATTTATGAAACAAAAGAAAATACTGCTATGAAAAAAACAATTGATAAATTATTGTATTGATACCAATTATTGATAGATTTCACTTTGCTTTCCTTTCAGCTGCCAATGTCATAAAATATTCTGGACACCTTAATATTACATATACACAATAATTTTCAATCAAATGTAACCTATGCCAAGGTAATTTAAATATTGTTCAATTATTTCCTATTTGATAATCCACACAAAAAATAATTTAACAGTTGCAAAAAGAAAACAATCAAATTAAATTCTTAAAGAAAAAATACTTCTGATGGCATTCAACTGTTTTTTGATTCTTCAAGCACATCTTTAATTAACATAAAATATCTTATCATCAGTGATCAAAAGAATTTCAAAATTGTACTGAAAAATGACATGTAAGTTTTTCTAAAATAAATATTCATAGATTTTTCTCTCACCATCAAATCTGAAAATGGTGTTTTTTGAAATTATGCAAGCACCGACTTGCAACAAAATCATTTTAGATTTATTAAATTATTTTTGTAAGTTTTGAGGATAAACTTTCAAAATTTTCTGATTTGATTTTACAAAACCTTTTTTTCTTTTTACTGATTGTAGTATCAACAGAAGAATCACAAGAATATTTCTGCAGTGTCTATTCAGTATACAATTCATTCATTAATGAATAAGTGCTGAAAATTTAATTTAAATTAGGTAATTCCTTGAATTTTGGCAAAGTTCTAAAAACAGTAGCATTATTTTTACTTTCAGGAAAAAAAGGAGGAGGCATTTTAGAGGTACAAATCTATTTATTTATCTATGGTATTTAATTTTTTAGAAATATATGATAAAATCAATGTCTGCTTTTGAGTACTTAAAAAAAAGAAACAAATAAAAAATACACACACACACACACACACACACACACACACACACACACACACACACACAAAAAGGATGGTGACCAAAAAACTCCTGCCCTCAATCTGTTTTGTCAGATTGAGAAATGTTCAGCATCATCTCATATTTGGAAGATGATTCACTCCTACAACCTCTCTTTCATGTTTGAACTACTAGGATTCACATGTAAGCAAAACTTTGACAATATCATTAGTTATGTATGGCAATTGTTTATTAATGGAAGTTCAACACAGACTCCATCACCTAAAAAAACTATCCCACAGTGAAGAGTGTGGCAAGTCCTGCAACTTATTTTCTTTAGATTTCTCGGCATAAATATTTTAAAAAATTGTTTAGTTTCTAATTTTTGAAAACTAAAATTGGTGGTGGAAATTTTTGCAAATACCTAATAAATCATAAACTAGAAGCACAGATTTTGAAAGAATAGTTCTTAGTAACTTATTTTTTTAATATTTGTGCAATATTAAATTTTTCTTGTAGATAAAAAATAATCAAATGGAATAAATTATAAATTAACTGATATCAACTAACAATTTTTATCAATTCTTTCATTCTTACTTTTTGCATAAACCATTTTTTTTAGTGAGTTCATAAAACCTGCATTACTTCTTTTACAAAATACAATTGGCATTATTTAGATATATTTTCTTAAGACATAATACATATGTAGGTTTTGTTGAAGTCCAACAAAAATTCTTTCACATTGCTTTATTTAGTCTTTCTACAGTTTAGATCATTTCTCTGGTTTTTGAAGAGATGATTTTTTAAATGTTGCAAGGCCAAAAGCATGGGGTACACAGTGAGGATCAAACACACTACTCAGTTGTAACAGGTTCTAGTGAGACAAGCTTGCTAACCATTGCACCATGATAAAGTGCCCCTCTGATTTCTGAGGAAAATTTGAACATAAATCATTCAAAGTCCTCTGACTATTCTTGGCCTTCATAAACCATCAGCAAAACTCCTTTGTAAATCAATCTATAGATATCCACCATGTCTTCCTGGTGGTTTCTGAGTGTCCATTTTTCACACATAAGCAAGTAACATGTAATGTGTTTTCAAGTATATTGTCATAACACATCAGTTTGCATTGTCGTTTTCTAATTGTATGTTTGTTTCTGAATTGAAAGAAAACTAAAAATTATCTATGAATCCACTATATCATTAAAATATATCTCATACAATATAACCCAGTGAAGGAAATAAAGAGTAAATTTCTAAATTTCAATCCACTGAAAAAGGCCGAAGCATACAACAACCAAAACGTTGTGAATATAGCAACAAAGATGAGGACAATAAGCCATACAATGTAGTGTAAATAAATACAATATGCCATGTCAGAAATATAGACAAATATATCCAAAGCCCTTGATGAAATAATTATGTTCGTTTGTAGATAAAAGTTTGAAAAAGAGCATGCTTAAGAAAGTTTTTTATAAATTCTAAAAATCCAAATCTCTTTTCACAAATGTATTTATATTTTCACTTCAAAAGCCATCAAGTGGGATAGTTTACGTCAAGCATGTCAATCTTCAGAAAAAGATATCTTGCAGGAGTAAATGAACATTGGGATGTGGCAGAATCAACCATATGTTTGTTTACTATTAAATATTGATTACTAATAATGAACCCTAGTGAAAGGTACAGCATTTTTATTAAATCTTGATTACCAAGCCCGGTTACATGGTTTCATGAAAAAAATAGGATATCTACCAAATATAATGCTTATATTTATCTTATTCTAATTCAGCATGTTCCTTCTTTAATTTCTTAGTTATTACATACATTATTCCCTGCAAATTGAATATTGCTGCCATATCTGCTCCTGCTATCCACCTAGGGGTCCTTGACAAAATTTCAATGGAAAATCTGTAATGTGATCGATCCTGACTTGGCAGCTCAGATACAGTCACTTTCTCACCAGCACAATGTGGCTTCCCTGTGTCTCTTCTACAAATACTTTCACGGATTCTGCTCCAATGAACTTAGCTCACTGGTGCTTCCTATATATGAATATATGAATTTACTCGAGCCACAAGATTAGCAACTAGGCCCCACCTTTTTACTGTGAAACCAATAAAATGTAAATGCAAATTCTACTCCAGCATCTTTTTTCTTGCACTTTCTACCTGTGGAATTCCCTTTCATTTACCTGCTTCCCCGACAGCTACAATCTCCAAGAATTTAAATATAAAGTCAATAGTCATCTCCTATCGCACTAACTTGTATCCCCTCACTCATGCTACTTTCTCCATCCACTCCACTCTCATCAGTATTCTCATCCTTCTCTTACCCACTTCCTGACACCTCCATAACCTGTCACTCTTTCTCATAACTTTCCTCCTCCTATGTAACCACCTGCAGTACAGTGGCAGTAAACTGCCTTGCTTGGGGCAATATGATTATAAAAAAAAAATTCATAAATAAGAGATTATTTCATTTTAATAGTGTGGAAAGACGTATCAGAGATGCTACTTGGTTTCATGAAATAAATCATTAAAGAAAGAGCAAATGAAAAGCAGGGAAGGTAAGTGTTTAACATCTGTTTCAGTGAAATGGAAAAAGTTGCCAATCTTGTCATTTGTATCCCATGATTTATGATTGTTATTGAAATAAGTAGTTGAGTTCAAATCCAGTCTAAACTTATTTATAAATGGAACTTTGTCTCTGTGTGTCCGTTATCTATAGACTGCAAAATGGCTGAATCGATTTTCTTGAAAATTTACACAGTTGTACTATAAGTGTCTGCGAGTGTTCTTAGCTAGGTTTTGTGTTGAGGTACCCCCGATAAATATCGAAAATCGATAATCGAAAAAAAATCGGGTTATAGGAGTGGTCCAATTTTAATCAAATTTGATACACTCATAGAGAAAGACATAAGAAATGATATTCAGAAGTTTCAAGGTTGCAGTTCTTACAATAGTGCAGAAAATCAATAATACACACACACACACACACATATATATATATATATATATATATATATATAAAAGGCAAGATATTTGTATGTGTGTGTTTATCTGCCTGTATGTCTGTATTTTTTTCAGCCTTTTTATTTTAGTTTTTGCTTTGGGTTTGGCTCTAAGTAGGTTTAATTGTAGTTCTTAGTCTCAGCCATGATACCATTTACTCAGAGGACTTATTTAGCCTTCAAAATTCAGTTTACAACAAAAAAAAACTTATTTGATCTCAATACCAGGAAATCAAAATTTGACTTACATCCATTCATTTTTCTTTCAGTCTACAGTTTCGCTTTAACTGGAAACAACTATTGCTTTTTAGTCTTTCATGCTAATGTCCAAAGAGTCTGAGCTCCAGGACCATGGATTAGTTTTAAAGCTTTCATTACATCCGAGCAATGCTGGGCTATACTGCTAGTATTCAATGGATAAAAGACAATACTTGATTTCAGTAAGAATATAAAAGAAAGAAAGAAATAATGAAGGAAAATAAAAGTCTTTAAAATAAAAATCCAATTATAATTATTGTAGGTACCTCCACTAATTCGCTGAAAGAACAGCATAGTATGAAGAAAAAAGACCCCAAACTTAAATAAAAACAAACTTTTTCTATCATAATGTTTAGGTTATTATGAAGAGGAAAGATCAAATTATTTTTTACTCCTAATACATTCAAAATTTTGGTAAAAAATCTTGTCTTGATTTTCATCAGCAAGTAACCAAATCATTACAGAGTTTACAATGGATAATGTAATATTACCTAACAAAGTTTACTTTCCAGTGAAAAAGATATTAATTTGAAAATTCTTACAAAAATGAAACAATTGTCGGATTTTAATGAAACTTTCAGGACTTATTCACAAATTAATTCAATTATATTTGAAATTAGTATTTTTAGAAAATCTTGTTAAAAGTATATATATTTTTTTTTACATCTGTTACCCCCACTTGCGTTGTGGTGCAGTGGATATCAGCTCGGAACGAGAAACCAGGGAGCCGAGTTCGAATTCCATTTGAATCCATTGTATTCACTTACGCGCAAATACCCTTGGGAAAGGTATTAATCCGTCTCTTCCTTCCAGTTATGGGTTAAATAGCAGGATAGATTGGGTTCTATAGCCTTGGTCGGCAACCAGTCTACCACAGAAAGCAATGGCAACCTACTGCAGGATAATCTTCTGCCCAGTCAGTCATGTCTCTTTCGAGACATGATCGCCCAAGCGGGTATCATGTATGGCACTTAACTGACTGACCCCCACTTGACATAAATTCATGAAATTTAAAAAGATTAAATTTTGTAGTAAAAATTTGTCATATTAGTTAAACAGTTGGCATTTTTCCAAAAATCTGCTCTTAATAGTAAAATAAAAATTGCAATAAAACTATGACATTATTTAATTAGTTAAACTTTTAATTGCTTTTAAAAATATACCAATATTCAAGACATTATAGACTGAAGAAAAAAAAATTTTTGATGAATAAGGAAATTTTAAAAGAATTATTTTAATCTTTTCTTTTTTAATTATAATTATAAAATTTCAAATTTTAAAAAATTCTACAAAGCCTAGTTGCAGTTAGGTTATTAAGTGAAGGCTATATTTACTAATCAAAAATTGAAAAATTTAATAGAAATCATCAAGTCATCATATTTTTAAAATAATTTTAAATTTTTTTGTGTATTTAAAATTTTTTTTAGTATGGTATTTTGTGTTACATTAAAAGGTCATATTTTTCACGGTTTCTTTCCCCTTATAGGAAAAACATTTGGATGTCAATTCTGGTTAACCATATCAGCTCATGATGAGAAATCAGAGAGTCAAGTTCAAATTCTAGTTGAATTCATTGCATTCACTTACATGCAAATGTCCTTGGGAAAGATATTAATCCATCACTTCAACCTCCAGTTATGGGTTAAATAGTAGAACAAATTAGGTTCTATAGCCTTGGCTGGCAACCAGTCTAAAAATTAATGGCAACCTATGGAAGAAAAATCTTCTGCCCAGTATCATGTATGGAACTTAAATAACTGATATTTAGCTTATCTCAACATCTGGCTGTCATCCTATGTCAGTCATTTATGGTAAAGGTCAGAAAGATCAACGCTTCATGATTAAGAAATAGTTTTATTCTAAATTTCATGCCATAAATAATACTTGTGTAAATCAGATTAATTTAACTTAACATTTTTCAAAAATAACATATCACAAATGTATATTTTATTTTTGCAAGATTTTTAAAACTGAGAATTTAACTTGGGCTTACAAATGCCCCAAAAATTGAAAAATCTTTAAAAATCTCAAAATTTTAGATTCCAATCAATATGATTTCTGTTTTAAATACATCAGAGTATTTTGCTTACTGGAAGTAATAAATTTAATCATTTCACTTTCAATTAAAGCTAAAATCAAAGTTTCAAGAAAAATTTTCTATTTTTAAAAATTCAATTTAAAAGTTAATTATTAAAAATGAGTGGAGGTACATTGTCTGCTGAATTACTTTTTTTTTTATTAAAAGAAATGTTCTTTATTCAGGGATTTGGCTAGACAGAAAGAAATAAAAGAATATAAAAATACATAACATCTGTAGGAAAATACACTACTTGATTTCAGTGAGAAAAAGAAAGACATATGTACATACATACATAAACATATACAAACAAACATATAGTCTCGGTGAAATGAAGAGCAGTCTTTCTCTTCTCTCTCAAAACATCAAAGGATTTAACAACAGTCAGGAATACCAGCCAATTCCTCTGCTCACCTCACACTTCTTTCAAAATAAAAAGATTGACCTCTCTTTTCACTAATAAGGCCTTGTGATGAAGGCGAATTGGCATGGCAAAGGACGCGTTCCAGAAGATGAGCAAAATACTAACACACAGGAAGATCTCAATAGAAACGAAGAAAAGAGTGCTAGACTGCTACGTGATGTCAGTTCTTCAATACGGCTGTGAATGCTGGACAATATCATCGAAAATGAGGACAAAACTAGAAGCAGCCGAAATGTGGTTCTACAGAAGGATGCTACGGATATCGTGGACTGAGCATACAATCAACGACAAAGTGTTAAAAAGAATGGCAACAAAAAGGAAATTGATGCTGAGCATCAGGAAGAGACAATTGAAGTTCCTGGGACATGCAATGAGGAAGGAGAGCCTGGAGAACCTGATACTGACTGGTCAGATAGAAGGAAGGAGAGACAGAGGAAGGCAGCGGATAACATATTTGCAGGGTCTGATCAGGTGGATGACGGAACGGGGGTTGCCAGGAGCAACAGGAGCAAACATACTAAGAGCCACAAGGGATAGGGAGACGTGGAGATCCATGATCGCCTACGTCCTGAAGGGACAGGGTACATAGAAGAAGAAGAAGAAGATGACCAACACACACAGCTCTTATTATAATAAGGAATATAATTATCATATACGTCATATCATTATGAACACTATTCAGTTGTACCGTCTTCAAGACTTCTAATGGCAAATACAAGGATTGAAATTCTGGTAAAACAGAAGCAGCATTGAAACTGATACTAAAAAAATTGATGAAGCTGCTTTCAAAATGTTTAGACGTAAAAGGAAATGCCGAAATCTTGTTTAATCAAATCTAAGGGTGGTGATTTAAAATGAGATGAAATAAAGATATGAAATGAATAACCATAAGCTGTTGACTATAAGCCTTCACAAGCCAGAGCAGAGGAGAAAACCCAATCCATCAACACTCAAAAACTTTTAAAAGTATTAGGATCTTCATGAGAACAAAAATACATTTAATACACCCTTAGACTTGAAGGCAATCAATATTTCACAAAGAAGTGTTTTTCTTTACTTATGATTACAAAATACATATAAGAGTAATTATAGTTTTACACTGCACAGTCACAAACTAATCTTTATCTTCAAATATATGTCCATATAACAGAAAATTGGTCACAACCTTCTCTCATGAGTAACAAAAATTCTTGTCCAATAATTATGTATATGAAATTAGCACTTTTGTACCTCATCACAAAACGCCAGATATTTATGTTTCACACATTAAAAATAAACATCTAGAAATTAAAAAAATGCAATATGACAAAAATTTTTCACTTCAAAATATATTTACTGTTTTTTTCTATTCTTCCTTTATTGCAAGCTTCCCAAAGCAAGAATGAAGGAAGTCTGTTTTGTTTTTCTGTTAAGGAATGTGTTTGAGACTGGTGGGATCTGAATTGCTTTACTTGGTATATGAAAAGGATTTTAATAAACACATCTGTAGACATCTGTTTTATAGAGACGCACATATTTTGTATAGTTAAGATAACAATAGGTTTACTTGTGCATCTTTTTAGTAGTCTCTTGCAAATATCCGTTTCAAGGGAGACAATTATTACAAAGCTAGATGAGGTACCCATTTTCAAAGATTAAGAGTTCAAGGCCTGGCTTCATGATGATAAAAAAAAAATTCTGATTTTTGATGAGCTGTGCTACTTAACTGAACAAAAAATAATTAAATTCCCTCTACATAAATTCTTATACAAAGGTGAAATAAATTTTTAACTAAGAAATGCCTGATTGAAAAGAAAACAGATTTTATTCATTCCTGGGATGCTTGCACTGAAAGAAGTATTGAAAAAAATGATATATTTTCAGGGGAAAAGTCTTGCCATATTGCCTTTTTTTTTTTCTTTCTGGCCTTTATTAAAAGAGAAATAATCTTACACTGAAAAGTTACAAGCAATAATTTTTACTATCAAATATAAATCCATTTAACAGAAAATTGGCAGCTACCAACTATTCCCAGGAGTAACAAAAGACATTTTAAAGTTAAAACCTCCACGTTTTTGTCCAATGAGTACACGAAATTAGTGCAATTATACTTTTTGTACCCATCTCAAAAACCACTAGATATTTATGTTCCATGTATTAAAATTTGAATTATGACATTTAAATTTGAAACATTTGGAAATTATTATATATTTTCACTCAAGAAAATTAATATCCATGAACATGTTTTCAATTTAATACAAATTCAACAACCAATATTAAAAAGAATATAAATCTATAGTAAAAAATGATAAAACTTTGAGTTTTTAAATCTTTGATTACACACAAATTCTGCAAAGTAATCATCCATCATGTCACAATTTGTTTGTCCATTCATTGCTATGATTTTGCCTCTTTGCTACATGGCTTGTATGTGATTTGTAGTTGTAGTAGTGTACAGGTCAATGATTAGCTACTCAAAATTTATGGTCCCATGATCCAATTTGAGCAAAAATAATTGTCTTGAATTTTGCATGACAAAATGGATATTGTACAGGAGTCATGCCAACTGACAAAACCTTTGACTCAATGAAAGAAATCATAAAAACTATGGCAATCCTATGCAACAAAATGCAATGGTTTCCACTTAAAGAAAATATGGTGTATTTTTAGGTGAGGCAAAAGTAGAATAGTGCCATTCAAATTTGACAAATGTACATGATAAATTTTTCCTATATATATATATATATATATATATATATATATATATATATATATATATATGGACTAAACAACTGAATAGCCTTTAATTCAGGAACATATTCTATATCTTTTCACCACCTGAATAGTACCAATCAAATTTGAGGAATGTATATGACAAACTTTTCATTCTTTATACTATTGTCCCCATCTTTGTTGCCATTTGTACAACGTTTTGGCCGTTGTATGCTCCGGCCTTCTTCAGGTGCTAAGAATTTCAAACCAAACCTTTCATTACAATCATTGGGGTATATGAACTCAATTCCTAGCATAGTGGTGCCTCTTTTGATAGTCATGAGTTATCTCCCTCTAACCCTGTAAGTTACTTGTTCATCACTGCTGTAGCCTGGTATTGAACTCACAATTTTGGGTCAAGTTACAGGAACTAACCAACATCAATATCCTTAAGGACACATGGCCCAGTGGATATAAACATTGATTACTTCCTGTGACTTGACCCAAAAAGTTGTGAGTTCAGTACCAGGCTACAGCAGTGGTGAACAAGTAACTTACAGGGTTAGAGGGAGATAAACTCATGACTATCAAAAGAGGCACCACTATGCTAGGAATGGAGTTCATATACCCCAGTGATTGTAATAAAGGGTTTGGTTCAAAATTTCTAGCACCTGAAGGAGGCCGTAGCGCACAACAGCCGAAACATCATACAAATGGTAACAAAGATGAGGACAATAGTCTGAATAATGTAATTACTACCTCATCTCAGAAATATAGACAAACTTTTCATCCATATATATATATATATATATATATATATATAGAGAGAGAGAGAGAGAGAGAGAGATATCAATCACTCTTCCTCAAAATATGGAATAATCTACTGAATAGCCTTTAATTCAAGAAAATATCCTACATCTTTCCATCACCTGAACATTGTGTGACTATACAAAAATCATGAGAGCAAATGAAACCATAAGTTGTGGATACAGTAAGTAAAAGTTCAGTAGAGTATTTTATTTATATATCTTTCTACAAGCCATCCTTTGGTCAGACTTTAGATGAGCTCCTGCAGAGGGTTTTTGGGTCTTCGGCCTTTTATCTTCAGTATGCTGTTTGTTAGTTATAAGAATTTAGAACTAATAAAATTATTTTACCTTTATTTAACATAATCTTTCTTCATATTCAACCAAACTCTGTAGTTTGTTTATAATACATTTATTTTGCACGCAATTTTTATTTTCTTTTTAAATCACCATTTATGATCCCTTTGCATAAAGTCACTCTTAAAAGACATTAGGAAACCCAAACTATGTTATATTTTGAATATGTCACAGTGCAAATAGTAAAAAGAAACAATATATAAGCAATGTACCATGTCTCATTTAAGTTTTAATTACAGTTTAATTAAAAGATATTAATTACAATAAAAAGCAAAATTAAAGTTAAATCTTTAATAAAGAAGTTCAAACCTTTAACTTTGTTATTTAAATTGAGTCTTAAATAAGACATTTAATTTTTCATCACTTGTAACTACAGTAGTTACTACCTGTTTCTTCAAGTTGTTTATGATTTGCTGAAATTGAAAAACAAAGCAATTTACGATAAAAAAAGCTGCTTGCCAAAATACATTTTATCGATATAACACTGAAAAACAACAACCTTGGCATTAAACATCATCACAGTTAAACAATATATATATATATATATATATATATATATATATATATATATATATGGGAATCCACACATGTATATATTCATATATTATCCAGGTGTTAATAAAACAGTGCTCAATGAAGTATAAATGGAGCTATTAATTATATATATTAATAAATATACATATTATCCTACATCAATGGCACAACTCAGAATTTCATGCATTATGAAATCTTCAGGTGCATATTATGAACGTAGTTTATAATATGTACCTGATGATTGCATAACACATAAAACTCCAAGTCATGCCATCAACATAGGATAATATATACATACATATATATATATATATATATATATATATAGATATACATAGTCATGATCCACGTATACTGTGTTAATATGTATAGGAAAGACCGAGGGCAGTCTGAAATATAAAATATAATAATAGAAATAAACAAATACTGTCAAAAAAACACACTTTAAAACTCAAAACTTTTTAATATTCTTTCCTATATATATATATATATATATATATATATATATAAACTGATTTATTTTTAATCTGACATTTTTATTGCCTCAAACATTAATTTTAGTGAATACCAGTATTTGAAAAACATGCTCCAATTCAGTTTTCAACCTGCCCATCTGTAGTTTAGGCCATGTCTATTTAAAACGATTTGCTTGTGTATGCAATCACTATTAATGACCACAGAACAGAGAGAGGAAAATAATGATTGGTAATAGCTTAAATTAATTAAAACAGGACCAGTTATGCTGTTGCACTATAAAATGTCTTTTATTTCTTGGCAAACAGATTTATATTACCTTCCATAAATATGCACTACGGAATGACTGATCATTAAGAAACAAAATTCTTTTTAAAAGCCATCTTTTGCGATAAAGTAAAACAAATCCAGCTTTGCTGTTGTTGCAATTCTTTTTTTTTTTTGTTTTCTGTTGTTCACATTTCTGTTCTTTCTGTTATCTATGTTTGGATAATCCTAAAACAAATAACAGGTTGCATAAGGAAACAGATTTTCAATCAGAGATTAAAAGAATACCCTATTAAAAGAGTTTATGGTGTATAAATCAACACTATCTTCTACAAACATCTGTTATCTAAAGCAAGGTTAAAACAAGCCTGTCTATGCTGTTTTTAAATGACCATTCTGTTTTTATGTGTGCCTGTGTGGATTCAAATATCTTTTGATTTTGATCATTCAGAATAAAATATCTTTCAAAATTATAACTGAAAGAGAAAAAAAAGAAAATTACACCGGGAAATTTTGAGGTGGCAGGTAGAGAAGTGGGCACTATTTTTAAAGAACCCATAGGTAATTATTTGGAGGGCATTCATCAGATTTTTTCGTGTGTGAAGTCACCAATGATTGTTTATTTCCAGGGGAAGTTTTGGCATCTTTTTTCACCAACTCTGGATGTGTTCGCTTGTGTCGTCGTAGTTTGTCAGTCTGGGCAAATTTCTTGCCACAGATTTCACAATGGAATG
The DNA here is from genome assembly GCA_037127315.1 of Ascarosepion bandense. Taxonomy (NCBI): domain Eukaryota; kingdom Metazoa; phylum Mollusca; class Cephalopoda; order Sepiida; family Sepiidae; genus Ascarosepion; species Ascarosepion bandense. Next base: position 424,163 of record JBBBDQ010001007.1, on the reverse strand, counting down.
GTTTCTCACCAGTGTGGATCCTTCGATGAATTTGCAACGTGTCCTTACGGGCAAATTTCTGAATACAAAAGTCACACTGGAAGGGCTTCTCACCAGTGTGGGAACGGGCGTGTATCTGAAGATAGTCACGGTGGGCAAACTGTTTGAGGCAGACATTGCACTGGAAGCTCTTGCGGCGTGAGTGCGTCCTGCGGTGAGTATGTAGCTTGTCACGCTGGGAAAACTGCTTTTGGCAAATATCGCAGTGGAATGGCTTCTCTCCTGTGTGGATCCGCCGATGGATCTGCAGTGTGTCTCGACGGGCGAATTTCTGGATACAGAAATCACACTGGAAGGGCTTCTCCCCAGTGTGTGATCGTTTGTGAATTTCCAGGTAGTCACGCTGGGTGAACTGCTTAAAGTAGACATCACAGTGAAACAACTTCTCGCCTGTGTGGATCCGGCGATGGATCTGCAGGTAGTGTTTTTGTGCAAACTGCTTCAAGCAGAATTCACACTGAAAGGGCTTCTCACCTGTGTGCGTACGGCGATGGATCTGCAGCGTGTCACGCCGTGCAAATTGCTTAGGGCACATGTTGCACTGGAAGGGTCTCTCACCTGTGTGTGTGCGCCGGTGGGTTTCCAAGATGTACTTCTGCGTGAAGTGTTTATTGCAGAAGTCGCAGTAAAAGAGTTCTTTTGATGCTGTTGATGCACTGGGAACTTGCAGAGGTGTTGCAGTGCTGTTTGCATTAGACGTATCATTTGTTTCCTCTGATGTGGATGGGTTAATTTGTTGCTGGCCATGATGCTGTGTACAGGACTCATTCTGGCAGACACTGTTGTTCTGAGGAAACTGGTTCTGTCTGTCTGATGAAACTGTGGACTCTGTACTATTCAGTGTGTTCCTTTCAAATGTAGACATGTAAGTCGTCGAGTAGGATTTTGCTGTGTACATATCACTGGGAAATACAGTCTCACCAACATTAAGGTTGGGTGTTATCCTCTGCATGGGTACTAATGTTGGTCGTTCATCAAAATCCTTCCCGAACACATCTATGCTCGAGATCTGTTTTTCAGCAATAGTTGTCAATTTAGGTAATGAAGAATTAATTCGATGGCCAGTATTTTCACTGTAAACATTTTCAGAGTGGCAAGCTGTCTCGCTTTCTGATGCCATTCTTAAATCCAAAATAAGGAACAAATTTTTTTTTTTCACATAGAAGTATTTATGCAATCTTAATGCAAATTACTATTTTTTTCTTTATAATATACATTTTTGCAGGCTTTAGGTTTATAATAAATTGTCTTTCTTTAAAAAATTTCTTTTTTAAATAACAGTTGTCTATGACTTTGAATAAGAATTAATTTTTTAACACTTCTGCTGATGTAGATGTATATGTCTTTACAAAACTTACTGATGACAATGAAGGTACATGTTTTCATAACACTATGAAACGTTGGTCCCTAGCATTTATTTGTGTGATAAACTAATTAGTACTCCAAATTCCAAACCAGTACATAGTAGCATACAATACAACCTTTTTGGTGGTGTATTTTTTTTATATTGCACTGATATCATTTTGTTTAGTCTGTATTGCAGAGTATCCAATTGAAACCAAAATGGCAGTGCTCAGGAAAAATTATTATCATCATTTACTCCCTGGCAATTTCCTATTTGTCCTAAAATAGGCCAGTATAGCCATCTAACAAGGAAAATGTTAAATGTATCTTGAGATTCTTAAAAAAATTTTAAGTTGATTTTGTATAAAAAATGGATATTAAAAAAAAAAAAGTTGTCTGTGAACAGGTACATATTTACAAGGTAAACATATTTTGTGATACTATCCTGAATACTAGTAAGTCCATTACTTAAGTCTCACAAATAATTTTTTAGGGTTAGAAAAAATGATATAACTTTTGCTTAAAGGTAGAAATTAAAGTTTGTTGTTATAATGAACCAAGTTAAAACAAACAATCAACTAAGATAAATAAATATAATAAAACAAAGTGTAATTAATCAGCTGCAGAAATGATAGCACTTATTTAAAAAAAGAAAAAAAAAAGACCAAAGAACACTTATTTTAACATAATTATTATCACCATTAATATTAGCATCACATCAAATTTTATAGATTGGTTCCTGATCCTGAACATTGTGAAAACTTTGGGACCAGTCTAGATTAACTACATTTTCAACTACTTAAAATTGATAAAATGTTGGGAAGAAATTAATTTTGGTTAGAGTTAATCAAAGAACAAAATATTAACTCAAATGAGCAATACTAAAGCTACTTGAAAGTGAAAAAATATTATCCCAAAAAATTAATAAAGTAACATACCATTGTTTTCTAACAAAAATAATTTCATAGTAAAAAAAAAAAGTAAAACAAAAAAAAAACTTCTTATAAAATTCTAAAACAGCCTAATCTACATGAGACATTTTAAAGAAAAAAATTGAAATAAAAAACAAATAAAATGAATACTAAAATTTCTAGAGATTAAGAACCCTAAGAAAAATTTGCATGTAAATCTTTTTCTTTTTTTTTTTTTTTGTAGAATATAAAGATTTTCTTTTTCAATGTAGTAGATGAAGATTCCAGAATTTCATCAAAGTGTATAGAATGTATATAATTTCCTAACAGAATTTCTTGGAGCAGGTACCTAGAAACTAAGACAAGTCTTAGAATAAAATCTTAAAATATAAAAATCAAACAAAAAGAATAATCAAGAAGAATTGAAGTTGTGTTACTTTTTCATATTAATGTTATGTCTGGATAAAGAGATGAAAAAAAAAAAATCGAGCTGCTATTAACTGATAAATACTCTAAGCTAAGAAGAATTGGCTGTTGGAATTGGCTTGGTTTGTTGGAAAAATCTACATAGAATGGATTTGTTTTTGGTCCATGTGTTGCAATAAAAAGAAAATTCACAAGGCAGAGCATTAGAATAAATTTGAAATTTTTGAGAATGAACTTGTACAATAAGGTATTTAAATCAATCTATGAAAAGAAAAATAACTCCTGGTTCCCAACACTGTATGAGAAACACTTGTGAATCCTTTCAAAAGAGAATGTTTCGAAAGTCTTGGAAGAAAAATGTTTTTATGTCAATGATAACATAAGGAAAGGAGTTTTGAAATCATCAAACTGCAATATAATCAATATATCTATATTCTTTGGTTCGGCATCATGAAATTAGCCCCAAAAGTAATCCTGAAAGTCTTTTAGTTAAGGCATTTCCTGCAAAATAAAACAAAAGTACAACCATTAGACTTAATCAACAATGAAATATTTTAAAAACATATCTTTTTACCTGGCCTCATATTCAGACCAAATAGTGTATTACAATCAAATGTATGACACAAAGAATCTTATGTCGACCCTATTTACCTTCATGGTCCCAAAGTAGAAAAAATCATGTTCAGTTCAAGCAAGCTGAGCCCCAAGCAGAACTTCCCATTGCACGTAAAGGGATAGGATTAGTGTTAATACTTGATTCCTGAGGTGTGCCAAAAGAGAAATGCTGAGGGAATTCGACAATTTCTGGAACTATCCGCATGTATGCAAATGGGGTCATATTGTAAATTTAACCTTGTGTCACATCTTACTGTCATGGGGTTGAGGGTAGATCAGTCACTCCTTTCATATAATTTTCTCTTGATCATGCTGGCTAGCTGTTGGTTGTTATGTTATAATCTTTAAACCTTCTTTATTTTTTTATTTTATCTCTAATGGTTATTTTTGATGCACAGAAATGAATGTGTAAGTAATTGTTTTATTTATTTATTTATTTTCTTACATAAATGATTCAGTTATATTCTATATATTTTACTAATGATTAAAATTTTAATGCTATTTTGTTTTTATTATTTTGCATCTGAAACTTTTGACATTAAATAATTTTTATGACAGAAAAATGTATTTAAAAATAATTTTTTTCAAGATAAAGAAATATAAAAGCTTTCTTATATTAAATGTACTTGATTAAAAGATGTGTAACTGTTTTCTGAAGAATTTTTTGCTTATCTTTTTTTACATGTGCTTTCATATATTTTAATTAATGTCACTAAAATGCAAGTGTTTGCTGAGTGAGAGAGAATATGAGAAAAAATCCTATTAAGCAGAGAGAACAATAAAAGAACAGGAATTTAAAAAAAAGCAAAGATAACGATTGACATTGCATTCAAATTTTTGAAAAATCAAAGTTAGCAGGAAAGCAAAAAGTCAAAAGTGTTTAAGAAATGAAAAGTGAGAGAGAAGAAACTATTAGCACTGAACTTACAGCTAACCATTTCAACTTTAAATTGATGAAATTTTGCTGTCAATCTATTGCTGTGCTGAAATTTATAAAGTCTAGGTACCATAGATGGAAGTTCATCAGAACAATTACCATGAAATTATTTATAAAAAAAGTTAAATAATAACAGAAGCACAAAACCATATGTAGCAGCAATATTCAATACGTGGACAAATGGTAGATTTATGCGTAAGATAGATTTTAGTGAGAAAAATTGTCTAACAAGACACAGTGAACCAGCTTTTCTAGCAACAGACCTAACAGTTGATTCAATCTTTCTACTTTATGTTGGCAGAAAATGTTAGCCCGAGAAGGCATAATGAGTAACTCTCCTGCAGGTTAGCATCTGATGGAAGGCAAAAAAGGATTCTCTCAGATGATTAAGAAAAGAGTTTTGTTTTGGAGAAATTAAAATTAAACCATTCTTTGCCCCAGTTAAAAACAGTCTGTAGATAATGTTTTAGATCAGCAGCCAACTTGACTTTATCAAACTTACTATTAAGACAAGAGTAAATAGCTGTATCATCAACAGAAATACCAAGTTAAGAACTGATGACATCAAGCCATGGATGAAAATTAGGAACACTGTAGATTCAAAGATAGAGCCCTGGGGTACACCTGCATAAATGCAAAAAAGATCTAGAAGAGTGGCCATTCAGGGCAACGTTCATTTTGTAATTTGATAAGGAACCTTAAATCTATTCAAAAATTTATCCACAAATGCCATAATCTTTCAACTTGTGAAAAAGACCAGCATGCGAAACCCTGTCAAACACTTTCAAGATTTCCAAAGCAACAGCCCAAGCTTCACCATAGACTTTTTCAGCAATAACTGATAATACATCAATAGTTGACCTAGAGAAGCGAAAACTATATTACTTATCTGAAAGAAGACTCTGTGAGGCAAGATGCTTAACCAATTTTGAATTGATTAGAGCCTCTAGTACTTCAGCAAAAAGAGATACAAACCTAATAAACCAAAAGAAGGATCAGAAAGTTTGCCTTAGTTCTTAAAGACTGGAAATTCAGAAGACGATTTCCAAGAAGCAGCAACATATTTATTGTAACATTTAGAAAGAACAGGAGCCAGTTCAATGGCATATTTCTTAATAATTATTGCAGGAATACCATCAGGTTCACATACTTGGTGGGATCCAGTTTAGAGATATTATGAACAGTTACATACATATCACTCCATAGAGACTCGGTTCTAAGTGAAAAGTAAGGTAAAAATACTCCAGATGAGTTCAGAGTAGAATTTAAAGCAATTTTACAAGCAAATCATTCTGCTTTATCAACAAAAATGTTAACCTCAAATTGAGTGAAGAAAGGATTTATACAATATGACTGAGCTGCCAGTAGTAACAAGAACCAAACTTGTTAAAGGCTGTATTCTGATTTGGTTTGGTTTACAGCATATAAACTTCAATGGGTTATTTAATGTTGACAAGATTTTTACAAAAGATTTGTATGAATAGAATATATATTCTTTGTAAGAAATAAGTTTGTAGATCAGGTTTCATTGACATATTTTTGTAAAGAGTCAGATGTATTGCTGGCAATATTTTTTTCTCCAAAAATGTATTGCTGGAATTTTTACTATAAAAGTCTATTTTTATACTTTCATATTGAGTTTTGACCCTAGATTGGAGGGTTAACTATTTGCCCATAGCTGGGACCCTAACAGGCGCTACTAACCCGGGTCAGAGTGGGCCTGGGAACAATAGCAATTAAGAGGTGGTTCCATGCTCCTCACAACCTTTCAATCAGAGGCCATACTGCCAGATCTAGTTTATTGTCATACCCAGAACCAGTGCCTCATTCTGATAGCAAATAAAGACTTAGCCTCTTTTAGGACATGTTTATGATTATTATAAGCAGACGCAATGAAGAGTCTGTTGTAATTGGAATTATCATGCTTGTACAGTCAGAAAAAGTGATTCCTGTGAGCTGTAGTGGCAGAACAGACAGGTGTGAACCAAAGAGAAGATTACTGATTCACCTGATATTTCTGAGAAGATACAAAAGCATTGAGGCTGAAACAACAAGAAACCTGTGTGGCACAAATCTCAATTTCCAGTAAGCAAAATACTCTTGTCTATTTCAATCACAAACTATATTGATTGAATTTTTTTATGTAGCTTTCAATAGAAATCAACCTTTTCACATAGAGGAGGCACAGTGAAGTATCAAGATAGCGGCTCGGATTGAGGAACCGGAGAGCAGAGTTCGAAATCTAGTCGAATTCATTACATTCACTTATGGGCTAATACAACTGTAAAAGGCATGAATCCATCTCTTCTCCCCCATCCCAACTAGACAGACTGGGTTCTATAGTCTTGGGTGGCAACCGGTCTATGTCAAGGGATATCTTGAAGAAAGTCACAAAATTAATCTCAATCAGTTATATGCTCTAACAGAAAAAGTCTAGTGAATAGATGGTTCCTTTCTAATAGTCAATTCAAAATAAGTATCAACAGATACAGCAGCCTTAATTGACAAGAGGACAAAGTTGTCATGCACAACAACTGCTAGGAGAGGAGGTTAAGAACAAAACAAATAAAGAAACAAAATAAAAATTCTAAAATGGTAACTTTCTAACATCTCAAAATCAATGAGAAAGGTTCTTCTACTACAAGTAGCCCCACAGGACTGGCTAGAAAATAATTAAAAGCTCACCTGTAATCTATTTAATTAAAAATATACATCTAGTTTAAAAACTGTATCAAATAACAGAAACCACATCACTTGAGGAATTTCAACAGCAGTAACAACTAAAATTGATATCACATATAACTCAAAGAGAAAATAATGACTTAATTTCCACACTACTTCTACAAAAGGTTTAAAAAAGAAAGAGAAATAATGGCCTGAGAAAACAATTTTAAAAACTTATTTCAAAAGAAAGATTTTATAAATTACACTACAGCTGACAGTGGTACTGGTTGCACTGTCAACAAATAAATCTCATGTTTCCTTATAAGGAAAAGGCTTATATCAGTATCCCCTCATTATCTTTTCGGTTCCAATCCAATGTTATTTAATGTTGACGATCGGAAAAGAGATATGGGTCATTTTAAGAGCAGAAACGAAGGTCAAATTTTTGGATTTTTTCCATAGTAAAATTTACATTTATTAATGAGAGATCAGAAATAACAACAAAAAAAGAAAAAGAAAAAAAAAAAAGAAACAAACTTTCATTCCCATTCATTATTTATTCTCGCATGATTCATTGTAAATTTCTTGTCCGACAGGTCAAACGAGAGGGGTAAAGTGTTTACCACCACAACAACAGTAATAATCACCAGTAACAACCATTGATTGATTCGTTATGTACATGTGACACAGAATTTTTTTTTTTTACTTGTAGTATTTTGCTAAAAAGAAGATTCAGTAAAAAAAATGAAATCATTTCATTTTTCCCTCTTTCATTCATTTCAACAATCATTTCATTGAATGAAATGTTTTACTTTTATAATTTGATTGTTACATATATCTTTTTAAAATGAATGAATTGTTCTTGAAATGCACACATTTCAGCTATTATTTTTTTTAATTGACCCTTAATTAGAGAATTATCATATGAGTTCTTTAAATGTTTTCGTTGTTTAAATGTTTTTTCGTTTCCTTTACTAAGAAACTACAAGTAATACCATAAATTTTTAGTCCCTTTCTTTTGTTTGCATTATTTCTGTACGTCATTTAAACTCTTCTTTTTATGTGGAGTGCCTTTATTTTGAAAATATTTCAGGTGTTTGAAGATATATTTATTTGTACTTTTATTTTTTTTTTTTTTTGTCTCGACAATCTTTTTAAGTAAGCCACGACAATTAAATATACAACAAGTTACAAGTAAATCTAAAACAGCAACAACAACAATTTAATGATGCAAACGTAACATTTTTACACTTACAGCCACTACGAACCATAGTGACATCATTATTCAATTAGGGTACAAGGTATCAACTTTTTTATTTTACCTATATAGAAACTAAAAATGAATTTTGTAAACAAACAATCCACTCTTAGTGTACGGAAAATAAAAATTCGTTTAAAGATGAAAAATAGTTTTTTTTTTTTTAGTTATGATACTAACTAATTTTAAAGTCAAATGAAGAATATATTTTTTTCAGCACTTTTCAATCGCAAACAAAAAAAGAGGATATTAAAAAAAAAAGATGAGTTCTATAACTCGACATCTACAGGTGTGAAAGCTAAATTAGGGAGCAAATATTCATCATTTCTTTCCATCTTTTGTCTGCCTCGAATAACATTAACAATCTACTTATAAAAAAAGTATATCGATCGTTGTGATTTGAGGGGCACATGCATTTATTGTACATTACATTAATGTACAAGTGTACATTCACATGTGTTTCTTTGTGAAACCTCATTGGATTGACATTGACAATAACAAAAAAAATGTTTTGATTTGTTTTTTTTAATACTTTCCCTAAATGAGGTAAAAAAAAAATATGTCGATATACTTACTGTAGTAACTTGTAAATAAAAAAATCGTGCAAGGTACTTGCTTCCTCCACTTTGCTATTTCCAGGTGTTAGGTACGAGACGAGCTACCAAATCGGAACTCGACAATAAATCAAATCACTACTACTGTAAAAAAAAGTGTTGTACACTTGTAAGATGAACCGGGAAAGTTTGGGGGTAAACTAAAGTACGGGTAAATTCAGATTACCTTTCTCACAACGGTCAGTCTTAGTGATAATGAAAGTAAAAAAGGATAAACAACCAAAAAACTGAATAACGTTTGTGTCTGTTTTTTTGTTTTTTAATTTTTATTATTATAATTTTTATCTGGGTGAAAACAAACCTCACTAAATCAGCAACACAATGTTTTAGTGTTTAAGGAAGGGAAACTAGAACTGCTAAGACATGATGACATTTGAACTGCCATATGTCATTTTTAGAGACAGTGTAACTGTGTAAAACATTTCTTTTTTAATGACTACCAACCAACTTACTACTTTTTTTACTGACTTACGCAATAAAGTACACCGGGTGGTGTGTAAAGTTAAAGTACACGACACGGCAAGATACAAATTAAATGATTACTATATAGAGAAAGAATTTATGATTTTTGTTCATTTATATAATTAAATTAAAAGGTGAACTGCTCAGATTTAAAAAAAAGAAAAAAAAGTAAATTCATTTTGTAAAAATACGCAAAAGATTATCTTCATTTCTTACCAGTAGAGAGAAAAATATTATTCATAATCCCGTCTCCTTACCTTTGAATTTTTTTACAACAACCTTCTTTTTTAGCTATTTTCCGTATTTTCTTCCTTCCTACACACCTTTCCGAAAACCACAAGTTATAGAACAAGAACGAAGCTCATCTGTTAGAGTTGGTTAAATACAGAAGAGGTGGTGGTTCTTTCTTTAGCTAATCGGTTGCTCTAGGTTCTCGCTCAGGTGTAAACATTTATTTCTCTGTGTAATTTTATTTGATTGTGTGATATATATATATATATACATACCTCCACAAGCCAACTGAAATAAAATTGACGTATTTAATTTAAAATAAAGAATGGAAAACAAACTTTTTTTCTTTTGTTATTTAGCTGGTTTTGAATTCTCACCTGCCTTCATCTTAAACATTTCGTGCCTTAAAATTCATCATTAGAAAGAATCATTTTAGCAACCTGCTGTAAAATCACTGTAGGAAATTAAATATAGTTACTAGTGTAATTTGGATAAACTAAAAACTAATAATTATTAATACTAGAAATACCTGACAAAAAATCCGTTACCTGCAAAGGATTTTTATTTTTATTTTTTGAACACTACCCTCACTTCTTTCTTTCACTTTTAAATTTATTTTAAAGTCAAAAGTGGGTTTCTAATTGTTTACTCTTTTGAATATTTTTGTTGTTATCGATAATTGTCTTTATTTTTCACTCAGAAGGAAGGAAGAGAAGAAAAACGAATTACATCAGCAATCATCTTCATCAGTGACATCTTTCTTTCTTTTTTTTTCTATCGAACCTCTTTAAAAACTCTTTTCTTTTTAAACACTAAACAGACACCCATTTGACAGTATTTTTCAATGTCTTCCTGGTCGAGAAAAAAAGCAAAAAACCAAAATCAAATTTTTATTTTAAAATAATCAGTTCGAAGTTGATCTATTTTTCAATTTAACAATGATTTATGCTGAATATTTATTTTAGTTTCGTTTCACACTCATTCATTTTTTTTTAGTGTTGATAGGAAGGAAACAGTACTGAAGGAATGATGAGAGCCAGTTCATTCGCCTATTTTAAAAAATTTCTCACGATGGATTGTATTAAAAAAATATATATTTAATTACAAAAGAGAAAGATTTTTTTATTATTGCGGTTTTTTTAAAGGAGAACTCGACATTCATTTTTTCTTCAGAGAAATTCGTAGAGGTCCAAAACTAAAAAAAACTATTCCAATTAATCCAGAAGCTTTAAATCGATTTATTCGTACTACAATGCATTTTAAGGTGTAATGATTACACCTTAAGATGCCACTATGAAAAGGTTTTAAAAAACTATCAACTGCTGTATGAGACAAGATAAAAAAAACAGTTAACGATTTTCTTTTGGTAATAAAATGCCTACTTTTCAGAATACAAAAAAAAAAAAAAGAAAGAAAGAAAGAAAGAAAGAAATCCCCAATTAATTGTCGGTTGAAATTTTTAAATCGTAAAAAAATCTTCATGAAAATTTATAAATCCATTTTTTTCTATAAAAATATTGATGAGCGATTCCTTGTATTGTCAACCTGTTTTTTCTTTCTTCTTTTGCTATCTGTTTTATTAAGGTACTTTGGAAAATCAACATTCAGATTTTTTTGGTTTGATTCTTAAATCTTCTTAATTATCTCTTCTAGCGACATATGCTAGTTGATGCCACTGATGGAAGTCTTCTAGTGATGCCGGTTTTGGTAAAGCTCTCTCTATGATTTTGTAGCGCCGGTAGGGTCTGGTGAAAGATTTTTTTTTTTACTACCTTAAAGTTTAAGATTAAAAAAACTCATTCATTCACTTAAATCATTTTTAAGCAGAAATAATATTCTTTAGTCTGATAAAACAAAAAAAATAAAATATTTAAATTAACATTAACATTAACAATGATTCAAGTTTCAGTAGGCAAACAAATCAAAATTACTTCTGCTTTTTGAAATCCTTTTTTGACTGAATGTATTTTGTAAACAAAAAAATTAACTTTTTTTTGTTTTTCTAAAACACTTTTTCGTGAAATAAATAATACGTTCAAACAAAAATTATTTAGTATTTTATCATTTTATATTCACTTTCATTGCATACTCAAACAAAAACAATAAAATTAAAATATGTGTATTGTATTTATTTGTATTTCTTTCTTCTTGTTTGTTTTTGGGGAAAAGTGGAGTTCTACTTTTGTTTTAAACACCTTCTTTTTAATGGCTTTTTTTAAAAATCTTGTCAAACCATTTTTCTTTTTGTCCGATTCATTTACTTGAAAAATTATGATAATTAAATATTTATTTTAAATAAAATGATTCTGTAAAAAACTTAGCTTTTAAATTAAGTCTTCTTAACGTCAGTGAACAGAACAGTAAAAACACTAACAGTTTTCTTCATTAAACCAAAGAACCTGCTTAAACAATTCAAAAAAGTACTCAAAACTAAAAGGAAATTTAATGTAATAAAAATATAATAAAAAAGTTCGTACTTTGGAGTCTTTGAGAGAAATTAACTATTAAAAAAATCAAACCATAAAAAAACATTACAATTTATTTACAAATGACGGCTGTATGGGGAGGAATTAAGTTTCCGACTGTAAAATAAACGTTTATGATGGATAATTTAAAGAAAATAAACTTAATTAATTTCAACGAAATATGTATATTGGTCTAAATAACTTTTTATTTTATTTCTATTAAAAAACTCTGCAAAATAAAATACAAAAGTTTCAGTTTGTTCAACCTACAACTGTAGTAAAACAGTGGAGCGGTGTTTAATCCTTGATAAATAAATAAACGAGAGCGCCATTATTAGCAAAGTCATTGCATGTATCACGATAGTCCAAACAAATTCACTTTCAAAAAAGTACTCATTTACATGGATTATATTTGGTGTTTGGAATATGCAAAGGAAACAAGACATGATACATGCGATTGTGATGCGAAGTAACTAAGAAAAAGACAAAATCTGAGTTGTCTTCCCTTTAAGCATCTTAACTAAACTCTTCAAAAATGAGATGGAGTTGTCTTCCATCGTTAATATTTTTTAGCGGAAGCCATAATAAAAGTGAAAGTTGATTTTTAGTTTATCACATGAGTTGTTGAGAATTTACTGAATAAATTGCTAAATAAGCACTATTTGTATCCCGAATGGTCAAAAACATTAATCTTATGATCATAATGCTTTTTTATGATTATAATAAGATTAATGTTTTGAGTTCAACATATTGAATTTGTTTTTTTTTCCTTTTGGCGGGGGGATTTTTTTTTTAATCGTATCACCCCAAGCAAGGCGGTAACGCCACTGATGTGCAGGGGGCTACGTAATAGTGAAAAGATTGTAAAAGAGAAAGCCGGAAACCACATTCTAAACAGGGAACAAGAGATGAGCCTCTTCAAGAACCTGTTTGCGTGTACTAATTTGAGATGAAAATAATGGATAATTGTAATGTAGTTTTACTTAATTTTTTCCGACGAAAGTTAACTTTCAAATATGAAAAATTTTTTTTTTTGGGATACTTAATTTTAGAAATTAAGTACCCCCAACCAAAAAACAAAAAAAGGAAAAAAACAACACGCAAAAATACACGCAATATTTGATATTTGAAGGTTAATTAAACTACACTTATCTTCATATATTTGAAAGTTAACTTTCTTTTGAAATTAAGTACCAAAAAAAGAAGGTAAAAAAAACAAACACGCAACTTTCTGCTGAAATTGAGTACTGAAAAAAATAAATCGTGTAGTAATTTCATCAAAAACTAAAAAAGGAAGTAAATAGGCCGAAATTATCTTCCTACGCCTAAAATCATTCAACAGCAAATGTCTTATCACTCAGCAGGTAGTGGATGACAAATAGAGCGAGAAGAAGTCCGATTTTTTTCTCTCTGGTCGTTAACATAAAAAAAGGTAGGTTTCTTCAATATCTAATTGTTGATTTGAGTTCAGTATATACATTTGCATGGAAACAAGGCTATTTTGGAAAAATTTGAAGGGATAAAAGCCTTCTGGACCTAAAACGAAAATTTACCCATTTAATTATAATGGCTTATTAATTTAAAATATACTCACTAAATATTTCATTATTGTCGTTCGTGGTTTCCGGCTTTCTCTTTTCCAATCTTTTCACTTTTCTTTTTCTTATTTATTTATTTCTTTTTTTTTTTTCAATTGGAGTAGATAGACTAAACTATCGCCCGGTTCACACTCCACCCACGTCTATTGTACAGGTGTAGAGGCTCATCCCTTGTTCCCTGTTTAGGATGTGGTTTCCGGCTTTCTCTTTCCCAAATCTTTTCACTCTTGCGTAGCCCCCTGCACAGCAGTGGCGTTGCCGCCTTGCTCGGGGTGATATGATTTTTAAAAAAATAAAAAAAATAAAAAAAAAAAAAAGGTAAAACTCGTGTTCATATTTGCTTTGTTTCGACAGTTTGTTTGGCTTTATCACCTTGAAAGAACCCGGATCCTATGACAATCTGCTGAACTGTTGTTTTTTTTTCCTTCTTCTTCTTTCAATCTGTTGCTGTTAAGTTAACTCATAACTAATAAACAAGTTTGCTAAAAGACCTGAGCTGTTGTTTTTTGTTTTATTTGTTGGTAGTGTTGATTTGGATGTGCGTTGTGGTACAGTGGATATCGACTCGGAACGAGAAACCGGGGAGACGAGTTCGAATTCCAATTGAATCCATTATATTCACTAGCGCGCAAATACCCTTGGGAAAGGTATTAATCCATCTCTTCCTTCCAGTTATGGGTTAAATAACAGGACAGATTGGGTTCTATAGCCTTGGTCGGCAACCAGTCTACCGCAGAAAGCAATGGCAACCTACTGCGGGATAATATTCTGCCCAGTCAGTCATGTCTCTTTCGAAACATGATCGCCCAAGCGTGTTTCATGTATGGCACTTAACTGACTGACTGTTGATTTATTATTATCATTTATATTATTTTACTGTAAAACAGATTTTTCATTTAAGTAACAAATTAAGATTTAAATCATTTGCTGACAATCTGGTTTTCAACTTAAAAGATTATATCAAAGTTAAAGTGCCATACGTGATACACGCTTTGGGTGATCATGTCTCGAAAGAGACATGACTGACTGGGCAGATGAATATCCCACAGTAGGTTGCCATTGCTCTCTGCAGTAGACTGGTTGCCAGCCAAAGCTACAGAACCCAGTCTGTCCTATTATTTAACCCATAACTGGAGGGAAGAGACGGATTAATACCTTTCCAAAGGGTATTTGTGCATAAGTGAATGCAAGGAATTCAACTAGAATTCAAACTTAGCACCCTAATTTCTCATTCCAAGTTGATATCCACTGCACCACAATGCACATCCTAAAAAATTAACTGACAGTAAAACAAAAACGTAGACAGGAAATTACTGGCTAACGACAACCAGTTGCTTATATTAAAAGAAAATTATTCATTATTATAATTATTAATGAATGAGTAATTAAACTGTATTATATACCAGTTTTTAACATCCAAGTAAAAAAAACAATTTTCACAGAGTTGCAATGTGTGATGTTTATCCTCACTGTGTCTGCCAAGACGCTGCTAGGTGGCACTGTTTAAGGACTATAAGAGAAGGAACACTATATTCCTTTTTCTTTTCTTTGCTCCTTTCAACCTAGCATGCAATAGGTAGGAACACCAACATGGGATTTGATTGTCCTTGCTGGGTATAATGACTTTCCCTTGAGCATGCATACATGCACTTACAAAGTCATCCACACCACTGCCGCCACTAAGTACTTACAAACTCACACTTCCTCAGTGTTTCATAAAATTGCAATTTTTGTGAAAATACATTGTTTTTTATTTTAAAACAAGAAAAAGTTTTGTTTATTTGGTTTTTCATTTACTTGTGAAAATTTCAGTGGGCCACTACTTTTGGTTGAGATAGAAATGGTGACTGCAATAATTTCAATTGAAGGTATCAACCAACTGCTTAGGCTGGGTAAGAGTCTTTACCATTGGATAGCAACTTGTCTAAGAGAAGGAAATCTCTGAAACAAAAACCTCTAGAGTCCCAGCTATGGGTAAATAGTTAACCCCCAACTGGGATCATTTAAGAGAAAAAGAAAAATTTATACTGGGTAAGAGTCTTTAGCTTTGAATAGCAATTTGTCTAAGAGAAGGAAATCTCTGAAACAAAAACCTCTAGAGTCCCAGCTATGGGTAAATAGTTAACCCCCAACTGGGATCATTTAAGAGAAAAAGAAAAATTTATACTGGGTAAGAGTCTTTAGCTTTGGATAGCAATTTGTCTAAGAGAAGGAAATCTCTGAAACAAAAACCTCTAGAGTCCCAGCTATGGGTAAATAGTTAACCCCCAACTGGGATCATTTAAGAGAAAAAGAAAAATTTATACTGGGTAAGAGTCTTTAGCTTTGGATAGCAATTTGTCTAAGAGAAGGAAATCTCTGAAACAAAAACCTCTAGAGTCCCAGCTATGGGTAAATAGTTAACCCCCAACTGGGATCATTTAAGAGAAAAAGAAAAATTTAGACTGGGTAAGAGTCTTTAGCTTTGGATAGCTATTTGTCTAAGAGAAGGAAATCTCTGAAACAAAAACCTCTAGAGTCCCAGCTATGGGTAAATAGTTAACCCCCAACTGGGATCATTTAAGAGAAAAAGAAAAATTTAGACTGGGTAAGAGTCTTTAGCTTTGGATAGCTATTTGTCTAAGAGAAGGAAATCTCTGAAACAAAAACCTCTAGAGTCCCAGCTATGGGTAAATAGTTAACCTCCAACTGGGATCATTTAAGAGAAAAAGAAAAATTTAGACTGGGTAAGAGTCTTTAGCTTTGGATAGCTATTTGTCTAAGAGAAGGAAATCTCTGAAACAAAAACCTCTAGAGTCCCAGCTATGGGTAAATAGTTAACCCCCAACTGGGATCATTTAAGAGAAAAAGAAAAATTTAGACTGGGTAAGAGTCTTTAGCTTTGGATAGCTATTTGTCTAAGAGAAGGAAATCTCTGAAACAAAAACCTCTAGAGTCCCAGCTATGGGTAAATAGTTAACCCCCAACTGGGATCATTTAAGAGAAAAAGAAAAATTTATACTGGGTAAGAGTCTTTAGCTTTGGATAGCAATTTGTCTAAGAGAAGGAAATCTCTGAAACAAAAACCTCTAGAGTCCCAGCTATGGGTAAATAGTTAACCCCCAACTGGGATCATTTAAGAGAAAAAGAAAAAATTAGGCTGGGTAGGATGTGCATTGTGGCGCAGTGGATATCGGCTCGGAATGAGAAATCGGGGAACCGAGTTCGAAATCCAGTTGAATTCCTTGCATTCACTTACGCGCAAATACCCTTGGGAAAGGTATTAATCCGTCTATTCCTTCCAGTTATGGGTTAAATAACAGGACAGATTGGGTTCTATAGCCTTGGTCGGCAACCAGTCTACCGCAGAAAGCAATGGCAACCTACTGCGGGATAATGTTCTGCCCAGTCAGTCATGTCTCTTTGGAGACATGATCGCCCAAAGCGTGTATCGCGCATGGTACTTAACTGACTGACTGAAGAGTCTTTAGCTTTGGATAGCAATTTGTCTAAGAGAAGGAAATCTTGTAAATAAAAAACTCTACACTTACGATGAGATAAGAACGTTGAGATTACAGCCAGGTTTTGCACAAAATCAAGCAGCCTGGAAAAGAGCCATCAAGAAAACCTTATCCAACTTATGCTAGCATGGAAAAGAACATATGATGATGATGATAATGATGCAAAGCTAACAAACCCAAGTTACTCTTCTCCTAGACTAGTTGCCAATTAAAGTTGGAGAGCTCAGTCTACCCTGTTATTTCACTCCTGAGGAGAGAAGAAATGGATTCATACTTTTCCCAACCAAGGGTATTTCTTTGAAAGCAAACCCAACAGCTGAGATTTGAACTTGAGACACTAATTCTAATTTCAGCACTGCACACTCATGTAGAGAGAGACAATAGCGAGGCAGCTCAGTTCATTCTCTTTACTACCAGTTATGAAAGGTCTTGCCACAAGTTGGCTCTTTAACAGTTCCTTATTATATTTTATGCAATAATTATGTTGTCAAATAGTGAAGAATATATATATATATATATATATATATATATATATCCTCTCTATTATAATAAAGACAATTGTATATATATATATATATATATATATATATATATATATATTCAGTCAGTCATGAATTTGAACACTCTCAGCTACTGGCATGTTTACATTGTATATAACACACTAAAGTCCACCTTCCTCTACCAAGCGCCCATAGCTCAGAAATAGAATCACCAACTGATGTCAATTCGGTCGGGTTTTGATCCTGGCTAGAAGCAATCGGATATCTAACAGGACTGTCTGCAGATTATATATCTATATATATAATCCCTTCAGTTATGCTCAGAAGGGATAATCTGTGAGAAAACCACTAATAATCCTCAAATATTTTGCCATTATTTTTTATGCCAGGGGTACACTCGTATAGAATAAATTTGAGGAAAGACTAAAGTCTGGCAGTACACATAGAATTCAGCAGTCAATAGTATCTACTATTGATTTGATAAAAACCAGATTTTACATCAGAGTTATTGATCATTTTGAAGAAAAATTAAATCAAATTATGTTTAAAATGATTAGTTAAAAAATATTTTATGTTACTACTTCTTATTTATATTGTAGTGTTTGTGAAAAAAATATAAATTTTAAACTCTGTATAACTTAAGACTTGGTAAAATGAACAAACAAAATAGATTCAAATTATAGCAGAAACACTATTAGAACATATTCCATGAATTAATCAGTTTCAGAAAAAAAAGAAACTTTTTTTGTTTTTTTTTACTAATATTCACCCAATATATAGAGCCACACAAGGTAGAGAGTTACTTTTATCGGTGGAGGAGAGACAAAAATAAAATAAATAGTGAATAAAATTTCAGAGTTCTTGTGTAGACGTTAGGACTACAGAACTGAGCAAACTTTAAAAAGAAATTGAAAGTTAATCTTAAATAGAAAATGAGGAATAAACCTCTGAAGACTGGGCCTCCCCAGTCTTCAGACGTTTATTCCTCATTTTCTATTTAAGATTAACTTAAGATTGAGAGCCAGACAGTAGTTAAACTTATCTACTCCTATTCATACTGAGTGAATACCAACTTAAGGTTTAATTAACTTGTAATTTATGGAGAAAGATAAAAACTACACAGCATTTAAAAGACATTAAGTTATTATTCTGAAAATGTTCAGCTTTTATGTATGTATAGTTATTAAGTTATTAGAAATTTTATACTCTTCATTTAAAACACATTCAGTCTGAGCCAATCTTTTTTTTTTTGTTAAATATTCATGTCTATTTTGTGTCTATTACTGTCCACATACCAGATAGAAATAAAGTAGTTAGGCAATGTAATAGTATAAGTAGCAGATGAATGTAACAGTCTGAGTTAAAGTAGTCAAATGAGTCTTTAAGAAATATTCCTGTGTCTAGTCTATTTCCTGTTGCATGAAAACTGTCAAAAGACAAAATAAAAAAAGGAAAAACAATTTATGTAAAGCACCTCAACTATTTCTGGAATATAGAAGATTTTAATTGACACTTTATCTTCCTTTTTTTTCTTTTACTTTTCTTTGTGGATGAGTTGAATATCTTTACAAGGTGAAATTTTCACCCACTTCAACCTTCCACAATTTATTAAATTAATAAAAACTATTTCTTTCTGTCTGTGATCATAACAATGTTATTTGCTTATTCCAGCATATTACTTCAGGATATAATACAAGTTCTAAGGCTTTCTTATTTTTAAAACCTTTTTTGCTAACCAAGGCTATAGAACCCATTCTGTTCTGCTATTCAACCCATAATTCTTCTCCCTGCAGCTATGGGTTGAATAGCAGTACAGACTGGGTTCTACAGCTTCAGTTGGTAACTGGTCTACCACAGAAAGTAATGGCAACCTACTGAAGAAAAATCTTCTGCATAGTCATGTATCTTTCAAGATATGATCACCCAAGCATGTACCATGTATGGCAATTAACTGATCATGAAGATCACTTCTACATCCACCCTATTAAACTAGCTTAGTGATAAGTGGGTGAAAATTATTAGTAAAATTACATAGGCTTGAGTAAATGTCACCCCCTTATTTTAAACAGTGAAATTAATATCCACGGGCCTATTATGCTTATTTTTCCCGTTGCATATTGGAAAGATAATACATCAGTCACTTCAAGACAATTATTACTTTCACTGCTTTCATTACCATTTATGAATTGTCTTGAAACACTATCTCATTCACTGAACAAGAAAACCCATACAGACATATCAAATAAATTGCAAACATTGTGTCTGCTTATTTTTAATAAAATCCATTTATACTCATGGATAATCTTTCACATATTATAATTGAAAGATGTTAGAAATGAGCTGTAACATTGACAGATGTTGTTATCATTCATTTCTCAATGTACCCAAGTACTTTCAATCTCTTTCCAAGATCATCTTCACAGGTGTGAGTTATGGTAACAAAAAATAACCACAAAACTAAAAATTACTGTAAATTTTTTTTTCTGCTTCAAATATAATGATTGACAAATTGCTAGCATTCATTAATGTTTGTATCATTGGTTTTCATCACTTCATACCTACTTTTTGCATGTGTGTGTGTGTGCATGCTGTGTGTGTATATAATTAAATTTGTTTTTTTATTTAGAATCAATTTAATTTACATTGCAACATGGAAATTTCTATGTTTCGAGATTTTCCTCATCATCGGGCAATGTTGAATAATTGCGGTAAAAATGATTTACGTTTGAATGTAGAAAACAATATGTTTGTTATTTAAAGAGTTAAATATGGAGGGGGAAAACCGAAAAAATTTAGATTTTATGTGTGTGTTTCATTTAACTATTAAGAATGAAGTTCGACTTTTAAATTTGAAAATGTAGGTTATATGTTGGGGAATACATGTTTTTTTTTCTTTCAAGCTTAATGGGAAAGTGTCAGTTTCTTAAGCTAGAGTTTAGGCTGCTTTTTTTCAGTGCAATGTATGCATTATTGCTACAAGGTTATTGTTTTGGATTTCTATTTATCCCAGCCATTTTAAAAACAAAAAAGAAAGAAAGAAAACATTTTTATTTTTGATCTGACTTAAAGAGACTTTTGGTATAATTAAACTACTTTTAATTTCAGTTCAGAGTACATTTTTTCATCAATTTTTTATATACTCTTAACTTGTATAAATTTTAACATCTGTTAAATTAATATTATATCATAATACAAAATAAAGTACCAAATATATGTAAGTTAATCAATATTCTTTTATGAAGAATTATTAACCATATTCTAAGGTGAACATTTTTCAATTTTTTTACATATGACATTAATTTCATTACATTTATTTAATAGATTTTTATTCTTAAGAAATTTAATAATATATAGTTTTTCATATAGACATAAGGGGCATGAGTCGTTTAAAGACTTACATATTCTAGTTTTTTTTTATAAGATTTTTCATTTTATTGTGGGAGTTTTATTGGTTTCTTTTAGATACCAAAAATATTTCAATGGGAATGTTCTATTACAGTATTTATTATTATTAAATGAAGAAGTATGTTGATAAATTCTTTACTTCAATGAATTCTTATTACTTCCAATATAAATCTTTATATTACTAGGGTTTTCTGTAGAAGAAATAGTACATTGATAAACAATAAATTCTGTAAGGTTTTCAATGAACACTCTATAGGGTTTCTACAATTACATTTATTATTGTCCAAAGTATTGATTTTAGTTTTTGGACGATTCTAATTTACATTTTAAATTTTTATTTAAAATATTATTATCATGTTTTTTATAATTTTTTCCAGATTATCCATACAACTATAACTTAATTTTAGTGTATTTTTATTGAAAAAATAATACAGAAGTTGAAGATGAAACTATCTCTCTTTTTCTGCTTTTGATCATAAACTTGTTTCAAAAGGATTCATATCGTGGCTTCATAAAATTCAAACAAGTGTTCTATCTCTGCTTTTTTCTCTTCTATTTGAAATGTATAACTTTTCATTATATTTTCTTAATGGTGGGGGGTTTAGTCTTGTTCTTATAAATTGCTATCTATTGGAGGGAAATATTATAAATATAAAAATATAAGAGGAATTTATACATTGATGACAGAACCAAAAAATAAATCACACTTCCTCTATTGCTGATGCAGTTTAAACAAAAACAATGCAGTGAGGCCTTGACACATGATAGTAAGACATAGCTGTCCTGGCATTACTATGGAAACATAATATATAATATTTAAATAAAGAGACCGTAATTAATAAACTGTGTAAGCTGAAAAACTGTGTTAGGTGAGGGAATACTATCATATTAATTTTTTAAAAATAATTTACTGTAAAAACATATTGCTTGTAAAAATTTGAGGCCAATTGTCCTGAGGTTTGAAAATCACAGTATTAAAAATTATAGTTCACTAATGCAAATGATATAAGATTTTGTATGTGTGAGTTATTTTTTACCATAGTATATATTCAGGGCATGTTTTATTAAAAAGTTAGCAAATTTAACCTTTATGTTTGCAATAAAACAGTATGTCAAACAGACGGTTTTTTCTTGACACCAACAATTATAATTTTTTAAGAACCCAACATATGAATTTATACATTTTCTTTGTTTTTTGAGAATTTACGACAAAAGTATTAAACATTATTTATTAATTTCTTTATTTACAAGGATGATTTTATATTTACATTCTAAAAATATGAACCAACTAATAAAATGCAATGTTTATCACTAATTTATAAAAAAATGAATATGAAAACAATTTTTTTATTCATAAATTTATAGAAAATTAGTAAAATATATGCAAACCAACTGTAATGAAATTATTATTTACTATTTTATAAAGTCTGAATCAATTGGGATGTTTCAGAAAACCAAATAAGTATTGTGTGGGTCATTCATTTTAGTAAAATAATTTTTAATTTATAAGTTATATTGGAGCATAAGTTATAAATGGAACATTGTATTTAATTAAATTTTAAAGAAAAATATTTTCTGGGTAAGATACATTATTTAAGTGGTAGACAATAAGTTTTAACACCAAGTTGGATTTCATTAGTAAAGGGGTTAGAATATTTAGATTAAAATTAGAATTATAAATAATTATTGCATAGTAAGGTAGTTGAGAAAACCAAATAAGTATTGTGTGGGTCATTTATCTTAGCCTGACTAACATAAGTTTTCTTTTGGTCTTTATTCATGTTGTCCTTTTATATATATATATATATATATATAACATAGTGATGATCCACGTATACTGTCTTAATATGTATAGGAAAGAATATTAATAAAAAAAAGTTTTGAATTTAAAAATGTACTTTTTTGGGACAGTATTTGTTTATTTTTATTATAATAATATTATATTTATTTATAATAATAAAAATAAACAAATACTGTCCAAAAAAAAGTACATTTTTAAATTCAAAACTTTTTTTTATTAATATTCTTTCCTATATATATATATATATATACACTTAGTAATATTAATGTTTTCACCAATTTATGTAACAATTTTGTAGATGAAAAATTATTATTACCACATATTTTTTTATTTGAAACTACATGATTGTCAATTAATCAATACTTCCATGTGTCTTCAAGTGTCTGTTGTCATACTTGGTAATCTTTTGGGAATTTTGAATTGAACACTTTATTCAATCCATGAGAGTAGCCAGATAGCTTAGTGCTGATTAAAACATATCTGGTTCCCCGGCTGTTGTGAGTTCACTCCCTGAATCTGGTTGTGCTGAAATGTTACATACACTTGGTCAGTAGAAGAAACGGACATGCAGCACAGAGATATGTAAGACTGAGGTACCTTAAATGATTTGAGTTATCTCCCCTTAGCATGAAAAATGGAATAAGAACAATCGAACCCTATGGGTTGTATAGATCAATTCATGGTCATTCTGTTAAAAATTCTGAGAAGGTTACTGACTATGACAACAATACCTGAAGAAGGGTGGAGAGTACAAAAACTGAAACATTGTGAGTATAACAACCAAGATTAGTATGCTGGTTCAAATAATAAAGTTATCTCCAGTTTACACTGGATTAAAAGTACTCATAATAATCATTTGTAAAGAAGTGTTTGTTAACAGGAAGAAAAGAAATAGTTGATCTGGTATCATTTTCAGTTGTGCTTCAATATATATTTTTAAAGAGTTTAAAGAGTCAGTCATGAAAAAAAAAATGCATCCAGAATATGAAGCTAGTTAAAAAAAATATAAACTGAATACAACTTTTAGTTTAAAGACAGAAAACTTTGTTTTCAGGAGGAAAATATATGTTTGTGTGTGTGTCCAAAGATGAAAGGGAGATTTTTCAGAATTATAGATTTAACAAAGGAAGAAGAAATGATTACTCTTCAGTATTTGGAGTTCCATCAACACATTTCACATAATATGAATTCCTAATAAAAGTGTTAACTTTAATTGTACAAATTTCTGTTTTCCTTTGTTGCATTTTTGTCTCACATTGCAATATTATTTTGGTAGCATGAAGATCATCATTTAAAATCTGGAGTCTCTTCTGGAATAACAGAAAACAAATATTAAAAAGCAACATAGAAAAATTTAACCAAAGTGAAAAATGAAAAATTATTAGCAGCTGTCATTTTTATTTCACTACATGTTACATAGCCTTGGAATCCATATTTGGAGGAAGACTGTCTTGCCATAAATCATTCTGTACAGAAGAAAGAAAATAACCTTCTCCTGACAATTTGCAAAGTTGAGCTCTAATTTTATCAAAATTGATCAATGATTTTTATAGTATTCATTTCATATATTAAAACTATTAAAGCTATCAAAAAATAGCATGTACATAATATGAGGCATGGTAAAAAAATGTTGTTTATGTCAGTTATTGTAAAATGTGTTCAAGTTTGGTAAGCTATGTTTTTCCATATATTTGGATTTGTTAAATTCCACAACCAATGCAACCATTTATATCAAAAAGGGAAATACCTGACAGCTTGATTTTTATAAACATTTTCCCCCACTTAAAATAGGGCTACTAACAAAATTTTGTAATGATCTGAAATAAGTTTTAATCATCCAAAAATTAGGATGGTAAGAGTTTATTTTGAGCTTTTGCCCTTGAGACAAAAGATCACCGGGGATTGGGGGTCAGGTTTTTTTAAGTTGTAAACTATAAAGGAGTTATGTTTTTTGACAGAATTGTTTAATAGCATTTATCTTTCTAAAACACTTGCTTTGTCTGAAAAACTGTTCCCCTCAAAATTCAATGGGCATATTTTTTTTATTTTTAATTTCCACCAATTTCTATATTATAATTATAAACAAAAATTACAAGCTGTAGAAAATATAATACATTACAAACATCATTGTTTTTCCAATTCAAATGATAAATAAATATGAAAGAAATTATCAAACTCAAGTCAGGTTTGTAAAAAAACTACTACCTCCATCCCATAATAGATGTTACATTTGCATACATTATTCATTCACTAAATGTAGCAACTATTGTTATAGGACAGAGGTAGTTTTCATTCTGGGGACTATTTGCTTAATAATTTTTTTTTGTGCATTTAAAAAAACAAACATGTGAATTATAAGTAAGAGGAGCACTTAATTTGACTAGCTTTCATATCTACTGCTGAATATTGTTTTACATGACCTGCTACTTAAGTGTCAGGTATTTTAGCAGATTTATTTTCCAGTCAAGACAGACAATAAGGCCAGAGAAGTGAGTTCCCTGGAGCAGTAGAAAAGAACAAAGTCATAGCAAGAGACATCATCTCTCTGTTTATATGTTCTCTTTAAGAGAGTATCAAATGTTAAACATCTTAGAATATGTCACAAAAATTCTCTTTTGAATTAAGGGTGAAATATTATTTTTTTATATCACACTCTAAAGCAAAGTCAATATTAATGACGTGTGTTTTGTTGAAAATGAAACTGACATCACAGAGTTGAAGTCTTACTTTTGTTTTGTTCTTTTAAATGTGTATGAAAATGTTTGTCAAAAAAAAAAAATTCTGTTGAATATACAAACGGAATATCCAACTTTTATATATTTTGTTTCCATGATGCATTCAAGTTAAAATGTAGTTGTAAATAAATTTATGCTTTCATTGAAATCTTTCACAACACTTAGCCATATAACCTCTTGCATAAATTAAAATACATGCACATACATACATACATACACACCGAAAATGATTACTACCCAAAGGTTTTCAACAGAATGGTTAGTCTGATCCTTTTGCAAATTAACCAGTGTTTCCCATGTCTCACCAGGTATTTCACGCATATCTCTGGAAATCACTATCAGGAAACAAAGAAACTGCAATTTTTATCAGTTTTCATTCTTTTTTTGTGGGAACCATAGGTTCTTTAGACTTTTGGGTAGCACCTATATATATATATATATATATATATATATATATATGTATGTGTGTGTGTGTGTGTGTGCATAAAAAAATATTGGAAAATTTTAAATTTGGCAGACTTCCAGTTTATCCTTACTGTCTTGGTTTGTTTTGTCCAAGATTACACTGAGGTAAGTTTGGAGGAGGAGGAGGAGGTGGTGGTGGAGGTGGAGGACTGCCCCACCCACTTCCAGTAGCCCATGAAGATGTATCCATGCCATATCCTCGAACCCAACCATGATTAGGATCAGATCTTGGTCCAACCATTTGGTTTTGATTGCATGGTGTGTTAATTATTGCTACTGAGGCAATTGATGGTGGAGGCTGGGTCTGAACCATGTTGGGTTGCAGAGGAGGTGGAGGTGGTGGCGGTGGTGGTTGATGTTGCTGCATCAGGGGTGGTTGGGGAGGAGGTTGTGGTAATGGTAGCTGCTGTGGTTGGGGAGTCTGTGGTTGGCTGTGGTTATGACTATGGCAAGGACAGTGTCCATGACTGGGACAATGTGAACAAACTACGCTGTGTTCATTCATACAGCTAGTATGGGAGTGACTCTGTGAAGGGGTGTGAGCATGCCCATGTTTCTTCAGGTGTGATCTCTGTGAAAAGGACTTCTTGCACACCTCACAGCTGTATGGTTTCTCTCCTGTATGAGTATGTTGGTGCTTATTCAGGTGTGTCCGCTGGCTGAACGCCTTCTGACACACATCGCATTTAAATGGCTTCTCGCCAGTGTGTATACGCCTGTGGTTGTTCAGATGCGTTCGCTGGCTAAACGCCTTTGTGCACACATCACACTTGTATGGTTTCTCACCTGTGTGGATTCGTTCATGGTTATTGAGATGGTCCTTTTGCGCAAATGCTTTTTGGCACACTGAACATACAAACGGTTTCACACCTGTATGTATGCGTTCATGACTGTTCAAGTGGGTCCGTTGGCTGAATGTCTTGTGACAAATTTGGCACATAAATGGCTTTTCTCCTGTGTGTGTTCGCTCATGGTTGTTTAGGTGTGACTTCTGAGAAAATGCCTTGCGGCAAATTAAGCACACAAAAGGTTTCTCTCCAGTATGAATACGCTTGTGACTGTTTAAGTGTGTTCTCTGACTGAAAGCTTTACAGCACACTTCACAGGTAAAGGGCCTTTCTCCTGTATGTATATGCTCATGGTTCTTCAGTTTGTCACGCTGGCTAAATACTTTCCCACAATATGTGCAGTTGAAGTGCTTCCCTGCTGATGATGCAAGTTCATGTTTATTGAGATATGCCTTCAGAGTAAAACCCTTCCGACATACATCGCACTTGTATGGTTTTTTGGCGATGTGTGGCAGAGGCTTATAGGTGACGGCATGTGACTGGTCAATTTCTGCATAGGACATTCCACATCTATGGTAATTGTACTGGTTGTTCATGTTGTGGTAGATGGGTTGGTCTGTGTACATTGTCATTTTGAAAAATTTTTATATTGAGTAGAGAAGGTTTGTCTTTCTTATAAATTTTTGTTTTCTTATGCTTGGTAATCAGCAAGATTTGGCTTTCTGCACATTTTTTGAAATTAAGAATTACTCTTTATTGTCTGTTTACATAATTTTTTATTCTAATATTATTCTGTCTTTGAGATCCTTTTTTTCTTCTTTTTTTTAAATTAAGGATAATGCTGATGAGGAGGACAAGATATTTAGCAAAGATCAATTCTTAATAAAGAATAAAGGAAAATTATAGTCTTTTTCAATTAATATTAACTAGGAAGACATAGATGAATAGTCATTACCAAATAAATTCACAAGTCAAGGTAAGTAATTGTCAAATGACTACAAATTAGAAATTAATTTAATCAAAGAATATTTGTATAAATAATGTCAGAATAATTTAAAGAAAATTATAGTACAGTATTATAAATATTATCATAGTTTGGCAAAAGACCACAAATGAAGAGCAATCAATGAAGATCAAACTCACTACAATGGAGATAGTCTTTCACACTAGCTAACAAATAATTACTTCTTTAAATGCCCCATTAATCATAAAAATTGGGTTCTGATGCTTGTAAGAAATTTATATTGTTGAAGTGAATCAAAATGTGAACTAAAAATATATTACTGAGAAACAATATAATCATCAATTAATGAATTGTCAAGCTTCATAAACAGAATAGTAAATTAATAATAATAAATTCATATTATAAACTGTTTTTATCTTGTGCATATGCTTATTTTGACAAAGAGTAACATAAGAAAAACAAAGTGATAAGTAAATATAAGAAAAAAAAATGCAGTCTTAAATTAACATTCTTTCGAAATTACAGAATAGAATTTTAAGGAAAAATAATAAATTAGAATTACAGAAATAATTTAGATAGTTCTTCAACAAAATTTGCTTATTTTGGTTTCTTTTGCAAAATAATGTTTTGCAGATTTTAACCAATGTTTGCTTATGTCAAAAATTTTATAAATCTATGTCTGATTTCCTTTTTCAATCAAAAGTATCACAAACTGTGAATTATATTTCTAAATAAAAGAAATGACTTTGGCAAATTTATTTTATCGTCAACATAATTCTATGTTTATAAGATGCAAACTGGAGGTTTAACCACCAAGATGGACATCATGTTTCAGAGTTACAATTACCAGAATAATATTTTGTTGAAGTTTTATGGGCGAAACAGTTTCTTTTAGTCATCTTTATAAAAATAATTGCTGAATTTTAGATTTGTCTTCAGTAAAAGCATCGGTTTGTAAAATGTCCTGGATCTAAGTCTTTTTTGTGATAATCAAATTTTTCACTGGTTTTCAGCTTTCAAAGAGTTTGAATTATAAAGAGTATCAGACTGGTTCAATATAAAGAACATATCTAGCTTTATCTAGTAAGGGTAATAAGAAAATGTGAATTTCTAGGAAAGCTCAGAACTAGCTTTAGAATTAAGATTAGGAAGAGTATACAGGTGTCAAGACATACACTCAAGGAGAAATCATTGTATAGAGAACCTATAAGAGACACTATCTTCCAAAATTGCCTTATAAAATAAAATTATGCTGATATTCATCAGTCTAAAATGAAAGTAAGTGATAATTAAAAAATACAACTGTTTAAGTATAACCAGAAAAAGAAAAAGAAATATTAGAAAAATGTAGCCCAAAAAACAAATATGAAGGACTGACCTAAAGAAAAATTCTATATATAACTTCAGAATAGTCACAGATTTTTCGGTTTCTAAATATATATGTAGTAGTAGTAGTTGTCTAAGAAATAAAAGAAATGCCCAAACCTAGATATTTTCCCTCTGAAGAAAGATATTGATATTGCAAGAGTCTGGTAGGTTTTATATCTATAACAACATTAAATGACTAGATGTAACTAAGTTCTATGGTAACAATTTCTTTTCCTGCTCAATGAACTCTCTTCTGGCTTCTTACTTTCCAGTCAAGTTTGATCTTCAAAGAATTTAAATATAATATCAGCCATTACCTTATCTTTTTAATTTCTGTTCTATTATTTTTCTCTCTCCTTAATAATAACTTTCTTTTTCTTATATTCTTTCACACTCACCCCCTGTATGTTAGTGGCTTTATTGCCTTACTTGAGATGAAATGATAAAACATGTGTTAAAAACTACTTGCAAGCCTGAACATAAACCAGCAACATCTCTAAAACACACACATGTTGTTAATAATAGTGTATTCCAGTAATGCATAACATGTTTCTAGAGCATAATTACAAAGTATAACAGCTGATAAGAAAATATCAATAAAGACAAAGCATTTAGTTCAAGAAACTTACAAAGTATTTCTGAAGCTTCATATTAGGAAGGATTTTACAGTTGACAAGAGTATTTTATCTATAATTAGCAGTTATAATTAACAAAGAAAAATGACAAATAAAAGATTTCATTTTTTGTTTTTATAAAAAACAAAAATATTATCAAGGATAAAATAATTAGGAAGAAAGAATTCAATGTGACATATATGAAAGATCAGAATAGAGAAAGACGATTATATTAATGATAGTCTATTTGATACATCAACTGATTAGAGGAGAACAATAAAACTTGGGAAATTTTTTTTAAATCTGCAGAAAAATTATATTAGTTAAAATGCAATTGAACTAAATTAATACTGAACATGCTTATCTCTTAAATATCAAATCAGTTTTAAAATTATCTTTTAAATAATTAATTTTAGAAATAAGCAGAAGAATTTATGTCAAATTTTGTATGAGGTACCTAGTGAGAATCAAACTCCATACCTAGTAGCAATGGTCGACGAGTCTAGCCTCACTAACCATTACCTGATAGTAAAGCACATGAAAATATGCTGAATAAAAATATAATAAAAGCCAATTAAGAAAGGTAATAGTACTTTGGTTATGAAATTAGTGTTATTCCCAAAACATGTATTAGACAGCAAACTGTATAGAATAAAGGTTGTCAGTTATAAAGATTCTCTGAAGGAGGCACGTTAAAAAAAAAAGAAAACGTGATATTTTGTGCATAGGGACACTACGATCTCACTTGATAAGCATGGGTATTTCAGAAGGAAATCAGCTGCAAATCAGTAGAGTTGGCTATGTGAGGATGTCTAGAATGTGCATCAGTTTAAACATTTTAATAACAAACATCAAAAGGTAATAATACTAATTTAAAATGATGAATGGCTTGCAATGTTGTAACTAAAGAAACTTAATCCTTAAAAGAAAATAAGCTAATAATGTTGTGAGATAAAACTAAAGATAAAAACCCAATAAAAGGTTTATGGAGAGAAACACAAGATAACGCAAACTGTAATCAATTAGTAAAAGGAATAAAACTACAATCTTACTTAATAAGTATTAACAAGTATAAATAATCGTCTATGTTTGATAAAAAAGGAAAAATAAGTTCAGTAGAAATTGTTAAAAATAGTCCCATGAAGGCAACAATGAGTGGAAATATTGTTAAAACAAAAATAAAGATAGTATGATTGAATTAAGATCTTATTTTGTATGATAAAAAGAATTGAAATTAAAACAAAGAAAATGCATTTTTCAGATAAAACTAATTATTGTAAATTATTCATTATTGTAAATATGCTATCATATGTCACAAAATGAAAATAAATTATGAGGATGTTTGTCAAATAAAAAAACAATGATCAGAAACTATTAGCTATTCTATAAAAAGAAAAGAAAACTTGGCAACTGAACATTAAACAAATGTATAATGCAATACATGAAAATGATTGGAAAATACACCAAATTAAATTCTACAGAAAAAAATATTAGACAACATGTCTAAAAAAAGTCAATACTTTCCTATCATATAAAAATCTAGACAAAAAAAATTAAATCAGTTATAATGCTAAATGCTGTCAACTAAATATTACATCAAATATACATCTCTTTTAGTAAAAACAGTTTATTGAACAAGTATAGGGCACTCAGTAAATATCAAACTCACTACTCAGTAATAATGGTGAACCAGTGAAGCTTACTAACCATTACCTAACACTGAGGCAGCCAATAATAATATTAGTTAGAAAACTGTTCAACTTTATAATAAAATATGTATGTATGTAATAGTATTGGTAAAGTCTGAGAGAAACTTTAGATTACTATTATAATTAATAACATGATTTTATGATTTCTATATAATGACCTTGCTGTGTTAAACAGGTTTATTTTTAATTATATAGTTATTTTATTTTTATTATTATTATTTTTATTATTATTTTATTTTTAATTATTTAATTATTATTAGTATAAGTTTTCAATAGTCAAAAGCCACTGTTATGACTATCTAGCTTGCCAGTATTGAAAGCAATTGCAACATCAAAGGCAACTAAAGTTAAGTTTGACAAGAGCATCGAAGTCTGTTGGGAGGTTTTAATGAAGACACATTTTCAGCTTTCTTATAGATTTGTCCTTTTCGTAAAATATTGTAAGATTGCAATTTTGTGTTTAGTAAATATTCCTGAAATTTATGGAGTATCTTCACAGGGAAGAAAACCAAGGGGTGTGGCTACTGATAATGACCACTGACCAGTGTTGATCTCTTGAATCATTTTTTGCAGCTTGCAGCTTGACAGTCAGTGATGACACCCGGAGATGAAACTGGAAAAAAAAAAATTAGATGACAATTATACATCATGATATCTTTGATCTATATTTTCACAAGTAAGAATTTTTTTTCTTGTCTTTTGATGAAAACAATGCTGTAACATAGTCACTTATAAAAGAATCATAATCACAAAATAATAAATAAAATAGTAATTAATTAGAATATCTTTTATAAAAAATAAATTGCATTTTAGATATTCACCTATGAATTTTCTGACCAACCAAATAAAATCCTCTTTCTGAAGGATTGAATTTTTCTACTGTGAGCACAATCCAGTTAAAATGGTAGAACACCTACACAAGCAGCTTTCTTGTCATTTTTTAGTTAAAATTAGCTTATCATGCTATGTCTGTAGCCTGAAATTTCATTATTAGTTGAATTTTAAGCAAAAAGTTTAGTTTAATCAATGTGATTGACATTCACTACTAAATTAAGTGCATTAACAAAAGCAGGAGATTATGCTTAGAAATAAATATTTGTAAAATAAATCCTTTCTCTCTATTACATTATGGACAAATCAGTGTACTTATGTCTGTTATTTAATATATATATATATATTAATTCATGCATGCCACCATATAAGTGACAAGCATGACCTCACCTCTGCTGTTTGTGGTAGGTTTTGCCTTAGTAAAACAGGAAAATTGAGTCATATGCAAAGCCATCATACCAGAGCACTAATCAAAGATGAAATGGCATTAACAATTCATGTTATATTTAAGAAAAAGTGTGCTAGTCAAGTAATCTATTGAAAAGACACACAAACAGAAAAAATAAACTTAATGACAACAAAATGTATGTCTTTCATGCCTGACAAAGGTTTTTAGTTTGTCCACTTCAAAGAGCTTTAAAACTCAGTTTTACAATGATTTCTTGCAGTGGTCATATTCAACAGCAAGATAGCAGGCATCATGCATATTATCTAATAGTTGATTTAACTGCTTCCCAGGTGTATATATATATATATATATATATATATATATATATATATATATATATGTGTGTGTGTATATATATATATATATATATATATTTGCCGAAAATGTCTTTTCAAACACAGACAAATAAACACATCCAAAACATAATGTTCAAAAACCAGCTACAGATGTGTTTATACATCAGTCATGATCCTTCTTATGCCTTTCTGAGCTTGAAATGAACCAAACTGTCAACTCATACATCTGGTAGGGGTGTTAGTCACTACTCTGGTAATTTAAGGTGCCTCAGTTTCTTAGTTACTATATTAAAAAATAAAAAGTTTTTCATGAAAATGAAATGTTTTTCCCAAAATAGTTGGCAGAGTAAGGGACAAACAATAAATGCATATTTTACTGTATGCTTCATCAATTCTTGTTTGTATGCAGCTTACAGTTTCAAGGTTGAAGTATAACAGCTATCAACTACATCAAGATTTAGTATTTGCAGTGGGTGGTTCTGTGAATGTTACCAGAAATATACCCATGTGCAAATTAATTGAAACAAAACAAATGTCTTCCTAGGATCTTTCACACTTTCTCTGATCATGTATACGTCATCTCTTGGCATTGATTTTCTCTTCCAACCACATTTTTCTTTGTTTTGAACTTATGGATCCAGTTTGTTTCTTCACTTTGATGACATAACTGACAGTTGAAAGGCTGGCACCAACATTATCTGCAATCCAGTTTGTTCGTGCAATGTTTCATACGCTTACTTGGAGTAACGTCCATTGTAGGATAATTAATCGACAGTCAAGACAACAGTGTCTGGGTGTGATAAAAATCTCTATGTCCTTGTGGGTGATGAATTATTTTTCACCCTACAACTCTTTTCCCAAAGATGTAATGTTGCAAGCCTCTCACTTTCACTCCACTAGTCCTAATTTTCACAGCTAAGACCCACCATACAATGCACATTGTAGCAAACCAGCCTCTTTTCCATCATGTTCTATTTGTGAGATTTAAGTTCCACTTGAGTAACTTCTTCCCATGAACCCCTGCTTTATCCAAGAGGATACTTCTCTGATCACAACAATCTGTTTGAATCTAGTGTTAACCATTATCTTTCCTACATATCCCTATAAATGTGCCTCTTATTCTGTAACCCTCTACCTCAATTGGCTCTTAGGCCTTGGACAGGGTGAACATCATTGTAAAAAAAAAAAAAAAATTTATTGGAACCAATATTTTAGTTTCAAGGAAATCTCATTTGGAGAGAATACAATAATGTAATCTTTTATTTCTTTGCTAACAATGTGTTTATGATTTGGCAAAGTTTAACAATCATAGCCACAAAAAATGTTTCAAAAGGTCAGTTTTTCTTTTTGACACTGCTAATTTATATTACTTTTTTTACACACACCGGCAATTTGTTATTCTTTTAAAAAGCTATAAGAATTTTCATAAAATCACAAACATATGAAGCTGGATTTATGCATTACAGTTTATGCATTTTGTGCACACTTGTGTGTAAATTTATTAAATACCTGTAACTATTTTTTAGCCAACGTTGTAACTGACATTTGTATTTTTTTTATTTTAACTTGTGCTAAATGGCCAGTGCTCAAACCCAACTAATTGGCATAGATTTTGATTTTTGAATATGAATGTTGATTTTCAAGGCAGGTAGACATTCTCATTCAACTCAAGTCAAGACTCAAGAGTTGAAGAGATTGATGCAAGTTTTTCTATCTAACACTTAGCTATTTTTAGTCAGACTAGGCTTAAAAAACAATACTGGACTTACTTTTTGAGAAAAATAACCTCCAAGATTTAATCAACAAGAAGATACGCAAAAAAAAAAAAAAGAAAAAAGTTGAATGACAGAACTTTGAAGTTTGTAAAAGGAATGGATCCAACAAGATCTGAACTATGATTCTAAAACAAAAAGTGTGAATACTGACACTATCTGATCCTATAATATATGTTTTTATAGGGGTAATTGTTTTTGTTTGTGGGTGGAAGAAGAGAATTATTTTTTTAATTTTTACTACTTACTGATCGTGTTTGTAAACAAACAAGACTAAAAGGTACGTTTTAACAATTTACACTTTGTTCATGTTTAATTGTTTTTATTTTTATTTATTTATTTATTTGACAAGTATTATGCGTGTCCTCAAATGCCGGCTGTTTCAAAAGTTTGAAAATAAAAATGCCTCGCATAAAGAATAGTCCTGCGTCTAGACGAGACTTCATCGCACAACAGACCAAATAAAGTCTGACAAAAACATTACACAGGTTTATGGACTTCTTTCTTTCTTATTACTTGTTTTGTTCATTTTAATTTTTCAAAACTCTAAATAAGTAAGAAAAAAGAATAGTAGTGACTAAAGAAGAAAGAGAGAAGCAATTGCTCACTTTAGGAAAGTAAAGAAAGAAAGAGAGGGAGGGAAAGTAGCAATTAGTTTACAAACTCGTAGGGAAAGTATTTCAATCGATATGAGAAACAAGAAAGCACCTTATTTATTTATAATACATCCTAGCTATATAACTTAACATATAAATGTATATACAGTATTTTACTTACTTACCTTATCTGATTAAAAGTCCGTTAAATAAAAACTAACAACATAACCAGTAAGGACAGATATCGGCGGTCAGGAATATGCAACTTGTCCCTCCGACATAAATAGACATTAGCAACTGGCCGGATAAAAACTATCAAACCGTACGTTCTTCATCCCGTTTCCAGTTTTTTTAAAAAATGTTAGATCGTTTAAGAATCGAATAAACTGATGAAGGTTGTGGGTTCGGTGTTTGAATCTTGCAACAGATCTTTATTCCTAATTTAGTCACTGTTTTATTAAGATACTTGAATATAGTGGTCACTAGGTCCAGGACGGGTATTTATTTTAAAAGAGAATATTTACTGCTATCACCGGTCTTGTTATTATTGTTATATGTCTTGTCTCATGAGTGAAAACAAAACTTGATGCAAAATAAAACAAGATCATTCTATATAAAAAAATAAAAATCAACATATTCTTTTGTTTTTATTTTAACCCATATTATAACATAAAAAAAGATTCGATTTTATATTCTCTTTGCAATTTATTTTTTAATTTTCTTTCTAAAAACTTAAAAAGCAATATCCATCCATATTAAATTGTATTTTTACTTTAAGTACTTCTTATTATTTATTTTAAAAATTTTAAATGATGTATATAAAAAAAACTGGAAAAAAAGGACAAGATTTTAACTGTTGTTACTTTGTGAAATAATAATAAAAAAATAATTAGCGCTCTAAAGGTTTTTTTTTTTAAATGAAGACCAAACAAAAATTCAATGACACACTAAGTTTCACGATTCCAGAAAGAAATATTTTTTGTCTTGTACCACCCACAATGTACACTCTGAGTGATCCTTGACGCTGGAAATCTCATATTGTTTTATGTTTTCTCTTTTACCTGCAGTTACTGTCCAAATTATTTGGAATGTCAGACAAAAAATTCTGTTAATAAAAACATGATAGGACAGTAAAAAAGTGGATTCATGTCTTTTACACATATGGGCATCTGGAGGACAAATAAACTAAACAAATAACCTTAGCTAAGACTCAATTCAGTGCCCCACTTTTAGTGTAAAAATGGAAAATTTGGGCGCCTTGTGGAATCTTCACACAGTGCTCTAGACTTGTGGCCTGATGCCAAACTTAATTCATTTTTTTTTAGTAAATATAGCAACTGGAAAATTAACTCTGAAAGACAAACTTCGAGTGCCAAGAAAATTTTGTCCAATGGCTTGTATCGTCAAATAAAATTATTGATGGAAAAAGCATATTTCAAAAAAATTTTTTTTAATTTATGTAACATTTTTAGGGTCTGAATTAGATGAAGAGAGACCATAGACCACTGGTGAGGCCCCTCCAAATAGCCCATTCCCACGGATATTTATTTTGTAAATATTACAAAAATGTGGCACATGGCCAAAAGAGGGGTGGGTTGACGTTGGTCTATCCTATACCTAGCTAATCACATTCACAACCCAATCACTCATTACAATTTCTTCATTCACTACAAGAACTCGTCCATCATCTTACAATCCTACATAGACCATAACACCACATATTCACAGGGGGTTCCTAAAGAAAAGGAACAAAACCCATAACATAAAAATTTGATTCTATATACAATAATACAAAAATATATTTAAAAATTTAATGATATGAAAAATGAAAAGGGAAGGGGATGAAATACTCCCAACAAACTAAAATATAATAAAATATTCAAACTAAAATCAACAAATGTTAGTAAGACCCATCCACCCCACAAAAATTAAGAGTGGCTGCTGTATTCCGCCAAATGGCAAAATCAAGTAGTACACTCACTAATGGAGAGGGAAAGGATAAAATAAATAAGGGAATGGAAAAATCAATGACTGTCCCAGTCAAGATGAAAATGTGAGGCCAAAAACAAACTGGGGATGTTGAGAATCTCAACTTGGATCATAACAAAAAAGAAAGCCAGGAGCAGGCTAGGAAGAATATTTATTCACATTAACTAGGTAACAAAAGAAGTTTACAGGAAACTACCCCATTGTGCCATAAGAGACTTAAAAAAGAAAATCAAGACTGGCCCCATTCACATAAACCAGACATGCTACAATTACCCACCTTTTGCTGAAATCTGTCAATATGAAATGCTTTCTATCTGATCGAATCTTCATCTTGAGCCGATGCTCAAAGAATCAAATCAGACACTGATAAGAATAATGTTCATACTACAAGAGTCCCTCCATTTGCGATGTTCAAATCACCATTTGTGCTACACCACCATTTTATGGGGGTGACACATTATCACATGTGTATACGAGATCGATGGACACAAGCTGCTTGGGACCGATACAAGCCGTCAAGTCACCGACACAGTCCCAGAAAAGGACAATGGTAGAAGGCCTGCTCAGCTGTTTCTTCTAAACTAAGGTCACACCAATAACAGTCAGGTAAATCTGCCCCACCCCATCTGAAGGCCATGTCATTGAGAGATAACCCATTCCAGATCAATTGCCAGGTAAGCAAAAACTCAGGGTTACTGAGGTAATTCCCTCCTGGTGCCCAGGACTAAAAAGAGCATGACTCCATTGCTGACAAGCTGTGCTGATCATGTAGAGGGTCCTTTGTCACAATCACAACCTCCTCTACTAGTAAATAATACAAGTGCCTCCAAGGCCAAGGAAGATTAGTGGACCGAGAAATGGCTCGCAAGACCTCTTGACACACAAGTAAGAATTTTGACTGATTTCACAGCTTACATAGGCGCTCAGCCCTTGAAATGAGAGGAGTGATAGAAAAACTAGAGAAACTCTCCAAAAATCGAATTCTCCTTCAACACATATAGAAAAGGAATGTTTATGACTCACCCCATGTGGCATTCCCATGACACGGATGTTTAGAGCAGACTTCTCTGTTGAACTGATGCTTGCATCCACCCTACAAGAGGGTGGACAACAAGCACTCAATCACATTCCTATGGGCATCACCAAGAAGGAGTACTGACAACCAGTAAAGACATATGAAACACACACCTTAGCCCCCTCTTTCATGGACAACTGCCAGTGAAGCCAAATGTTGACTGACGCTCTGATCTTTGCCAGTACCTCTGACCAATTCTTCTCCAGCTGAAGATCTGGTCCAAAACATATTCCAAGAATGGAGACGGGTTCATCAGTTCAACTGAAGGACCCTGGAAGTGTGACCCCCTTACAGGCACCTAACTGTCAGCCAGAAGACTTGTTGCTACTAATTTCATACTGTTCAAGCACCTTCTGTACCACCTCAATGTTGTCCTGGGATGACACGAAAATGGATATGTCATTGGCATACACAGAAATCCTGGCTCGATACCCACCAGGAACAGCAATTCGGTATAGGGCTGGACTGCATGCCCTGTCCCTTAGACAGTGAAGGAGGGGCTTCAACGCCAACGCATAAAATAAAGAAGATAATGGGCAACCCTGATGAATCAACTGAGACAGTGCAAAAGCACAACTGCTTTCTATTAACCTGTACCACAGCACTGGGGCAGTGATACAGCAGACTGATCCACTTGCAGAAGTTGGGATTGAATCCAGCAGCTTTCAGGACAGCAGCCAGATACCAATGGTTGACCCTATGAAATACCTTGGACTGATTTAAATTGATCAGCATGGCCTGCTCATTATCTTTTACGCCCTCTATGATCGTGTGAATCAGATGCAGGTTGCTCTGAATTATTCAGCTCTTCACAACACAAGTCTGCTCAGATCCAAACAGAATCTCAGTAACTGACTGCAAACGCTCCATCAGAATCTTGGCGAAAATCTCCATCTCTGCATTTAGCAGAATTATAGGCCTGTAATCATCTAAGTCCCTTCCAACCATTGACCTTTTTCAACAGCGTGATCACAACCCTGGAAATCTGGTTGGGGAACAAACCCATGCTGGAACCAGTTGTTGAATACCACCATCAAAATTGGTACAAAGATGTGCAACAGCCTCAAGTACAATTCACAGGGTAGACCATCAAGTCCTGGAGACTTGCCACTGTCAACCCTCTTCAATGCCAAGTGAACTTTGCTCTCTGTGATCTCACCCTTGCAGCTAGCTGCTTCAGTCAAGAAAAGTCAGACAAATAGCTGCGAAACTTGTTTTCACAGAGACCAGGCTTCTTGGTAAAGTAGCTCTTGAAATGCCTCGCATGTATTGCTGGTTGACCTCAGAGTATGCCCTTTCCAGTGTTTTGATCTCTCAAATATATTGACTGTCACCTCAACGGATCTCTTCCTTGCACAATTCTGCACCCATACTCATGGCTTTGTTCAACATCTTGTTTAACCTATGCCTAATTATCTGACCCTGGTAATG
Organism: Ascarosepion bandense; assembly: GCA_037127315.1. NCBI lineage: Eukaryota > Metazoa > Mollusca > Cephalopoda > Sepiida > Sepiidae > Ascarosepion > Ascarosepion bandense. The sequence continues at coordinate 384,312 of JBBBDQ010001007.1, read as the reverse complement.
CTTGCTAACCAACCATTCCAGGGTCTATCTCCATGGAATTCCCCACTGCCTTCCACTTGGGATAGACTATCTTTATCGTCACCTTGTGAACCTTAGCTAAAACTAGTCGATGGCTATAGTCAGCAGTGAAAGACCTAATGCTATCTATCTTTAAGCCCCTCTCACCACCTATTCCCAATAACTACCCCCACTAATCCCTGCTACACTAGTTTAGTTAGTTACTGCCGGAAGTCCAGCTTGTCCAGTAAAGACACATTGAACTTCCAGTGTCCAGACAATCTAGGCCTACAATCTAACGCCATCCAGGTATAAACGAGTTCGTGGTCCAAAATAGCCTAACCAGTGGAACATGGGACAATCTAACAAATCTAGATCACCCCTTCTCACTAACATTCTGTCCAGGTCTCTAACTCCCTGAGTAGATAGCCAATTAAGTGCCCATGCCCATATCTTCACCACAGGGTGATTGATTAGTATCTATCAACGAGATCAAACTCATCAATCAGATCAACCAGGCTACAATCAACTGACCTCTCACTAATTCCCCACCCCCTATCTAGCTTGGGGTCTAGGATGGCATTCAAGTCCCCCACTAAGACTAGGTGCAAAGAATCCATCAGGCCTTAACTGATGGAAAAACAAAGATATGCTCCTCTCAGTTGTTGGATATATAAACCACAACAATCTAAAATAAACTACTGTTCACAGAAATATCAGCCATGATCAATCAGCCCCTCATGTTGACATGGACAATGTCCACCCTTGCACCAAGGGTACATTTAACCAACAAGGAAACACCTCTGGTCTGCTGGTCCCCATATGCTGAATAGGGCTAGACTGCACACAAGCATCAACTTCACAAAGTGTGTCTCCTGGATTGCAGCCAATCTACCCGAAAGAACAGAAGCTCACAAAGCAAACAGGCAGCATTACTCTGATCTCTTAGGCTCCTTGCATTCAAGCTGGCTAGCTTGAAAGACATTTTTCAAGTAGATTCTTTAGACACATACTGGATGGAAATCTGCTACAGTCAAGACCCCAACGGATTGTCCCAGACTGCTCATGCCAATCTTGGACGTAATTCGTCCATCTAGGATAATACCACCAACGTCTGTTGGGAACATAAGGCAGTAAGCCTTATATAAAGAGGGATGGAGGATTACCAGGACCCTCCAGCACAAAGCAGTGAAAGTTTTTTTTTATGTTCGGGTGTCCCTATTTGGGACATCCTAATTTAGGGGAACACTTCTGTATCCCCCTCTATAAAATGCCATACTCTCAGGTTACCCCCAGTATTTCAAATTAGAGTAAGCACCCTGGAGGCATTGGAAAAATTATTCAGATTCACAATGGATTTACCATTCACTGTATTCACAGCTGATTCTCAAAAGTAGAGGAAAATAGAAGAGTGTTAAATCAAATAAGGCTGCAGATGATGACAGGCGTTTAAAATTCCAAAGTTGACAATTTTTCTCGAAAGGACTTAAGATGTTATTGTTAAATACAGTATGTGATTGATAAAAGGCACGAATGTTAAAATTTTAAAAATCTATAAAGAAATCAATGCTAGCATAGAGTTACCAGCTTCAGACAGTATTATTCTGAAATAGGATGTAAGGGACATTCCTGAACATTAGAATCTATAATGCTTTATGACAGCATGTGAAAAAAATACCTAAGACAGCATCAAAAATATTATACACCTTAGCTGGGCCCCCACTAGATTTTGAGACCCTAGGCTTCAGCCTGCTAAGCTTATAGGTAAATCTGGCACTGGTTATAGTGTCAAATTCAACTAGAACTTTTTACTTTCAATTCTGAAAACTGAAACCATTCTAATACTGATAATGCTAGCATTGCTTAACTTCTAACATAATTCAAAGATCTGTTTGGATCATATTGTTTTTCATACTTTTTTTTAGAATAACATTTCAGTTTATCCTTTTTATAATCTTCTTCATATGCAAAATCTTTAACAAAAGAGAAGCATCACTTGTCTTTTTTTCTTTTTACAGCACAAGATTCTGAAAAGAAAATAGTAGTTAAGTTTAATTTCCTACCAATACAAGTGATGCAGATATTCATATCCACCCATATTACACAGACTGATTCTAACTTATATACAGAAGTGCTCTGTAGTACTTTTTCTCTAGACGTAAAAAAAAAAAGCCACACTATACAGAAACTGATATAAGCTTTATTTATGCATCCAGCAACAAGTTGATGTTTGTGTCTTCTTTCAATTTTCTTATTCCCCAGCAGTGTTCCCAGTCTGCTAACTGGACTCCACCCCAGAAAAAATAATGTGTACCATTTTCTTTTCAGATATGGTCAGCCATTCCTTAATTCTCTACTTCACGTATAGCTTTCTTATCTTCCTTATGTTTGAGTTTAAAAGATGGCTGGTATCTGCATTATGTCATTTTCTATGTTTATTTGTTATAAATGAAGTCTTTTGATATAATCTTCTTCTATAAAAGACCAACTGTATTAAGGGGGTTGCAAAGAGTTGTTCTTTAACTGAAAATCACTTTCATATTGTAACATCAACAAATCTTCTGGATCCATTAAGCCACACCTCTTAGATATGGTATACTAGCAGTATAGCCCGGCGTTGCTTGGGTGTAATGAAAGCTTTAAAACTAATCCATGGTCCTGGAGCTCAGACTCAGCCTAAAGAATATTTGTGTGAAGTTTGGTGAGAATCGGATAAAAATTGTGGATTTTGTATAAAGAACATACAGACAGATAAACACACACACACACACACACACACACACACACACAAACATCTTGCCTTTTATATATATATATATATACATATATATATATATATTATCGATTTTCTGCACTGTTGTAAGAACTGCAACCTTGAAACTTCTTAATATCGTTTCTTATGTCTTTGTCTATGAGTGTATCAAATTTGATTAAAATCGGACCACTCCTTCTATTGCGCAATTTTTCCAATTATCAATTTTTGATATTTATCATGGGTACCTCGACACAAAACTTAGCTAAGAACACTTGCAGACACTTATAGTACAACTGTGTAAATTTTCAAGAAAATCGGTCGGCCGTTTCGGAGTCTATAGGTAACGGACACACACACACAGAGTTCCATTTATAAATAAGTTTAGATTAGATTTGTTGAAGCTACATAGTTGACATCACTGAAGTTTGTCTCCCTATTTCCTATTTTAAAAACTCACAGGATACTTGTTCTTTTGGGAAGTGTAATTTAATGTCTCTTAATTTTTTTTCTAATATCATAGGACCTTTGCCTGGTAATGAAAATAATAAGCTACATAGTTGACATCACTGAAGTTTGTCTCCCTATTTCCTATTTTAAAAACTCACAGGATACTTGTTCTTTTGGGAAGTGTAATTTAATGTCTCTTAATTTTTTTTCTAATATCATAGGACCTTTGCCTGGTAATGAAAATAATAAGCTACATAGTTGACATCACTGAAGTTTGTCTCCCTATTTCCTATTTTAAAAACTCACAGGATACTTGTTCTTTTGGGAAGTGTAATTTAATGTCTCTTAATTTTTTTTCTAATATCATAGGACCTTTGCCTGGTAATGAAAATAATTCTTTCTTAAAAAATATGGTATTGTTACAACCAAAATTCAGGGAAAACCTTATGGATGTTATTTATTTATTTATTTATTTGTATACATTAATGCTCTACACACCCTTTGTAGGATTTACCTATAAATGAAGTTTGTTTTTATTTTCAATTTCATTGTAAACTTTACAGATGGCACAGTTGAGTTCACACAAGTAATCACCTGAGTTCACATGATCTAAAAGGATTTGTATGTCCACCTATTGGGGTCATAGAATCATTCATCTACCTAAACCAGATCATCAAATTGCAAAATGAAATTTATCTCAAATGACCACTTTTTTTTAGATCTTTTTGCATTAATAGAGGTGTTCTTTATATTGTTCCTAATTTTCATCAATTACCTCCCTGATAGCATCAGTTCTTGACACAGTTACACAACTATTTACTCTTGTCTCAATTGTAAATCTGATCAGTTTGATATGGTCAAATTGCCTACATTATGTTGTTAACCAGAGCAAGAAATGACTTGTTAATTTTAATACCTCCATAATGAAACTGCTCTCTATTAATCATCTGAGAGAATCCTTTCTACCTTTCCATCAGCATGACTGATACTAACCTCTAGAAAAGTGGTGATTTTCTAAGCATAGCTCAGATGCAGCAAAAGGCTGAAAGCATGGGGTACCCAGTGATGATCAAACTCACTACACAGTTCTAATTGTTCTAGCAAGACAAGCTTGCTGTTATACCACATCAAGGTGCTCCAAGAGAGGGACTCGTGGCACCTTCTCAAACTAACAGTTTTCACTGACATAAAATGGAAAGATTATATTGAATCAATTGCTAGGTCTGCTGCTAAGAAAATTGCTTCACTGTATCATGTTAGAAAATTTTTCTAGCCAGAATTTATCTACATATTTATAAGTTTATTATTCACCCATGCCTCAAATATTGCTGCCACTTTTGGTTTGGTTCTCCTGCTATATATTTAGAGATCCTTGTGAAAATTCAAAGAATAATCTGCAATGTCATTGGTTCTGACATGGCATCTTGATTTCATTCACCATAACTTCCTTGCACCATTTCTATAAATATTTTCATGGTAATTGTTCTGATGAACATTCCTCCATGGTACCTGACCTTTATGAATTTGTACCTAGCCTTTATGAATTGTGCATTGTGGTTCGGTGGATATCGGCTTGGAAGGAGAAATCGGGGAGCCAAGTTCGAATTTCAGCTGAATCCATTGTATTCACTTACGCGCAAATACCCTTGGGAAAGGTATTAATCCATCTCTTCCCCTCAGTTATGGGTTAAATAGGACAGATTGGGTTCTATAGCCTTGGTCGGCAACCAGTCTACCGCAGAAAGCAATGGCAACCTACTGTGGGATAATCTTCTGCCCAGTCAGTCATGTCTCTTTTGAGACATGATCGCCCAAGTGTGTATCACGTATGGCACTTAACTGACTGACCAGCTTGTAAGGAATGTGTGTTGTGGTATAATGGATATCAGTTCAAAATGAGAAATCAGAGACCTGACTTTAAATTCCAGTTGAATTTATCTCCTTCACTTATGCACAAATACACTTGGGAAAGGAATTAATCCATCTCGTCTCTCTCCAGCTATGGGTTGAATAGCAAGACAGACTGGGCTCTATAGCCTTGGTTGACAAACAATCTACTGCAGAAAATAATCATAACCTACTGCGGGAAAATCTTCTGCTTAGTCAGTCATGTCTCTTTTGAGACATGGTTGCCAAAGTTTGTATCACATATGGCAATTAACTGGTTGACTACATTCACAGCAAGATCTCATCCTTTTACAGTTGAATTGGTTAGATATAACCATAACTCTTATGCTAATAGATTCTTTTCTCGATCTTCACAATTGTGGAATTCTCCTCCAGTTTTCTGTTTTCAGTCAAGATTGATCTTTAAAAATTTAAATGCAATGTCAATCATTTTCTTCTATCTTCTTAGTTCCTGTTCTTTTTGTCATTTGTGCTCCTTAATAATGTTTTTCTTTTTCTTATATTCTTTTATACTCAGTAATTTCTTGCATATTAATGCTTTCTTTTTGCCTTGCTAATAGTGAAATGATTTTAAAAAATCCCTGTTTGCTATTTTAGAAACAACAAAGGATTAGTATCTTTGATATCAGTAAAGTTAAAAGAAGATGTTTCATTATTCCAAGCTTTGTCCATAACATTGAACTGATTTTTTGCGTTGTTAATGTCATTACAACTTTTCAGCCAATCCATTCGACAGCCTACTTCAGGAATAATGTTTTTAAAATAAAAAATGGATGCTAACTAATCCAGTTGGATTCACTTCAGTAACAACACAGGACACTATCATTCATTTTTCACAAGACATAAATAAAATCTTTCTAGATAGCTGACCCCAACCTAACTTCTCTTTACTTTTCCATAGCCAACTCATTGTTGGTGGCTGGAGAACTGAATACACCCATAATTTTTATACTGACATCCAATAGGATGTGCACTAATATTGTTTACCTTAGACCCTGCCAAACTAAGACACTAAATAATTTGCATTCATTTGCACATCAAAATATTTTTTTCAGTAACAAATATGCTTACATGTATAAATAGTATAATGTTTTGTTGTATTTTTCAATTTCTGACGACTGTAACAGAAAATATGTAAAATACATATTTTCTTGTGTCATTATATTTTAAGTTATTTCTCCTTAGGCAACACCAGGTATCCTTGCCAGTCATAAAATTTCTTTTTACAAATAACATCATTATTTGTTTTTTATTTAAATGATAAAACATCTCAAAGACACTTTTTTTTATTAAGCTAAATTTTATTAGCTAAATTGTATTAGATTTTATTATACAACTTTATGTTTCCACAATAAAATTAGTATTAGCCAATTGACACTGGTAAAAATTTTCAGGATGTACTTTTACAAGTTATCATTTGTATTTCAGCATATATTTGTTTATATAAGAAATATCCTGTTTTTTTTTTACTTTCATTTTCAGGTTTTATTATGTGCACAAGCCTGAAGGAAGACATGAATCATAAAAAGCCTTGAGCCCAAACACAGAAACCTTGTTCCACTGGCTGGTGTGGCTGCCACAGCCAATATAACAATACACTCTATCAGGTGATATTATTGGTAGACTGACAGGAGAGAATGAGTGAGATTTTATTATGCGACTTGAAGATTGTTCATTATATTATAAATAAATATATGTAAAAGTATAGTTACGGTTATTTATTTTATATTTTTTTAGATATATAAAGACGGCAATGGGTGGTCAAAAAGATATAGTTTCAAAAGGGCGACAAGATATTGTAAAGTTACTGATATGATGGGAACACATTTGGAAATTAAAAGAAACTAAAAACATTAGCAAAGTACAAAAAAAGTGGCTTTAAGAATGTCACAAAAAGAAAACTAATAAAAATTAATAAGGTACACTGATGTTGCAAATATAAACAGAGAGAAAAGAGGCAGAACATTAAGTAAACATCATAAAGAGAAACATTTAAGCTAGGTAAAGAAGTATGGATGTGCGTTGTGGTGCAGTGGATATCGACTAGGAACAACAAATTTAGGAGCCGAGTTTGAATTCCAGTTTAATTCTTTGCATTCACTTCCACACAAATACCCTTAGGAAAGGTATTAATCCATCTCTTTTCTCCAGTTATTTATTTATTTTTTTTTTTTTAATCATTTCACCCCGAGCAAGGCGGAAACGCCACTGATGTGCAGGGGGTTACATAAATGTAAAAAGATTAATTAGAAAAGAGTAAGGAGTACAAACTAGCTAGAAAGGAACAATAGAAATCAGGTGCAATGACAGATACATAGGTGGAGAGAAAGGGAAGGTTAAACAGGGGTGGGGAGAGAGCTAGAGTCCAGTGGTTAGTAGATGAGTATTGACTTTGCATTTAAATTTCTGGAGGTTGTAGCCGTCAGGAAAGCAAGAATACGGAAGCGAGTTCCACAGGCGGGAAGTGCAAGAGAAGAAGCTGCAGGAGTAGCAACAGGACAAATTAGGTTCTATAGCCTTGGTTGGCAACCAGTCTACTGCAGAAAGCAATGGCAACCTACTGTGGGACAATCTTCTGCCCAGTCAGTCATGTCTCTTTCAAGACATGATCACTCAAAGCGTGTATCATGTATGGGACTTGACTGACTGAAGAAGTACATATAAAACAGATTTCTCAACAATAATTTTTAGTAATGAAGGTAGAGCTACATTGGATGGGATTGATGGTTGCACTAGAGTTTGGGCCCTTCATGGAAAAAGTCAACATGACTTAAAATAAAACAAGGAGAAGTAAAGTATTTTTTAGGAAATATTGTAGGCAAGAAAAGTAAATGTTTTTTTTTATTAAACAATAATGAACTACTCATGAGAAAATTAAGAAAGCTATAAAAAAAACTAAGGAATAATAAAGCATCACTCAACATTGATGCTGGGGCATCTTGACATGGCGTAATGGTTAACAAGCTCGTCTCACCAGAACCGGATACCCCATACTTTTGGCCTTGAGTCACATCTAAGTGGTACTTAGTAAATCAACTCAGCATTGATGCTGAACTTTTGAAAATAGCTTACTTTCTCCATGAATTCAATAAGTTTCTTTATTTTATGAAAGACTTTCAGAATCAGAAATGCATCCTCAAAAAGTGAGGTTTATCATGCATTAATACATTACGTAAACAGGAAGGTAGTCCTCAAGACCCTCACACATGCACAGGTATCTCAATTGGATCCATCAAGTGAAAGTAATAATAAACTTTATATTAATGAAGCTCTTATTGTTTTCTGAAAGTCAACTCCTCATGACCCAGTCAGACTTTTGTTCTGGTAAGTGATGCAATGATGGCATATATGTCATCAAACAACTTTAAGAAATTGCTTACCTCTCTAGCAGGAAAACTGTATGCCTGTTTTGTCAACCTCACAGTAGCATATAACCACATCAATAGAAACTTTCTCTTCTCATCCATTTGAAACTGCCTGCCAAACACCAATTTACTTAATCCATCAATCTAACAGACTAACTGTATCACTCTACAGAATCCTACATGTCTCACTAAGACCGCAATAAAGAAACATTTAAAATCTCATCAGAAGTGCAATAAATTAAATGAGAACACCAGTCTATTAAATCTTTTTGTAGACTACCTTGTGCATTTATAAATACAAAATTTGATGAGTTGAGCACTGACCATTTAAAAACCTTACATATCATATCTCAACTAAATCTACAAATAGAAGACAACAATCCTGCTTTCAATGCTGAAGCCAATGTACTGATAATGAGGAGGCTATGCTGATGACGTAGGTATTCATAGTTAGAATAAGAAAGATCTTGAGCAGAAAATCCACATCCTCTACAATATGTTCCAAAAAATAGGATGCAAGATAAACCTTTCCAAAACAGAAACTATGATCTTGAATTGGAATGAAAGCAGTGATGTCATATAACCTTGAATCCATTATCTATTTGAATGAGTTCAAGTACTATTCTGGAGAGGTATGTTCATCTCCACAACCCCACAACCTTTTAAATATGCACTTTCTTTAAACAATACTTTTTCTGACATAGTTCTACTTCCAACTTTTCAGTTGGATTACACTTTTACTTACCCTAGCATTGTATTGAAATATTTGTTTTAGGAATAAAGTATGTCCATTGGAGAAATACCTTGGACTGGTTTCTTATTCTGTGCATATCTAGACCTCGATTGATTTATATATCTTCTATGTCAAAATCATCCCACATCATCAATGTACATCATACTATCAAGTATGGGCAAGACTACATATAGACTTTACTGGACCACTAAATGATTCATATTATTAAATTGTAGTCAACATGAAATTTATTTGATATTTACAGTATCATGTTTTAATAATGTTTGTAAATAAAACCTTACAGTACATTATTTAAAATCAACCTTTCCAACTGAGAAGACATCAGATAACACTACCTACAATGTCAAGAGTCAAACTGTAGTGAACTGTTGGTATTTATACACCATATGAAAAAGAGCCTATAATTGGAAACTACTGGCCTGTGTTTTGCCAACACTACACAGTAAAATAAGAATTTCCTCTCCAAAGCAAAAAAGGCCTGAGCAGGGTGTATAGAGGCTCAGTGTTTCCCATGCAACAAGTCCCCACTTTCAACCCCCCTCCCCCCAATGATAATGGTAATATTAGCCATTTTCTCACTGGGAATATTTTATTTTCCCTTTTTGGCCTTAAAGTTAAAAAAAAAACATTATTGTTGATCCTAAATGATCTTGTAGTTTGAAATTTTATTTTTATTTCAAGGCAGTAATTTATTGAAAATAGGTCTCACTTTCCTAGCAAACACAAACTTTGCAGGTGACATTTTTGTAATGACACTTGCATTTGATGTCAACTGATATACACTCAAAAAGCCTTTAGCTTCTCTTAATGTCTTTTTGAAGGTGTTAACAAACTGCTCAGCTTGACCTTTCAAACTTGGATGATAAATCAGTGTTGTAAAATGTTTTTTCAAAAATTTTTGAACTCACTAAAAGTAAATTGAGTTCTATTGTTGAATACTCCAAACCTAGCAAAAAGTTTGCATAAGAATTTAATCGGTAGTAGGTTGTTTACACTTTACTATCTCCAGCCATTCTGTGAAACTGTTGACTACAATTTAATAATATGAATCATTTAGTGGTCCAGTAAAGTCTATATGTAGTCTTGCCCATTGTTTATTAGTGCTTGGCTATGCCTGATAATTTATAGGTTTTGCTACTGAATTATAACCATTACATTTTCTAACTGTATCTTGAATACTTGTCTAACTTAGGCCAATAGATGTATCTTCTAAACAGAGAATTCCTGGATGTTCTACATGGAGTTGCTTCAAAATACTTTTTTTTATAGTAATAACAAAATTACAACTCTTTTTACATGTAAAAATACTCCAACACAAATAGAAAATGCTGTATTATCATTACCAGGATTAATTTTAGTCTTACTCCATTTCAACTTAACATCATTTATAATTTTTTGAATAAACATACCCTTTTTTAGAATTAATTTTGATATTGTCTATTGTGAACAGCAATCTTTGATAGTATTATACACAATGCTTTTAATTTTGCTTTCAGATTTTCTAGAGTTGGTAGGAGATATATATATATATATATGGGAGGAGATATATCTGTGGTAGAAGGCAGTCATTCAACATAGTAGAAAAATTTGCACATAAATGAATCTTATTGTTTTTCTTTCTAGTATAAACCACTGACGTTAAGTTTTGTAATATTTTTATTTTGAATTTTTTTCTTTTGGTACTACTGTCTTTTTTCAAACTAGTTGTACTTCTGACATTTTTGTTTTAATCATGTTGCCCCAAGCAAGGCATTTTACTGCCACTGTTGTGCAGGGGGTTATATAGGAGGAGGAATGTTATGAGAAGGAGTGAGAGGTTGCAGGGGGTGTCAGGAAGAGAGTAGGAGAAGGAAGAGAATACATGCCATTTTATTTGATATTTACTGTATCATGTCTTAAATTGACAATTTTTTGGCACACTTCTGCAACAGACTGTACCATTAACTTTGAATTGTGTTCAAGTTTTGTAAGAATTCATGAGTGTATTTCTGCATTGTTGCTTGATATTAGATGTCTAACAAAGATTAGACATTTTAATCTTTCTGGCGATAGTACATCCAGTTTAAATTTCTCATACACATAGTTAACTTTACTGGCAGTTGAGATAAAATTTTCATCTTTATCCTTAGTAAGGTTCATGCACTGCCAACATGTATAAAAAAGTGGACCATTTCACTAAAAAGTTTTGATAATATCAACATTTTCATTAAATTACATATTTTCTGGAGTATTCAGCAAAATAAAATTCAGATATTTTTCATGTTCAGCAGGGCAAAATTTTCATAACAGAAGATGTGCCTTACTTTTATTTAACCATCCTTGACATTCTTTTCTGAAAATGACCTTTTATTTTCTGAAGTACGATAAGAATGTAATATTTTCTTCTGATACATAAATAAATTCACTAATTGAGTTAGAGACTGAGTCTGGCAAAAATGAAATTGACACACTTCCTTTTCATTGCACTTCCAGGATTCCTTTTAACTGTTGTTGATATACAATCTGCTTCTCCTTTATCTGTTCTCGATATTCAATTCACTCACATTGCATTTGTTGTAATAATGTCTTCTGGAATTCTTGTTATTGCTGAATAATTAAATTTAATTGCTCCATAGTGTATTATGTTCATACAACTAAGAAAAACAAATTTTATTGCCTTAATAGCAGTATTATACACTCTTGAAGTTTATCAATTTCTGCATCATGCTATGAATATATACAAACTCCACAAAATTCTTTTTTGTGAATTTTGAATTTTCTTCACCCGCTATTAATGCTAAGTGAAAGAGAAAAAATTTATTTTCTTTTTCATGTAAATTCAAGCCCTTGTTACCAGTATTGTCTTCATTGCATTGAACGAAGATAACACAATCAAGAAATACAATGTCACTTGGAGTTGATGTAGTCTTGCTGAATTCTGTAGTGAGGAAATGAAGCTTGTTTCTACTTTTTCTATTGTCTCTGCTAACAATTCTCAACATCAGTATTTATGCTGCTTGGATGATTTCAAGTACTATTTTAGAGGGATGCATTCATCTTCATAACATTGGCATTGCACACTACTTCAAATAAAAGAAAACCCCCATCAGTAATGGAAAAGAAATAACAGCTATTGTGCTTGAAATACTTATTTCCCTAAAAAATTGTTTTACAAGAAAGATTTTATAAATTTCAACTGAAAGCACTACTGGCTGCTCAGTCAACAAATATAAAATATTCCCAGTGAGAAAATGGCTAATATTACCATTATCATTGGGGGAAGGGGGGTTGAAAGTGGGGACTTGCTGCATGGGAAATGCTGAACCTCTATACACCCTGCTCAGGCCTTTTTTGCTTTGGAGAGGAAATTCTTATTTTACTGTGTAGTGTTGGCAAAACACAGGCCAGTAGTTTCCAATTATAGGCTCTTTTTCATATGATGTATAAATGGGTGCCTGTAGTCCCACCTGGCATTGGAAGATACACTTATATCTCACTGGAGAGTTTACCTCTGCTGGTTGGCCATCATGTCTGAAGGGATGGATGATGGGGGAATTCCAGAAAACATTCTCAAAGCAGAACTGTTGAACCAAAGAAAAACTGAATAGCTAATTTTAATAATGTTTGTAAATAAAACGTTACAGTACATTATTTAAAATCAACCTTTCCAACTGAGAAGACATCAGATAACACTACCTACAATGTCAAGAGTCAAACTGTAGTGAACTGTTGGTATATGAGATCACCTTGGCTCATCAGGGAGAGGCAAATAAAACAAGTACAGTGTTCAGGGAAGGCATAAGAATGAACTAAATCAGGAAGAAGTGGAAAAATAATATAATGAATAACACCAGGCTGTATTTTTCTGGTTGGGATTAAAATTTATTATCTCTTCTCTTGCAAAGAGAGTTTGTGTTTGAGTTTTGTTTAATGGCATATCAACCTCTGTGGATTAGTTAATGCCAGAAAGGTGGAGTTTTAAGGTATTATTTTAGAAAACTGAAGGTGTTTTCTAGTTTTGTATTCCAAAATGTATTGCTGGTAATAATTTTTTCCTTCAAAAATGTATTATGGCAATATTTTTTTTTTAAATGTACATTTTTTCTTTAAAAGTCTATTTGTATATATATATTTCTATAAAAGTCTATTTTTATACTTTCATAGTATTTTGACCCCCAGTTTGGGGAATAATTATTTGCCCATAGCTGGGACCCTAACAAGTGCTACCCCTCCAGGTCAGGGGAAAACAACAGCAATTAAGAGCTGGTTCCATGCTTCTCACAACCTCCCAATCAAAGGTTTTGCTGCCAAATGCAGTTTACCGTCATACCCAGGACTCTCTTTCAAAGAGAGAGAGTTGGTGGATATCAATTACAGTGTATAAAAATTATATATGAGAAAAAAACGATATGTAAACATATACAAAAATAATCAAAGAGTAAAATTGACTAGGTTTGTTTATTATATTTTCTTTTGGGGAAAGTGTTTTAAAAAATCCTATTTAAAAAAATGAAGCTACTAACACATATTCTTTAAATAAAAACCGCTAAAGTTAAGCCAGATGGATAATAATGGCTTGTACAAGTGAGGCTCAAATTGACGTTGAAAAGGGAATGCCAAAATGAATTTGATGGTTTATAAAAAAGATACATGGATAAAATTTGGTTTTCAAAATAAAAAGACTTATGGTTGATCATTTCAAAACATAAAGTTTGCAATCAATAATGGTTTAACAAGATACATTTCATGAATTTTTAACCAATGGGGAAAGTAAGTTATGCCCCTTACTTTTCAATTTTTATTCAATTTTAAGGCCAATTTGTGGCTGTTTAAGAAGTCTGGTTGGTCTAAGAGTTTTGGCATTCACAAGGAAGAAGTCAACTAGTTCTGAGATCTGAACAAGTAACAGAAAAAAAAGAAATAATAGCAGAAAGGAGAAAATTCTACAAATTTACTCAGATATATAATTATTTTTCTATAGTTGTTTGAGAAAGTTTATCACACAATTAGAGATATTAACCCAGATTTTGAACTTTTTATGAAAATACAGGATCTATCTCATTGCAATTTGTATAACAGAACTATTGCCTAAACAAGACAGAAATCAAGCAATGCCTATGAACACAAAACCTTATGAACTCCTTTCAACAGTCAAATGAATCAAACTAAGTGAACATTTTGTTGCTAATAATTATAATTGTTTTCATGAGCTCAACAGAATTCTAATTGGAACTTGTTATCATGTCTAAATGTTTGGTGCACAAACGAAAATTTTGTACAAGTTGTTTTGTAAATTTTGTATTTCTTACTATTCTTACTTTTTATCTAAATGTAAATTTGTTTCAAATTTCACACCAAAGTATGGGTCTTTTGTTATTTCATTTGTGCCATTCGTAAAACTTGGGATAAGAGATTTGACACTCTCTCTTCTCTCCACTCCCAGAATCTTTTAAGTATAACAGTGATCAAGGTGACTGAACAAATTTTGTTCTTGGTCAAAATGCATCCATTACGGCAACCCATATTAAACCAACCATGTGCCATATCCTACAACTATGTGTGAGAATGGGTAGATAAATACAGTCAGACAAAATTTTCTTAATATTCTAAGATTAAAATGTAATAACTGTTCTTCCATTCTGCCATACTTTGTACTGTAGTGTTAGATATTGTTACTATTTTTGGTTTTGATTGCTTTACAGTCTGTAATAGAGTACATCTATTTCCAGTGATTCCAACCCTATGACAACAATGCTATCATAATACAAATGTAGGAGAGAATTCTAACACCAGTGTGAAAGTGATTGCAGAGACTATGTAACTTTTATTCATGTTCACATGTGTACATATGCCCCTTCACTCCACATACACACTAAAACATTCATGTGTTAAATTTTATTTTGTATGTGCACAAATAAATATTAGGATTAGGGAGTAGTATCTGTGTCCTCCATAAAATGTATTACACGCACATACACACACGATCACTGCAAGCAAGGCAGTAAAGCCACTAAGTTGTGTAAGTATTAGAAAAGAGAAACATTACTAAGGAGCAAGAACGAAAGAAGAGTAGTCAGAAGGACAGTAGGTAGTGGTTGACCTTGCATTTAAGCTTTTGAAGTTTAAAGTTTACTCAAAAGCATGGAGTGTGAGAAAAGAAACTGTTAGCATAGAACTTACAGTTACATCTAGACAACTTAAATGTAAATTAATGAGACCTTGTCACTAGTGTAGTACTGGGCTTAAACTCATAAGGTCCAAGTATCTTAGTTAAAAGCCCATCTGAAAAATTACTATGAAAGTATAAAAACACACAGGGAGGCAGTAGTGTAGCTAAGGGGAAGCAGAGGGGGTGGTCCATCCGGGGCAGGACTTTTTGAATATGGCACTTTTGGTCCATTGTATAAATGACATGAATAATAATTGACAATTGATGTTAATCAGTCTCTTACAGTTGTCAGTTTTACATTATTAGGCCTGAGTATGGTATAGATAATTAGCCTGAGACCAAGGCAATCCTTATTAAGTCGGCCTGTCAAATGTTACTTTTACATTTCAATCAGCTAGAAAGCAGTCAAAAAAAAGTTTGTTATTGGAATCAAATAAAAATTTTAAGTTTTTCTAAAAAGAAATTTTTAACTTTCATTGATGGATTAACTTAAGATTTTTTGGTAGGAATTTATAATTGGGGGCTCACAAATAGAGGGTCAGTGGACAAGTCAAAGCATGTCTTTTTATATTTAGGATTCAACCCTACAAATTGAATGCTGCTAAGTTTTACATAATGTATCCTCTATAAAACTTGAGAGCTGCCCTGAGTGGCAAAATCACTAGCTATGCCACTGTAGGAGGGCAACTTTTACAGCAGTGGGAAAGTAATATTTTTATGTCACATAATGGGGAAAGAGTAAATGAGTAAATTTTGTATTATTTGAAGGTGGTCGACAATTCTGCAAACACAAAGTTGCAAGTCATCATAACTGAGAGTTTGAGTACACTAGCCTTGTTCAAATTGTTCATCCCTCCAGATTGTGAGATTTCTCCCAGAAACTGTAACTAAAGATCTGCTCAGAATAGTTGCCAAATAAACCAGAAACAAGCTCTGTGGATGTTGAACAAGCACAAAGCACTCATCTGCATCAGGGTTTAACAAGTTGACTTGATATAATGAAGCCTATATATATATATATATATATATATATATATATATATATATATATATATATATTGTAATAGTTGTTACAATGGTTTATAAAAGTATAGCATCACTACAGAAAAAAATTTTTTTCAACTTATCACCAGATGAGGAGCAAACGCAGCTCCGAAACGCAAAAACGTTTGTGTAGTGATACTATGCTTTTATAAACCATTGTAACAACCATTACAATATAAAGCTCTATGTTGTATCAAGCACTCTTTATAAAAGTAAATGCATGAACAGTGGGTTTAAAACATATGTGTTCCATAACTTTCTTACAATATATATATATTTATATATATATAAGTAGTATCAAAAAAATTAAAAGTTCAAAATACTTACTGAAGATTGACACAGAGTTTTGTGATATTTCGCTCTTCAGGATCCAGGAAGAGCAAAGCATCATGAAACTTTTGTAAATCAATTTAATCTTTGATAAGTATCCTGAATTTTTAATATTTTTGATACAATAAATTTTGGTCTGCACACTTTATTAGCAAAAATTCTGTTCACCTCAATATATATTAAATTATATAATTTTATATATATCAATAGATGTTATGTCTGGAAAACTGGAAGTCAAAATGGGTACAATTGAGAGAATAGAAAAAGAGAAAAAAAGTAAAAACCACTAAGAAGTAAGTGTAAAGTGAAAAAAAAATGACAAAATGGTCAAATAACCACAATATACTACATGTACGCATACATGCAGTCAGGTGCATGGGTGTAAACACACCCACACATACACTATGAAAAAAAAAACTTGTACCAATCAAAAGTGTATATAAACAAGAAAATCGAGAAGTATAAACGGTCAAATGCTAATACTTTCTTGATGAGTGGGCAGAGTGATTCTCGAAGAGTCTATCTACAAAACTCTGGAGTTGTGAAAGTGACAAACCTTTTATATGTATTATATATATATAGTCATCCGCAGACAGATCTGTTTCACTGTATCACAGCTCATCAGTACGATTAGACAGCCGATTGCTTTTTACCCAGGATTGAAACCCAACCGAATTGGCATCAGTCGGTGATTCTATGTATGGAAGCATTAAATTTCGCTAAACTGTACATAGATATACCATCTGAACATATAGATATAATTCTACATTGCCAAAAATCCACACTTTTCCACAATGGTAAAACATGGATTAAAAAATCAAATAACGGCACTTTTGATGTACCACAAGGATTGTATGACAGAGCTGAAATTTCAGAATTGATGGAAATGTCAGTCAGTTAAGTGCCATACGTGATACACACCTGGGCGATCATGTCTCTTTCGAGACATGACTGACTAGGCAGAAAATTATCCCACAGTAGGTTGCCATTGCTTTCTGTGGTAGACTGGTTGCTGACCAAGGCTATAGAACCCAATCTGTCCTATTATTTAACCCATAACTGGAGGGAGGAGATGGATTAATACCTTTCCCAAGGGTATTTGCACGTAAGTGAATGCAAGGAATTCAACTGGAATTTGAACTCGGTTCCCCGATTTCTCGTTCCAAGCCGATATCCACTGCGCCACAAACATCTTAAACAAAATCAACAAAATAATCCAGATAGACAACCATGGATTATACAGAGATGAAGGATTAATGACAGCACCAGACAACAAAACAAAACACTTTACAACTCTTCAAACAACTAGATTTTGAAATAAAAATTGAAACAAATAGAAAAGTAGTCCAATGTTTAGATGCAGAATTAAATTTACAATGTCTCTCCATAAATGAAAGCAAATAAAAATTTAAAGTACATGAACACAAGATCTAACTATCCCACAAAGATAATCAAGCACATTCATAAAGGAATAGAGCACAGGCTATCAAAAACTTTGTGAAAAAAACAATATTTGATGAAAATAAAAAAAATTATGAAGATGCCCTACAAAAATCTGGCCATAAAAACATTTTAGAATACAATCTGGACAAATAAAAAAAACAATAATAGAAATTGAAACATTATCTGGTTTAACCCATCATTTAACTTAGAAATAAAAACCAAAATTGGATAAATACTTTTTAAAATAATTGATAAACACTTTCCAAAAAGCTCAGAATTAAACAAAATTTTTGATAGGAATATGATCAAACTGAGTTATAGCTATACTAGTAATTTAGAAAATTACATAAAGAAACAAAATGCCAGAAACCTAAATAGCAACGTACAAAACAAAATCATGAATAATGTGACTGTACAGACAAAAATAAATGCCCAATTCAAGGACTTTGTAATACAAAGCAAAAGTATATTACTTAAATGGTCAAAACAAAACATATTTGAGATCAACCAAAGACACTTTTAAGGTTAGATGGAATAACTATAGGTCTACATTTAAATTAGAAAACTTAAAGAATTGTACAAAATTGACTAGCCACATGTGAAAATTGAAACTAAAATATGGAAAAGACCCAGACATAACATGGAGTATAATAAAAACAGCCAAGCCTTACAACAGTGGTAAAATATGTAGACTGTGCCAGGAAGAAAAGTTAGCTATTATGTTATTCTCAAACAAAAATTAATTAGTAAATGAAAGAACAGAAATTATGACCAAGTGTAACCATACCAACAAATACCTATAAGAATCATACAGCCATGGATGAAAATGTTTTAACTTCTACTAATTTTGAAAAATTGGGCGTTCATAAAAAACCCCTGTTACATGAATATTAAAAAAAAAATGGTAAAATCAGTTACTGTAAATCACCTGAAGGCATTGAAAGGTAGAAACCTAGGTTGTATATACGAGTGTACCCTTGCTTTCAAAATATTTGAGAGGATTTTATATATATATATATATATACACACACAAATCCATAACA
Source organism: Ascarosepion bandense (assembly GCA_037127315.1). Lineage (NCBI taxonomy): Eukaryota > Metazoa > Mollusca > Cephalopoda > Sepiida > Sepiidae > Ascarosepion > Ascarosepion bandense. The sequence continues at coordinate 365,078 of JBBBDQ010001007.1, read as the reverse complement.
CTCTTTATTATAATAAAGAGAGGATATATATAAATATTCTTCGCTACTCAGTGACATAATTATTGCAAAAAAAATTAAATAATAAAGCACTGTTAAAGAGCAAATATGCAGCAAGAGCTTTCATAACTTGTAATAAAGTTTAATAACTGGTAGTAAAGCGAATGAACTGAGCTTACACTGCCTTTCTATTCTCTCTCTCTCTCCAAGAGCATGGCAGGAGGGACAACAGTCTTTATTATAAAAAGAACAAAAATAAATTATTAATGGTTTTACTACAGATTTTGCATTAATATAGTAAGATGGAAAAATCAAGAAAAAGGGATTATCAGTTTTCAAGAATGAATAACAGCCTCACTGACAGAATAAAGCTATTCTATGATGAATGGTGTCACTATATAATATTTAAGTGCAAATATTTTAAATGTAGAAATTAATTAACAATAAGGAATTAATACAAGACTTACTAATAGAATAAAGCTGTTTATTGCTAATTGTTTTAAATTTAAATGCATTAGAAATTATCTTATATTATTAGTAATGCCTTGCAAATAATTTTACTAAAGAAATGATCTGAAAATCAAGAAGAAAGTGACTGTTGTCAGGAATTAATACATGCCTTACTGGTAGAATAGACTAGAGATATTTTAAATTTTTATAATGGAAATAAACTACTACTAATAGTTTTTCTTACTGCAAATAATTATACAGTAGGAATGCATTGGCAATCAGGATTAAAGATATTGTTAGTCAGGCTAGAGATGTATAGGTCATGGAAAAGAATTAATGATTTTAAAAATGCATTACTATTGGAATGTTATAATGAAGAAACAATAAAATTGTTCGCTAATGGATGTTAAGCGCTGACACTATCGGACTAATTATTTAATGTTTTATTTAATTTTTTTTTTAATGTCCAGCTGTCTATCATCGCATAACTCAAAGATAGGTTGAGCCAAGCCACCAAAGTTCCTTGTAATTCTTTCAGACCAGTATCTTCATCTTCGTTGTTTTTATTTTTAAGGTTTCAAATGCTGCACTATTCACGTGTAAATTTCGTCTATTTCAAGTGGGTATTTAAATTTTAGTGCCTTTTCTAGGATATGAACCCGCGACTGTTTTTCTTGAGAATTAATGGCGTGGTATTACTTCTTCAGGGAGTAAAGTGTAGTAGTTTATTGTCTGGCTTCAGATTTTAATTTAAACAAACGAAAAAGTACCAATGAGTCAAAACTCAAAATTATCCGAAACTACAAGTAACCAGTAACATCTTGCTGCTCTGCTCTATTATCTAAGTTTTTACAACTACTAAATGTTAGATATCACAAAGAAAAGAAAAAAAAAGCGATAAAGAAGATAAATTTTTAAATACCGAAAAGATAAGATTCCATTTCCTACACTTTCTAGAAAATTATTATTATCCAATGAATTAATTTAAATGCGATGTGAGCAAACTTAAATTACGTTCGCTTATGGTAGTCCTAAAAATTATTTTTCTGTATTTTCCGTTTTTATTGCGAAGATTCACTTTTAAAAAATATTTCTTCTCTATAATAACCGTCAAGACAACTAATGCTTCAAATAAGCTGTAAGTACAATATGAGGCAAGGTAAAAATCAAAAATAAGAAAAAAAAAATCCGCGATTTTTTTTTCAAAACACATATCACGAAAACAAAGACAGCCTGTGTAACCGGTGCTTTCGTTCCACTTTGAATAAAATTCCGGCCATGTTCCGCACACTGGACTTCCCCACCTTCACCTCAGACGTAAGAGATGATCAGTGGTCAGTGTCTCAAGAAGTTTTCTCCACCTAGAGTCTGATGGACATGTCCTGTTTTAGTCTTTTGTTTTTCTCTTTCTAGTAATAAACCACACATTTTAAAACATGTTTTTTACCATTATCTCCCCCTTGTCAAACTTATTTTTTACTTCTTCTTTTATGTCGACCACTATTTTACACAGACGTTGAAATATCACATAATAACGTGTGTGTGATTTTCTAAAGAAGACAGGGTTGTCAAAAAATAACTTTAGTTATCATGTTGTTGGGGTGCAACTACTTGGACCATCAAAAATATAGTGTAAGTTTTGCTGCAAGTGTGATTTTTGTGTGTGATGTTGGTAAAAAATGTGCAGTTTGTCCCTGAAATTGTTACAAAATTGATATTTTTTAAAGTGTATGTGTCCAAAACATATATAGTTTTTTAGGGACTGTAGGTTGTTAAAAAATGTTTCATAGATTATTGCTTAATTTCATACATTTGCATCATTTTTTTTTTCTTTTTTTTCTTTTTTACTTGGTCCGCTTTTAGAGGGGCGCAACTTTTAAAAAATTATCTAGCTTTGTTTTTATTTTTAACTTTTCCATGTTTTTTTTTAATATAAAAATGTTTTCAGTCATTTTTCAAGTATAAATTTTGTGTGCATTTAAATATTATAAAGGCCTAACAGGATTGATATTAAAAGTACATTATAATTTAAACTTTTTTTTAAAAAATACAATTAAATTATCATTCATTTAATTTACATTTATCATTACAATTAGTTTTTTTTGCAATGAATTGATTTTTTAAAAAAATTGAAAAGTTGTACTTTTTTAAAAATTATGTGATTTTATTATTTCATTAATGGGTTGATTAAAAAAAATAAAAACATTAATTACGTTTTAAACTTTGCACTTATAAAAATAATGTAAGAAATGAGTTACTTAGTTTTAATTTTGCATAAACTAAAATTTAAGTTTTGGCAATAAAAACGTTGATCTCACTCATTCATAATATTCTGGTTACGGACCTTTAGTTTTATGAAATTAATAAATTGGATTATGAAATTATACTTTCTTCATTTTTATTTTTAATAAAATGTATTATTTTTATTTTAATACTCTTTATTCTTTAAATTGCAATTTTCAGTGAAAGAAATATGATAAATTAAGTTGGGTTATTAAGCAGAAGCTGGTCTCCACTGATTTTTTTAGGGGCGGGATAAAAAAATAAATAAATTCTATCCTATTTTAAAATTAAAGCTGGGAAAGAGAATTATAGTTTGGAAATACACATTTTTTTATATTCCTTACCTTTTCAAAATCGTTTTTTTTTTATTTTTTTTTATTTCTCTTTATTTCTCTTCCTCTACCCAGATAACCTTACTTATTTTTAGTTTTCATTCAAATTAAATCTATTATATCATTCTTCTTTTTTTTTAATTTTTGATGTTTAATATTAGTTCTTGAATATTTCTTCAAAATTATTTTACATTCAGTAATAATTCACAATAAAAGAAGCTGTGGAGAGCCATAATAGCAAGCGTCTTAAAAAATAAGGCACCTAGAAAATTACAATGTCTTATCATTAAAGACAGCACTGAATTTAGTTTTTTTAAAAAATACTTGCTGATTTAATAAATACTAGTTTTGAATCTTAAAAATTTTATGGCTTTCTATTTTAATTTTCTGATGAATCTTAATTCAGGGTTAGGGTTAATGATTGAGTAAACTCATGTTAATTTCTATGACAATAAAATATCTGTAGAAATTCCCCTATCCATTGTTAAATAATTAAGTTTAACAACTTTACTAAAATATTGTAATAACAATCATGAATATGAATGCTGGTGGTTATTTTGAGAAGTGGGTACAAATAAAAAGATTTGAAATTGATGACTTTTTCCATTTCCCTGAAGCAGCCATTAAACACTTATATCTTCCCTTTTCTCACTGAAACCAAGTAGTGACTTTTTTCCCTCCTTTCCACACAATCAAAACAGAATAGTTCATTATTTATGAGTTACTGGCAGAACAAAATGGTCATGTTAATAAGGAAAGGGACAGGCACAACTATAAAATCAGACATATTTATTAAAATGAAAGGAAGATGGACAGGGAAAACAGATACCATAAGCATAAAAATCAATTTGAAAAAAGGATAACAAAAAAAAAAGATTTATATTAATAAAAAAGAGAATAAGAAAAAATAGAAAAAGCTGATCAGTTCATGTTCTTCTTTCTTCAAAGTTCAATCAATGAAATGAAGCAGTTAAAAATGAAGAGAATCAAATTTTTACATGGAAAATAAGAAATACACATAAAGTTACTATTCGGTTTTGCTTGATGAGTGATGCCTTTCATAGCACAGTTGGTCTAAAGATCAATGCAGTTTCTCCAACAAAGGGGAATTCAGGTTCAAATACTGATGGAGAGTGCATTTTGTTTTTTGATAATATTTCTCGAATATTCAGGCTGGTAGACAAAAATAAATATACTGTTTAAAATAAATGGAGTGTCTACTCAGATAGTGGTATCCACTAAAATTAATGTTTAAATCCATTACTTCTATAAAAAATTGTAACATATATGTTTATAAGTTGATCACATTGAGACCATTCTTTTTGTTTGCATTGCGTTGTGGTGCAATGGATATCGGCTCGGAACGAGTAATCGGGGAGCCGAGTTTGAATTCCAGTTGAATCCATTGTATTCACTTACGTGCAAATACCCTTGGGAAAGGTATTAATCTGTCTCTTCCTTCCAGTTATGGGTTAAGTAGCAGGACAGATTGGGTTCTATAGCCGTGGTCGGCAACCAGTCTACCGCAGAAAGCAATGGCAACCTACTGCGGGATAATCTTCTGCCCAGTCAGTCATGTCTCTTTCGAGACATGATCACCCAAGCGTGTATCACATATGGCACTTAACTGACTGACTGAAGAAGATTGCTTAAATTTTATGAAAATGGTCTTCAAAACATTCAGATAAAAATCTTTATGTGAACGGCTTAAAACACAAAGAATACGCTAATGCTAGGCCAAGGTGCAGTGTCAATTATTTGTAAGATGTTCAGAGATTGCAGACTTGGTATATCCTGGAACATTTATGTAAATTTTGAAGTTAACATTTACAAATAAATGCTGATACATGCTGAGAGGTGCTCTTCAACAATTGGGTGATCCGACTTATATAGTCAGCCTCACACTGACACTTAGATTGATGGATAATAAATTTGGTATTATTTTACTATTACACCCATCTCATTCCGGATTATTAATTTACACTCTTTAAGTAATCAACTGGCCAATGATGGTGAAGTAAGGGTGGAATTGATCATCGGTGGATAAGTGAGATGGGGTGTAATAGTAAAAATGTGCTGTAAATTTTTAGCTGCATCAGTCAGTAATATTTATTGAGCATAACTTAGTCTGATATGAGGTTACAAGTAAAGAGCACCAAGTAAGGATTTTAACTTCCTATGATATTAATCTCTGGATGTGCATTGTGGTGCAATGGATATCAGCTTGGAATGAGAAATCAGAGTCGAGTTCAAATTCCAGTTGAATTCATTGCAATCACTTATATACCCTTGAGAAAGGTATGAATCCATCTTGTCTCCCTCCAGTTATGGATTCAAAAGAAACACAGATTGTGTTCTATGGCCTTGGTTGGCAACAAATCTACTGCAGAAAGAAATGGCAACCTACTACGAGAAAGTTTTCTACCTAGTCAGTCATGGCTTGAAAGAGACATGATTGCCCAAGTGTATATCACATATGACACTTAACTGACTGACTGATAATATTAATGCTTAGCAAACATAATTTTATAGTTACTAGTCTATTCAATAAATTACAGGGTGACTCATAAAAAACAATGTACAAATTTTTTAATAAAACTGTTAATCACTAGGATGTCGCAGAGGGATAGATCAAGATGAACAGTGGTATCAGCAAGATGAGGTCACCCCCACACACACACACACACACCAAATGACTCCCCAGCCTGGCTGAGAGAGCAATTTCAGGAGTGACTAATCAGCAGGAAGTGTGATGTTGAGTGGGCACTGCAGTCACCAGACTTGAACTGCCCAGAATTTTATTTGTGGGGTTATCTCAAGAATAATGTGTACAAGAATAAATCTCAAATGATTGGTAAACTGAAGGCAGCAATTATAGCAAAAATCAGGGAAATCCCCAAAGAGGAATGTGTCCGAGTAATTTACAATTTGTGTGATGTTTGCAAGTTTGCCTCCAATGCCACAAAGCTCATTTGAAGCATATTTTGCAAAGATTGTGAATTTTATGCAAAATGAACAATTTAACTAAAATTTTGGGGAATTATCATATGCATACTGAAGTGTAAATCCACCAAATTTCTTGAAAATAAATGGAACCTTTGTAGGATTTATATTAATATGTTTGTAGGTTCTGTTTTTTAGGGTCACCCTGTAAGAAAAGTTAAGTGACTTATATGTTTAGCCAACTCTAGTGTTTTGCATCAAAATGCTAATCAGGACCAGAGGTTTGATAAATCTATTGGATTCGTATTTATACTCTTTCCAATTGAACAAAAGTTAATTTGAAATTCTTAACATATTAGATTTTTTTAGAAATGCCACAAGGTTTAAATTTAGAACACTTCTATCTTTATTGAATATTATAGCTCAAGTTATCAATTTAGCATTTTTTGGTAGTTCTGTTAACCTGAAAAAAATATAAAATTTTCATAATTTAATTTCCTAACCTTGTTCCACCATTCATTTACTCAAGATTCCTAAATAGGTTATGTGTTGTTTACCTCTGTCTCTCTTGCCTTCAATCTGTCTTGTGAATATCAAATTTTCCAAACCCTTCTTTCCTCATTAATGTACCCTAGAAATTTCAACTGCTTCTTCATGATGTTAAGTATAAATGTTCTTTTTTGTCTCCATTTTCTCTAAAACTTCATCATTGCTCACTGGTATTCTCAGCATTCAGTAGAACCATATTTCTGTTGCTTCAAAACTCTTCATCTGAGGTGATTTTTCAGCATTCACTGCTATATAGGAGGACTGATGTTACATAATAGTTCAGTACTCTTTGCTTTGTTTCTAACAAAATTTTTCTGTTTTTTAATACTTTATTACACCTTTCAAAAAATTATAATGTTACACAGTATGTGTAACATTAGCATTAACATTTGTCTTTCGGATGTAATGAAAGCCTTAACAGAGCAGCTTCCAATCTGATGCAAGAAATGAAAAAGTACACCATTCTCATGGTAGTAGCTACCACCAAAGCAACTTAAGAGATAGCAAGATTTAATGAATGTGTTGCGGTATAGCACAGACTGCGATCATGTTTAAAAATGGTATGATTGCTCATCAAAAAAGGTATAATGTAGATATATATATATATATATAGAACAGCACCATTTTCATGCATGGAAAATAAAAAAATCTTTTCAGACCCATAATAATGAGATTTTGGCATGAATGCCCAATTCAGCAGGCTTCAGTCTTAGAGAATCTATGGAATTTTTTACTAATGAATATCACCCACACAAATCTGTAAAGAAATAATAAAGACAATTTGAACTCAATATGTTAATGAAACAAAAACCTTGCAGCATCAGTGCCTTTCAGAATGAAAGCAGTGAAGAAAAAAATACTTGTAAATACTAAGTTTTCAAATTAAGATAAAACATTGTTTAGTAAGATTTTGCATACAATAAAAGTACACAATTTTGGAGGTGGGAGTTCAAACTTTTTTAAGACACTGTACTACCAGTGTCTCATAATAGTTATTATCTAAAGCAAATATAATGGCTATTATATGACAAATAATATTGGTTATATAATTATTTTACATGTTAGAAAATGTCAAAATATGACTAGATTTTCAATAAAATTTTCTCTTTCAGGTCCAATTAAAAATATTCAGTCAAGATGTTCAAGTTGACCCAGCCATTTTGGTGGAATCACACATGGACTTAATGAGGACATTAATGATTATACATATATAATAATAATATAGTTACAAATACATTTTTGATCAGATGCACATTTTTCCACACACAAACATATGTATGATTTCCTAAAAATAATAATTCAGTTATTTATCCATTATTCCCTAATCATTACATCCCAAAAAAGGACTTTCTCCAAAAAAGCACTGTTGTACGAGCTGACACAGTAGGTGACTACTGTGATTTTTGCATAAAATCTTTAGTTGACTTGTCTTCTACATTTGATGCGAGTTAGATACTTGACCTATCACTGAGCAATTTTACTTATTTTGTTATCACTTCTACTGGTTATATTTTTTCTTAAACTTAGAAAGATGAAAAGTTTTCAAAAACTTTTATCATTGGTGATTTCAGATCCAAGTCAACAGGTGTCTCTTTTTAATTCCCAGATGTCTGCATGTGGGAAAATTAAAACACAAAGCACTATATAAAAAAACAATTCTAATATAATGTACATAAATAGAAAATATTCATCTTTGTATATTTAATAATATATATATATATATATATATATATATATATATATATTGATTTTTGTATTGATTCAGTATGGATTACCAGAAATCTGATCAACCCAACATCAATGCCAGTGTTAATACAAACGTATCAGAGTACAGTAAAATGAAACCAATTTATCCAATGTTACCCATGTACTCACTTGGCAGTATGTCCAGTTCCAGTTTTAGTGGTGCTTTTCTGCCAAAACCAATCATTAAAGGTGGATCTGGAAGTAGCAGTAGTGGAGGGACCAATCAGAACAGTGAATTCCCAAGGTTTCCTGTGCAACGGACCATGGCCATTGCAAAGCCTTTTAAATGTGGCGTGTGCCGGAAGGGTTTCTCACGCAAGGTAAACTTAGAAAATCATGAGCGCACTGGAGCCAAGCATTTCTATTGCACATACTGCAAGAAAGCTTTTTCCCAAGAAATCATTCTCAGGAACCATGAACGCACACATACCGGAGAGAAGCCATTCCACTGTGCATTTTGTGACCGCAATTTCTCACAACAGACTGAGTGGCGTAACCATGAACGCGTGCACACAGGAGAAAAGCCATTTGTCTGTGCAGTGTGTAGCAAAGCATTCAGTCAGCAGGGAAACCTGAAGATACACATGCGGACACATACAGGAGAAAAGCCATACACATGTGCAGACTGTGGTAAAGCGTTTAGCCAGAGAACAAATCTGGACAACCACAGACGTATCCACACTGGCGAGTTGTTTAAGTGTGTGTTTTGTCCAAAAGCATTCTCACTGCTCATCAACCTTAAGAGCCATGAACGCATACACACAGGCGAGAAACCATTCAAGTGTTCCTTCTGCACCAAAGTGTTCAGCCAGCAGTCAAGCTTGCGTAGCCACGAGCGCACCCATACTGGAGTGAAACCCTACCAGTGCACGTTCTGCTCCAAAGCGTTTACTCAGCAGACAAATCTGCGTAACCATGAACGCATTCACACAGGAGAAAAACCCTATTCTTGTTTGGTGTGCGGCAAAGCATTCTCACAGGTTACGAACCTGAAGAACCATGAACGCACACATACTATTGAAGAACTCCAGAAAGTTGCTGAGTCTCAGTCTACATCTACCCCACAGAATTCTGAACCTCCCCAGCCACCGCCGCCGCCGCCGCCACCACCACCACCACCGCCGCCGCCACCACCTCCACCCCAACGACCCAGCCCACTCCCTACCACCATTAGACCCCAGCCACTAAACATACCCTCATCTTGGATGGCTTCAACTTACCCTAACACTCATATGAACCCTAACTGCTGGGACAGTAACTACAGTTGGTCAAGAGGTTTTCCTATGCCACCAAGATGGAATCCAAGTACAGGGAATGTTGTCATGCCTCCAGCACCCCCATCTCATCCACATCCACCAATGCCTCAGCCTCCAAATGCACACCATTCAGCCTGTAGCTGAGTTGGGCTGCAGTAGCAAAGAAGCTGTAGTTGAGTTCAGCTGCAGTGGAATTGGGCTGCATCAGAACAGAGCCACAGTGAGAATGCATTGCTGCATAAGTGGACTGTAGCAGTGATGAACAGAGGAAAGAGTTGGGCTGCAGTAGATTTTAGCAGCAATGGTAAGTGCAGCAGAATGAGGAGGAGGAGACAACTGCTAGTCACATCAGTGGAACATGTTGCTGCGAGGTCAGTCTGCAGCAGAAAATACATCAATATTATTGGAAGTAAACAAGACTGGACGCTGACAGAATTGTGGTTGCAGGAAATTGGTTAGCAGTAGAAATAAACTGCAGTTAAATTCAACAGTTTGGATCTCAAGAGCTGCAGTAGTGTTGGATTTGGAGTAAAAATAATCAAGAGTAAGAAAGATGCAGAAGTCAGGATGCAGCAGAAAATGTGGAGTCAGAGTCACAAGCTAATTTGGAAACAAGGCTGAAACAAAAGTGGTTATATTTTGTTTTAGTTTTTTAAAGGAAAATGGAGGTTAGTAAATGTATCAATAGAATTTGGAGCAAGAGAAAATAGGCATTTTCTGGAATTTCACTTGAGAATGGTCTGGCTGCAGTAGAATTGTACTCCTGAGCAGAAACAGTTTGCAGAAAGTGTAACACAAGTTTTGAAGTCTGTGATTTCCAAAAATCTCAATCAAGAAAAATTGGCTTTAAAAAAATTAAGCAAAAAAACAAAAATGGAGCTGAAATAATATCTGAGTATTCAAACATTTTATTTAAACTTTCACCTTCTTCCTTAAGTGATATATGTAGCCGTGTTTTACATGTTGGTTGAGTCAAAAATTTCTTTTAAATGAGTTAATTGCTGAATTGTTTTTTTTTATTCAATAGTTTTATAAAAATGTTCTGTTTCAAAAACAGTAATAGCACAGATGTAAACAAACCAGTTATTTTTTTTTGTTCAAAACAATTTTTTAAAAATGCAGATTTTTTGTTAATCTTACATATAAAAGCATTGATTTTTCATGTCCTTCATTTAATCATCAACTCTTTTTGCTAAAAGTCATTCAGCTTTTATTAATTATGTATCTGAAGTCTGAAACAGAAAATATTTTAATTAGAACTTGGTATTTTTGTTTCTTTTAAATAAATCTGCTTCCACATTAAATTCAATGAAAATGATATTTGCTTAGCAGCATTTTTTATATCACACAAATAGGAGAATATATTACACTAACAGTCTGCCTAGTGGCTCACGTATTGATATGATCACCCACTAATATCAGAGGTTAGTGTTTAAGCCCAAGTCAAAGTTAGGATTTCAAAGGCTGATTTTTTTTAGACAAAGCAGTCCCTGCCATTTCAAAGATTGTCATAATGAAAACTTTCACTTCCTCTTTAATTTGATATTGTACTAAGGATGTGCGTTGTGGTGCATTGGATATTGGCTCGAAACGAGAAATCAGGGAGCCGAGTTCGAATTCCAGCTGAATTCATTGCATTCACTTACGTGCAAATACCCTTGGGAAAGGTATTAATCTGCCTATTCCTTTCAGTTATGGGTTAAATAACAGGACAGATTGGGTTCTATAGCCTTGGTCGGCAACCAGTCTACCGCAGAAAGCAATGGCAACCTACTGTGGGATAATCTTCTGCCCAGTCAGTCATGTCTCTTTCGAGACATGATCGCCCAAGTGTGTATCACGTATGGCACTTAACTGACTGACTGACTAAGCTAAGCTGAGTAACTATCAAGTTTATTCTCACTAATTGCTCTATAAATACAGTGTGCAACAAAAAAGTGAACTTGTATTTATGAATGTCATTGCACTGTTGCAAAAATGAAAACCTTGTGTCTTAATCTTTTATCACTGAAGCATACACTGATGGAGTGACATTTCCCTTCATACTGAAAAGAATTTATTAAGAAGCATCAAGTTTTTACCATCATGCCAACAGTCAAAAAATAAATTAACATTATGATTTTACTAGCACATAACTAACCAAAGTAAGTGTAAATTATGAATGGTAAACTGAAAAGCCTACATATTTACTGCTTTTCTGTCTGAATTTCTGGAATGAGGAATTATCATTATTTATAGTTAGACTAATATCCTCATTTTGTTGCTATTATCACATTTTGAACATTGTATCCTCCAGCCTTTTTTAGGTGTCTGTTGATCCAGGTAACATTCTAGAATTTGATGATAGAAAATGTGAGATCAATCCTTGGGCAGCATAATAAAGACTTAGACTCAGTGGAAATAGGTTGATATTTTTTATGGCTTATCAACCATTTACAGTTTACTTAAAGCCCAAAATATTTTTAGATTGTAAAAATTTGTGGAGATAATGATGATTTACTGCTACAAGTATTATTAATTAACCCATAGATGGGGGGATAAGAGGTGGGTATTTGCGTGTAAGTGAATATAATGAACATGACTGGAATTGAAATTAGGTTCTCTGATTTTCAGTTCCAAACCATTATCCATTACACCAGCCACACATCCAAACTTACAGCACCTGGTATTCCCAAGCAGTCATCTATCTAGGTACTGATCAGGCTTGATGTTGCTCATCTTCAGTACTTGTACTAGAATTGGTGTTTCAGCATAATATGGCCTTAAACGGAAATTGAGCAATAACTAAGCAGTACTAACAAAATAGAACATGACAAGATATCCCTAGGCATAGACAATGGGACAAGGAAAATCTACCCCATAGATTAAATAAAGGGTTCAATTTGAAATCCCCTGAAGGTTACTCAGCCTGACAGACACCTGAAGAAGGCTAAAACACACAACAGCTGAAGCATTGTGATAATAACACCAAAGATAATATAGATAATCTTTACTGCTGTCACAATAAACTGATATTATAGATTTTACAAGAATAATGTATCATCTCTAGAAGAAGGGAAAAAATTGCCCATGCTTTATACATTAATCATTCTTGAAACAGCCATATTCAGTGCAATTAGTTTAAGAATTAACCTCTCAACAAGAAGAGTCATGATGTCATATAAACTGATAACACCAGGATTTTACTAGTTCAAGACTGATCAAAGTGGGTATGGGTAATGAGCAGGGCAAAAACCTTTCCCAAATAAGTTACGTAATAATCTGATATAAATTAGTATTTAAATTATTAAGTGTACTTAAAAATTAAAAAAAATATAATTCAGTGGCAAATGGCTTGTGTATGTCTTAGATTTTTCCCCAGAATAAATAATTTTTTCTTTAATAAAAATTAATTATGAATAATTTTAGCTATCTTCCTTGCATTTGTGATATTTTTAAAATCTCACATTCCTTCATTTTTTAAGATAAATTATGAAATAGAGTAGTATAAGCAGAAAAAGCCCTTGCTTCTATATACCACTCTCATGTCAGTTCTATACATAGATGTAGAGAATGTGGAAGAAAAAGAGCAAGGAAAAAATTACTGGACTGAGCGGGTTTTTCCTTTTGAAGCAGATAAAGGTAGAACATGGTGCTGATGTTTTCTACAACAATGTGATTGATGAATTTATCACAAAAAAAATAATTAAATTAATTTATAAATAATTAAGTTTTAAGAATTTCATTGTGATTGACTGCATATTCTGGTTTCAAAGTCATCACATTCTGATATAATTATATTAGAATGATTATAAAGGGTTAAAAGAATCCAAGGCTTGGATGCTTACTCATCAGTTCAAGCTTAAATCATTCTCTATGTATTAAATAAAAAAAATTCCTTTACGTAGCATTGACCTTTACCTTTTTCAGTATCTCTAAAAGAGATCATTAAATTTAGATATTTTTAATTTAGTTTTTCCAAATAGAAAATTCATTCCATCCCCAATCTTCTCACTGCTCTGTTGTTATTTCAGTGGAAAGTCTTAGATGAACTACATTCCTTAGTTTCACCAATTCTAATCTTCACAGCTAAGACCCACCATGTTACATTGTAAGGAACCACCCTCATTTTCTTAGTATTCCATTGGTGAGATGATGTAAGTTCCACTCAAACAGCTTCTTCCCACAAACATCCAAGAAGGATGGTTCCCGAATCACTACAATCTTATGCTGTTCAAGTATAGGGTTAACTGTCATTTTCCTCACATATCCGCATAAACTGTACCTCTTACTCCAGGCCCCCTAAAGAGTGAATATCACTGTAAAAAAAAAAAAAAAAACAAAGAAAAAAATAGCTTTCATTAAAAATAATTCAGCATTTTAGAATCATCATTTAATAAGTAAATATCATTTTTCATTAAAAATGCATCTGCATTTAGCAATACATTTCATTTAAAGCTGAAGAATAAAAAAAAGATTAATTTATCTATGTAATTCAAGTTATAATTTATTTCTAATAAATTTTATGACAATTTAAAAAGACTTTGACACAGCAAACATCATTTAAAAACTAAGTATAATTGGAGCAAGAATTTAAATTTGTGTTACTTCTATATCTAATTACGGAGAGTTTGTCTGTTCACTATACAAAGCCAAATGAATTTATGTAGAGCCCTCAAATTTGGTACACATATTTATTCAAACAAGGGAAAGGGTTTAACACAAACTTTTTCTCTTTCATGGTGGAAGTGGAAATGGCTGCTTTTTCTGAAATATCTTTCATAGCAACAATTACCATTTGTAGCCATTCAGTTTAAGACTATAATTTATCTTTTATTATAATTCCTGGACAGAAAAAAAAATTGTGCACTATGAAACAGTAATTCCATAGAAGAGTTTTCCTAAAAAGATATTTCCTACATTTCATCATATTTCTGCAATTAGTTAAAATAATTACAAGAAACTTATAAGAACAAAACACAAATAATAAATTTTTTAATTGAAATGTTTATCTTACCTCTTTCTTCACCCTTTCTTTTAATTCATGTAAATCTAGATTGATTTTAGAATTTGCAACAGCAACTAGATGTTAACTTCTTATCTGAGGCTTTAAACTGTTGTTACAAAACAAAGTTGTTTTATAACTAGGACATAATTATTTATCATTCCAATAGAATTAATAACAAAAATTGTAAGATTGACATGTCTTAGCTAAAGATTTCATTTATTTCACCTTAATGTTAGAATTTATGTGGGACTTACAGCCTTTGTCTCATAAGTTGTCTTGCTTGTTCACCATCACAGAAGTAAGGAATTTTTCTTCTGTTATTAGAATCAGCTTCAGTCTAAATCTTAAACTTTTACACCAAAATGGGTGGGTACTTTAGCTCATAGTGAATATGCTTAGTAGAATGTTAAAGTATGAACTTTAACAGGAACTTAAAATGTTTTTTTAGAGAGTAATCGGTTAACAAAAGCTGACTGATTATTAGCAAAAGCTGTTGAATCCTTACTGAAACATCTACTTTCCCTCTTTTTTATTACTGACAATAGCATTTTTAATTTATTTTTTAGCACGTTTTCCTTTAAAAAATTGGATCAGATGAATTTTGAAAAAAATGAGATTATAAATTTTAAAAAAGAATTTAACATGCAATTTTATTGTTTATTGATATCTTTGATATATTAATGCAGGAATTTAGTAAAAAAGAATTTGATTGAAAAAAGGAACAAATAAGTGCTTATTGATTTTGAGATAGAAAATTCCAACCTAAGTATATCTTCTTCCTTATAAATATTTAGTTATATTTTTTGTTTATGAATGTATTTTTCCTACATTTAATGGCACTGTCTATTTTTTTTTTGGTTGGCTGTTATTTAAAGTGTTTGTTCTTTTTTAATTAATTCTTTTTTTCTTTATATCTTTTTTTACTCTAACTGGTAGCTTATAAATAGTCTAATACAATTTAAAACTTAAAGAGTACAAAAAAAAATAAAAAAAGTACATAAAATTACTTCAAGAAAATAAGGCAAAAGAATTTTTTTTTATCATAATCACTTTTTCTGATGGGTTTATATTATAAAATAGGAACATGGCAAAAATGAAATATTAAATTTGTAAATTGGGCCAAGTAAGACTTAAAAAAATAAAAATTATAATATTTAGTTGATTACATACATAATTTTGAAACTTTAGAATAAAAACAGACAACTACAGAATCAACAAATTTTTAACTAATTATTAAACAAACAATATTGTTTCTGCATAGTTACACAATATTGTATAAATTGTATACTTGTGCAAAGCCAATTTCATAGTATTACTCTTTTACTCGTTTTTGTCAATGTTTTTTTTAATTTTTGGAACTAGCTGTTCTAAAAACTTAATCTCTAGCCTGAAGTTTTATTCACTCTTGAAAGAAAACTTTGATAATATCTACACTGGTTATATCCTGATTCTTTTATAGTAAAATCAAACCCCTACATCTTTTTGGCAGCTGTAACTCATTGGGCTACTCTTTTTTTGAGACATACTGAATTATTTCCAACCACCTGTATGCGAGATTATTTATTATTTAAATGTTATACATGAGATAAAACATTGTAATCTAAACAACAAAGATGAAGATACTAGAGTGAAAAATAATCAGCTGGTAGTTTTACTGTTTAAGTATTTATTAACTCCTTTGGTAATAAGTCTTTTCAGCAATTTGTTTCCGATGTGCGAAGTGGTCCAGTGGATATCGACTTGGAATGAGAAATCGGGGAGCCGAGTTCAAATTCCAGTTGAATTTATTGCATTCACTTATGCGCAAATACCCTTGGGAAAGGTATTACTCCGTCTCTTCCTTCCAGTTATAGGTTAAATAACAGGACAGATTGGGTTCTATAGCCTTGGCTGGCAACCAGTCTACTGCAGAAAGCAATGGCAACCTACTGCGGGATAATTATCTGCCCAGTCAGTCATGTCTCTTTCGAGACATGATCGCCCAAGCGTGTTTCACATATGGCACTTAACTGACTGACTGTTTCCGTATTGTTTAACAATTAGTCAAGTTTAGTTTTTGTCATCTTAGGCTGACTTTAATACTTATTCAATGGAAATGCATTTTTGAAAACATTGAGTTGATAGAAAAATTTCAAATAAAACTAATCACTAACCTTATTAGCTTATTTTAGTTATTAAATCCCTGGACTGTTGACTGAAATTGAAAAATCTGAATGCATGATATTAATGCAATTAAACTGATATATCAAAAACACTATTGAAAATCAAATATTACAAATTCATTTTAAAAGAAATATGAAGGACAAATCACTAATCCTTTTTTCAGTTATTAAATCTTTGGACTGCTGACTGAAATTGAAAAATCTGAATATATGCAATTAAATTGATATATCTAAAAAAATAATTATTGAAAATCAAATATTATATGTTTATTCTATATGAGAGTAAATTAATTTCACTTTCAAATCATAACCTCCTTGATACTAAGATTCTAATGTTTACAAGATATTGTTTTTGGAAAACTTTATCTTTGTAAAATTTGCAAATTTCCAATAAGTTGTAGATTTCTGGCACCTCTGAATGACCGTGGGATTGATTTGTGTTTTGTTTTGTTTTTTATGGCTCATCAATCATTTTTAGATTATTTAATGCCAGAAAATATTTTTAGATTATAAGAATTTTTGAAAGATAATCATAATAATCACACTCCACCCACATCTATTGAACAGGTGAAGAGGCTCATCCCTTGTTTCCTGTTTAGGATGTGGTTTCCGGTTTTCTCTTTTCTAATCTTCTCACTCTTATGTAGCCCCCTGCACATCAGTGGCATTACCGCCTTGCTTGGGGTGATATGATTAAAAAAAAAAAATAAGTAACTGATAGAAGTCTTATTAATTAACCCATAATTGAAGAGGGTATTTGCTCATAAGTGAATATAATGAATCGGACTGGAATTTTAACTCTGCTCTCTGATTTCCAATTCCAAGCTGCTATACATTATACCACCCACAAATACAAGCTTACAGCACCTGGTATTCCCAAGTAGCCACCCCTCTAAATACTGATCAGGTTTGATGTTGCTTAATTTCAGTGCTTGTACTAGAACTGGTGTTTCAGCATGATATGGCCTTAAACGTAAATTGAACAATAATTAAGCAGTACTAACAAAATAGAACATGACAAGATATCCCTAGACATAGGCAATTGGGACAAGGAAAATCTACTCCCACAGATTAAACAAAGAGTTCAGTTTAAAATTCCCTGAAGGTTACTCAGTCTGACAGACACCTGAAGAAAACTGAAAGGCATAACAGCTGAAACATTATGATAATAACAACAAAGACAATGTAGATAATATAAATAATCTTTACTGCTGTTAGGATGTGCGTTGTGGTGCAGTGGGTATTGACTCAGACTGACAAATCAGGGAGCCGAGTTTGAATTCCAGTTGAATTCCTTGCATTTACTTAAGCACAAATACCCTTGAGAAAAGTATTAATCCATCTCTTCCCTCCAGTTATGGGTTAAATAATAGGACAGATTGGGTTCTATAGCTTTGGCTGGCAACCAGTCTACTGCAGAAAGCAATGAAAATCTACTGCAGGATAATCTTCTGCCCAGTCAGTCATGTCTCTTTAGAGACATGATTGCCCACAGTGTGTATCACATATGGCACTTAACTGACTGACTTAATGCTGTCACAATTAAGCAATACAGCACTTGGTGTTCCCAAGCAGTCACTCATTTAGGTACTGACCAAATTCGATGTTGTTTAACTTCGGTGATCACATGAGAACAAGTGTTTTAATGTGATATTGAAATATAGTGCAACAACAAATGTGAACATATTTTGACACTTCTGGATTGCAAGTGTATAAAACCTGTATGCATATTTGGACTCTTCTGACCCTAAAGCGTTAAGCTGCACACACATAATATATATCTCTGCAAAATACAAGTATATCAATACCATATAAAACAACTTCAATCTCTGAGAAAAATATGAGCATGCTATACAAATATATAAAAATTTTCAACTAAATGTTGTTCTTTTGTCTATGCATTACTTTAGAAACAGTTCCATGGTGATAATGATATTTACTTATCTGTTCTGGAATAAGATTATAAAAGGTTACATTTTTAGAACATTGTGAAATCCTTATAGGAAGTGGAGTAGGCTATTCTCTTCATTAAATTCTATATTCCATAACTGGCTTTTATCAAGTTCTCATATAAGCTAATTTGAACCAGCAGTAGTAAAATAAAAAAGAAAGAAACATCTCACAACCAATGTCTCCCTCTAAGCATACCAGCCTGGAGGTATTTAATAAATAAAAGTATTTACATAGTTTAAGTCATGAGATTCTCCTTAGTTTTTTTTTTTTTTTTTAATCATCTCACCCCAAGCAAGGCATTCCACTGCCACTATTGCGCATGGGGCTACATAGGGGAAGGTAAAGAGAAGGAGTGGTTAGACATAGGCAATGTCAGGAGGAAGGTGACAGATGAGTAAGGATAGCGAGGATGAGGGTTGGGCAGATGGGAAGAGTGTTTGATAGAATGGGAGCAGGTTAGTGTGTTAGGAGGTGTCTATTGACCTTACATTTAAACTCCTGGAGATTGTAGCCATCGGGGAAGCAATCATTTGGAAGAGAATTCCACAGTTGGGAAGTGCGAGGAAAGAAACTGTTGGAGTAGAAGTTATGGCTGCATTTTATCGGTTTCACTGTAAAAGGGTGGGATCTAGTTGCTAATCGAGTATCTCGTTCAAATTCATATTTAGGGGGCACTAGTGATCTAAGTTCATCGGAGCAGAAGCCGTGGAAGTATTTATAGAAGAGACACAGGGAAGCCACGTCGCACTGGTGGGAGAGTATCTATCACATTACAGACCCTCCTCTGAACATTATCGAGAAGCCCAAGGAGAACAGCAGGGGCACCCGACCAGATATGGCAGCAGTATTCAATGCATGGGCGGATGGTAGATTTATAAATGTGCAGGATAGATTTAGATGGAAAAAACTTCCGGGCCCTACACAGAGAACCGACTTTCATAGCAGTGGATTTAGCAATGGATTCAATATAGTCATTCCATTTGAAGTCCGCTGAAAGTGTGAGACCAAGGAGGCGTAGTGTTTTACTCTCTGGGAGGCAAGCCTGGTCCATGCTAATGGGAGGTAGGTGAGATTGTCGATGATGGTTAATTGAGAGTAGCTTCGTTTTAGAAGCATTAAAATTTACTAGCCATTTCTTACCCCAGTCCAATATGGATTGGAGATCTTTTTCAATCTCGGCTGCGAAGTTAGCTTTGACGCCTACACCAGATTTTTGTAGGAGTGAGAATAAAAGACAAACTAGAAAACTTTTAAGTAGTTCTTTAAATCTCCATCTGTGTAGATTTCTGGGTATTTAAACAAAAGGTATTGACAGGATAAAATTTTTAAAAAATACCTTGTCCTTTCAGGATATAGGCAATCATGGGTCTTCACAGATTCATTTTATTTATTATCTATAAATTGTCATGGTTACTTGGGAGATATAGTGATTTCCCATTACCTTTTAAATACCATGTCCCTTCAGGATGTAGGTGATTATAGCTTGCCACAGATTCATTCATAAATTGTTATATACAATATTGAAGTTGTTTACCATTAACTTTTTTAAATTGTTGTTTTTTTTTTTTTTTTCACTCAGAGTTGCCATATTAGACTGGCTGCTACCCAAGACTAAAGAGCCCATTCTACTCTGCTATTTAAGCTTTAAGTGAGGAGAATTCTTCTTAACGTTAAATAAATTTTATTATTTACTATTTAATCAACTATTGTTTTCATTATTAGTTAACCAAGCAATTTCTTTATGAATAAAGTTTGTATCTGAATAGTAGATTATATGCAAAAAAGTTTAATTTCCTGTTTTATATTTTTAACAGGTGATGTTATACATGTTGATAATTAGGATGCCTTTTGTAGGAAGATAATAAGGAGAATAGTCTTAAAAGTCCATTACAGGTGACGTTGATCCTCTTTGGGCAGCCCACAAATGTGGCCTTGTACATGATTAAGCAAATATCTATTTATGCTAGATGCAGGTAGTGTAATAATTATAAAAGCATAGGGTTCTAATTGCTATTTAACCCTTATCTTGAGAAAAGAAGAGATGTTGATCCTCTTTGGGCAGCCCACAAATGTGGCCTTGTACACGATTAAGCAAATATCTATTTATGCTAGATGCAGGTAGTGTAATAATTATAAAAGCATAGGGTTCTAATTGCTATTTAACCCTTATCTTGAGAAAAGAAGAGATGTTGATCCTCTTTGGGCAGCCCACAAATGTGGCCTTGTACATGATTAAGCAAATATCTATTTATGCTAGATGCAGGTAGTGTAATAATTATAAAAGCATAGGGTTCTAATTGCTATTTAACCCTTATCTTGAGAAAAGAAGAGATGTTGATCCTCTTTGGGCAGCCCACAAATGTGGCCTTGTACATGATTAAGCAAATATCTATTTATGCTAGATGCAGGTAGTGTAATAATTATAAAAGCATAGGGTTCTAATTGCTATTTAACCCTTATCTTGAGAAAAGAAGAGATGGATTCATATTTTTCTTAAGGCCATTAGAGTGAAAGTGAATGCAGAAAACTAGACCCAACATTTGAACTCAGCTAACCAAGTCCACATTCCATGCAAATATCTGTTACACTACCCAAGGAATTGAGATAAAAAGTTAAAAAATATGCTCTTTGTTAAAAAGCTACTGCATTTAATAAGTCTATTCTTGACATCGAATAAATATATAAAATAAAACAATGCAGTGTTTAAGAAATTGAAACTAATTTATCAATCCTCTTTTCACTAAGTAGAAATTATTTCTTTGTTTGAGAGAATTCTGATTTCAGTAAAAAAAATAAATGGAAAAATTAAATATTATACTTCAGCCATAAGGACTTAATAATCTCAACATTCTGGTATTAATAAGATTTATTTTACCTGTTTTCCATAAGTTGAGATTTCAAAACTCACAAACTTCAATTGAATGATTCTTGGGCCCTCTACATCTAGTGGCTCTTGGGTCAACAATAGTAAAAAAAGAGAAAAACAATTCTTTGTTTATGTGTTGCTAATACAATGTTATTTTGATCCCTTCTACAGTTTTCTTGATGACATAAAAGCCTTACTTTCCTTACAGATTTAACACCTAAAGATAGTTCTAGAATGTATCAGCTGAAATGTCTTAAGAAACCCAAAAAAGGAATTCTAATGTCCAAACAATTCTTGAATTGGTTTAGCCATTATTTTGAACTTTAAATCAATAATACATCATATTTGGTCAATATCCTATCAAAAAAGAAAACGTTAACACCTGTACAGTCAGAAATGTGTATTTTCACATTTATTTTCTGGCAAATGTGCCTTATACATTACTGCCATATTTGTTTAGCTATTTTACACAGCTTGAATAAATGATAAAATCATGGTGCTATCTGTATCTAGAGCATATATAATTTTATGCACGATGGCTATATTAATCAATATAAGAGTTT
This sequence comes from Ascarosepion bandense, assembly GCA_037127315.1. Lineage (NCBI taxonomy): Eukaryota > Metazoa > Mollusca > Cephalopoda > Sepiida > Sepiidae > Ascarosepion > Ascarosepion bandense. Next base: position 342,991 of record JBBBDQ010001007.1, on the reverse strand, counting down.
GCCTGCATTTCTATATTAAAGATTTTGACTATACCAAAATACTGATAAAAGTTTGTAACTACAAAATGGTATGTCTTGTGTTTTTCATTAAAAGTAAACTGAAGTCTTTGAAATAATCTTATAATTCTTTTTTTTTCTGTAATGCTATACAAGTTTAGATTTTAGTAAAATCAAAACTATATTGATATGTTAGCAGTTATCAACTAAAACTTGCTCCCTGGATGGAGAACCGACCTATTAGTGAGAACTGCTACATGTTCTATATAAGATAGAATACATATAAAGAAGAAATAAAAAATAATTAAAAAATTAATCTGCACTTTGTACCCTAAAGGTTGGGTTTGAAAAGTAGACAAACACCTAAATGCTCTTGATTGACTTGCAATTTTCTTGATGACCCCTGATTGGTTTTGAATGTTTAAATTCTGATTCCAAATCAAAATACTTTCAAAAAGAAAAAAAATAATTGCACAAAAGTGTTATAATTCCTGTCTGAATTTCTGGGATGGAGAGTTATCATTATTTACAATCAACCTATTGTCTACTCCTGTAGATTAAATAAATGGTTCATTTCAAAATTCCATGAAGTTTATACAGATTGACAAACACCTGATAAAATTCAAAGAGCACAAGAGGCAAAATGCTGATGAGGGCAATAGCCTAAATGTATATAATAGCTCTGTATATATGTATTCCAAGCATAATATTGGAGATTATGATGTTTTCTGGAAATTTATTAATTTCTTCCAGGCTTTCAATTCTGTCTAAAATCATCATATAGGGGCAAAATTGTGAATCAGACTTTTTCCTCTGGTTCTTTTCTCTGAAGATGATTCCAGATAGAATTGAATAGAAAATTTCTAGAATTGATAGAAATTATTCCAGAGGGTATCATAATCTCCAATGTATTTAATGTTATAATTAGAAACTTGTTTTTTTCCTGAATATCCCAAAATATAACCATATATTTAAAAAAAAAAGAAAAGAGAAATGTAAAATAAATCAGGAAGAGCCCAAGTAAATAAATAATGATTCTATAAATCATGGCTCCAAGACAAGTAGGACAGGTTAATAACTTACTTGGAATATATATATGATTTTAGATTATGTTTCTAGATCATTCGATAAATTTCTGTGTTGAAGCATTTCCTTGAATTATACAGACTAGTGTCCTTATCTTTGTTGTTTGGTTTATAATATTTTAGTCAGTTTGTTCCTTGGCCTTCTTCAAGTGTATGTTAAACCTTATATAGTCCCACATTTCTTGTTTCTAACTTTTGCCACCATTCCTGTTAGAACATTAAAAAAACAATTGGGAATGACATGTATAAAGGAAAATTAGCTTCGTAATTCATAGAATACTGTTTTTTTTTTTAAATTTATTTTGTTAAAGTGAACATTATTCTATCTCATTTGGTAAAAAATGTACTTTAAACTTTATCTTATTCTTTGCCTAATGATTTGTGATATGCAAGCCCCATAAAAATAAGATTTTTTTTTCTTTGATTTTAGTACATGCACTGTAAAGATACATTATAGAAAAATATGCCCTTTTCAATTATCAGATAAGTTTGGATTTTTTGTTTATGTTGAAAACTGGGTTTTTAAGTGCTCTATAATTTTCATTTATTAAATAATATGAAGTCAAGTTAAAGGAAAATATTAGTACAAATTTTGAAAATGAAAATATGAAAACTGCAATAGCATTGGCAAAATATTTTCTATGTTATTTTTTTTAATGATAAACAGTCATAAGATAAAATAAAAATGGTTATATCCTGGGATATAAAACTAAAAAAAAAAATGGATTCATTTAAAACAGACCAAGGTTTGCATTTTTTCGTCAAGTATAAATTAATTTTAAATTTAAAAGAAAAAAGAAAAAATCTCATTACCAACAAAACTTGGAATTTGAAAATAAAAATAAATAAATGAAATTCAAGAGATATTTTCTGTGAACATAAAAAAATGAAAAAATATGTTTTTCTTATTTAGTTAAAGTAAATAATTCCTGCAAACAAAAGAAAATTATTTTGTAATTAGTTGGTAAGTTTGTTACATATATACACTACTGGTCATAATTATTAGGTAACCACAATTTAAAAAAAAAAAATGATGTATTTCATACTATTTTTAGTATTTATTGCCAAGTGGATAATTTTAAATGAAAATAGAATGGTTCTTTTGTTTTTATTACTTTGAAAAATTTTACAAGGCAGCCAGGAAGCCTTTGCTTCGGCCAGCCAATAAGAAAAAGAGATTAGCATGGGGAAAAGAGCACAAAAACTGGGCACCAGAACAATTCATTTGATGCACATGTTATTGTGCAGTATTAACAAAAGAACAATTCTATTTTCATTTAGAATTATCCACTTGGCAATAAATACTAAAAATAGTATGAAATACATCATTTTTTTTTAAAAACTGGGGTGGCCTAATAATTATGGCAGGTAGTGTATATATATATATATATATATATATATATATATATACACACACATACTCATGGTTTTGTTCAAGTACTTTGAAACATCGCAGTCATTATCAGAAATGAAATTTTGTCAGTATTATAGACAAGAGTTTTGTTAGCAATACCTACATCTATATCTTTCTATATTTTGTTAGCTCTGTAAACCTTGTTGTCAACAGTACTGAAAAACATTTAGTTCCTGATAATGTCCGAGATGGTAAAAAGTAACCAAAGACAAAAACATGAAGTGTGGGAAGTTTATCCACAATTTTGATTTGGATGTTCAACAATATATTCAAATTTGTAAAAATGCAATAAAAAATACCTATTGTTTGGTGAATTTAATCAAACTTGTTTAAATGAATTCTTGCAATTAAAAAATATATATATATATATATATATATATATATATATATATATATTATCATATTATCCTATTATACAGAATACAAATTACAACTTTTTAGAATTCCTGATAAATGATCATTTTAATCTGTTCTATAAATATGGATGAAATTTATGCTCAGTCTTGTTATTTCAGTCAGACTTAGGATTTATCAGTTAAATCTTGTTTCCATTTTTAAAAATAGATTGTTTAATTTTTGTGGTCAATGTGCATTAGAACTGTCTTTTTACTGAAGAGAAATATTCCTGGTTATAAAAGATTATATTTTTATGTAATTTCTGATTTCCCAAGAAGTTTTTGTTCACCTTATCTATTGGAGCATTTTTTAACAATAATCTTAAAACTGACACTTCTAAAATTTGCTGTAGACCTCATAATTAATACTGACTTGTGAAAACAAAGAAAATTTAATATCATTTAATAAGAATTAAACTATGATAAAGAATAAACAATAGAAATTTAAAAAAATATTCTTCATTTAAAGAGTGCAAATCTAAATTGCTAAGCCTAGTCTTAAATTTGTATTTTTTTATGGATATCCGGTGTTTTTTTTTTATTCTTATTTGTCCAACACTTTTTCCAACTGAACTGCTGAAAATGACTTTGCTTTGTACTTTTTTTTGCCTTCTAAATCGGTTATTCCACCTGTTTCTTGCAAAAAGCTGAAATTTATTTTCCCCATTTTTATTGTACATACCAATACTGCTGAAATTTGACTTGCCTAAAACAGTTTGTTTATAACAATGTTATGTATCAATGGATTTGTAATGTAATACATGTATGATACAAGGAAAGATCAAAAAGTTAAAGCAATTTATTTCTTATCAAATCATCAGAAAGAATGGGGATCATCTTATTTCATAATCTTTAGGGCTTCTTTAGGCTCAATTTTTTTCATTTCCTTTTTGTGCCATTGTTTCTTTAAATTATCTTTGCTGGAAATTAATAACTTATACAAGATGGCATTGGAAAATACCTAGACTATGTACTCTTAGTGTACTATTCGATTGGGAATGTGTATGCAGCTGAGTCTATCAGCTAATAGACTTTGTGCTATCTACCCATGTTCAGTTATAATGCAAGGTATCTTAGCATTGTATTGGAATGGTTCTGTAAACATTACAATGACTGACATGCCTACATCAAATTTTATATGAAGTTCAGCAAATCTGCTACTAAAACTAGAAATTTTTTCATTGGATTTTTAGAAAAGATTCTTTAAGATCAAAAACAGATTTCTGAGTGCTGTGTGTTTCAAGGTTGATCAAGTGTCAGTTCAAAACTATGAATGTTCATGGTAGCCAATCACTAGTAAAAGTGCCAGAAAATGTGCAAATTCATGAACCAATTCATAAAGACTCTCTCTAAACAATACATTAGATTTATTATAGCGTTCGAATCAGTTAAAGAGCCTGACAGAAGATCCAAGAAGGGGTGACCGGTACCACACTCAAAGATGTCATGAATATCATTGTACTTTTGAAAACATTTCATGATACCACCATCACCCTGTCTGCAAATTTATTATTTTTTAACTTCTATACTGTTATGGTGAACTGACCTGTCTAGGGATAGTGGACTCTCCCTCCTAATATAAGTAACTGTGTAGTGAGTAGTCAGAGAGAAAATACAAGTCAATGACCTGGCAAGTTACTCTGTGTTACTACATGATAATACAAAGTTCCCACCAGTACGTCAAACCTAAGGAACCGACATTTGTACTTACATACAACACACAATCTTCTATGTTGTACTCCACAACATATACTAAAATATTTGAAGGATACTTTAATGAATTATCACCTATATTTTTGATTGATTGAATTCTTATGTCCAATATGCCTGTGTTGTAGAGACGAGTTATGCAGTTGGTGTACTTTGGACAATCCTTTAAGCAAATAAACTGAAAGAAAAATAAATAATTGTTGTGGAGTAGTTTTCGCACTGAAAGTTATAATCATGCTATATCAGTTGCTAATCGACTTAACGCACCCTAAATGTTAGGAACTTAGTAATTTTTCACTGAAAAGCTGATTCCTTAGTATTCGGCTAACTGCCGACTAATATCAACTGCCTAGTAGTTCTACTGAACTCCAATAGAACTCTCTAGAACTCCTATGAACTTCCCAAGAACTTCTCGAGTTAACTTCCTGTTAACTCTTATCAATATAAGAGGGAGAGTCCATTATCTGAGGAATAGGTGTGTTTCACCATAACAATAATAAAAAAATTAATAATAATGACAATGCTTCATCTTGGATACAGGCTACTTGTTATGGTGTCACCTTTCCTTCCACTTGCTTCCGTCTATACCCTTCCACAAGAAAAATCTTGCCTTTTTCATTTGATTTGTTTACATTGTATTTACTTTATTTGGTACCAAATAGAATAAAAGAAAAAGAAAATATCAGAAATTACATCACTTAAGGACTTTCAACAGTAGAAACAACTAAAATGGATAGCACATGTAACTCAGAGAGAAAATAATGACATAAGATGTTGACATTCCACTTACACAATACTTCAAACAAAATGCTAGGAAAGAAGCCTGCATCACTACTGAAAAAAGCAGTTAGTGAACTTGAGAAACCTATTTTCCAGAAAAATTATTTTAAGAGAAAAATTTTATAAATTTCAGTGACTGATTGATTAATGGATGTCGAATATTTCCTCAAAAGGAAATAGCTAATATTACCGTTGCCATTATTATGACTAACAAACAATATAATTTTGATATTTTCGGAGACATATCAAAATTTCAAAATTTTTACAAGCACCACTACATTACTCATCCTTATAATGTCTTGGATTTTGGTACCTTCTCCACACGTTGGTCCACAAACTTTCCAATACCATTTTGTATATATGTGTTCAAAATTTCAAAATCATTGACAATTATTTTTCTTATTCAATTTGTACATGTTTTGCTTGCATTTTTCCTGCAAGTGGCAGCAGTAACGAAAGCTAAATAATTTCATTTCCAATCATTAAAATCTTTAATTCTTAAATAGAATAAGAAGAAATAGAGCAAATGTTATCCCTGAATTAAAAAAAAATTAAACCAGACTATTCATGAGCCCTATATATTGCCTTTACTTTTTGGTTGATCCTCAAAAATATATATATATATATATATATATATATATACACTCACATATACAACAGCATATACAGAATTATTCATTCATTTTAAAATTCATTCATATTTTATATGTGTATGAGTGTGTGTTTGTTGTATTTAAATAAGTGTTGAATGCTACTGGATTAATTAAAATTTCTTTTCATTTTTTTCTTTTTTTTTTTAAATTTGTTGTTAAAAATTATTTGTCTCTTGTCAAGGTCTCTTTTTATTTTAACTACCTTGGACTGGAAGGTTGAATGGTGTATATGGATCCTTTCTATTCCTGATAAAATATTTTTTTGTTGGTTTTTTGAGCCTTATAATCATCATCGGAACTGTTTCAACTTTAATACACACTGCAAATCAGTGTGATTTCTCATCAGCATGGTTTTTCATTCCTGAGCATGACAATCTGCTCAGGCCCATTTGTTTTTATTCAACACCCACAAAGCCAACCTGTGGTTTATATTGCAACTATGCTGAGCAGACATTAGTTACAGTTCAAATATATGTCTCACCAAGGTCACAAACAGTTTTAAATTCAGAATGGGCCTCCTCCTCCTCCTCCTAGACTGGTTGTCTACCACAGCTAGAGAATCCAGTCTGCCTTGCTATTTAACCTATAGTTGGGAAGAAGAAGAAATGCATTCATACATTTCCCAAGGATATTTGTGCAAAAGTGAATGTAATGATCTTAGAATTTGAACTTGACTTTCTGGTTTCTCATTTCAATATTCTAATTGTTACACCACCTGCACATCACTGCCTTATCACTAGTACTTAAGTCTGAAAACACAGTGTTGAATTTTGAATTATTTGCTCCAATTCAGGTGCTTTATTAACTGAGTTAAAAACAAAAAAAAAAAAAGAAGAAAAAAACATGTATGGCTGTCCCTTTTTTCTCTTTGGGGTGAGAAGTTTTGAATCTCTGGGTGTTCTATAAATTGATCTTGGAACAAATTTATCCAGCTAAATATTTCTCTCTGGCTATATCTATGTTGAATCAGATAGATCTTTTATTTAAGACAAATGAAACTCCCCTCAGTACTTAATAAAATATGTATGACTCTTTGATATCAGAATTAATGGAGTAAAAGAAATAAATTGTTCTACATTTAAATAACAGGTGTAAAATCAGTTTTTCTTTTCTATTCTTTCAATTTGTGTGTGTGTATATATATATATATATATATATATATATATTATTGTCATCCGCAGACAGATCTGTTTCGCTGTATCACAGCTCATCAGTACAGTTAGACTCCGATTGCTACACAACCCAGGCTCGAAACCCGACCGATTTGGCGTCAGTTGGCGACTCTACCCCTGGGCCATGAGGCTTTCGGTGGAAGAAGGCAGTCTTTTTTTAGCGCATATCATATTATGCACTCAATAGCTAGAGTGCTCAAATTCATTTTTACTGAATGAGCGATGCATACACACTAGAATGGCTACTGTTTTTCAAAGTTTACCTTTCTTCTAGAGTGCTCAATCAGGGTGTGAGAGCATATATATATATATATATATATATATATATATATATACACACACACACACATATATGTGTATGTGTATATTACTAAGTAATTGAGCACTCTTCAAAAAGTAAATCACTACAAAATGGATTGTTAACCCATTTGTTTGTACAACTTCTAAGATGTATATATATATATATATATATATATATATATATGTGTGTGTGTGTGTGTGTGTCTGTGTGTGTGTGTGTGTGTGTAATAAAAGAAAAGACACGATTTATATTGTCATTATAGATGTATTTAATTTATATGTGAATTTTTACATATGTGTGTATTTTTGCACTATAATTTGTTAACAAGGTAAAAGAAACCAAAAAATAAAAAAAATATGATTACAATTTCTCCCATATATATATATATATATATATATATATATATATATTAAACTCTATATTTATTACTGTATTCTTTTTAGAGACCCATAATCAATACTGCATATATTTTGGAAATCCAAAAATCCAGTTTTTTGGTTGCAAAATTATAATTAAGTTAAATACCATAATTTGTGACTACAGATGCTAGCTAAGACCCTGGAGTTGTCTACATTTCTTAAATGAAAGATTGTTATTAATATTAATTGGAGCAAGTATTTCTTTCATCTTATTTTTGTTCCTTTGTTTTTTTTTGTTTTTTTTAGTCAGTTTTTTTCTCATAGTCTTACAGTTTTCTTTTTATGGGGAGTAAGAGAGTGTAGAAACTGTCCACAGTGATTATTGTCCAACATGCTTTTGGCCATTTCATTAGCCATTTTTGTGAGGTTAATTGTTAGTCTGTTTTCTTGTGTTTATATTCTCAGTTGTATAAAGTGCTTCAATTGTTTTTAAATGTCTTTTAGATATTCTCAAAATGATTTTCCTTGTCCATCACATTTAATGAAACAACACACACACATCTTAATTTCCTTTATACTTTTAAAAAGAAGATATTTAGAACAAAATGTTTAAACATGTATTTGTTGTGGGGTTCAGACAAAAGGAACCTGTAACAAAATGCAAAGTAGGACAAATTTCCCTTTTATCATTCTTAGTCTTAAGAAAATGTTTTACTTGGCTTCATATTCTAAACACATTCTTAAAGATTAACATTTTTAAACATCAAAAGATATTCCTCATGAATCAAAAAGCAAAAAATTTACATATGAACTTAAGGTTCATAACAAAATCCTATTCCTCGATGTCGAGATAGAACTGCAATCCAATGTATTTACCACTTACCTGTATAGAAAACCCACCAAAATAAACTCTTGTTTTTAAAGTACAATAACCAATCCCTGGAAAAATATAAAAAAGAAGTGATAACAGACTTCTTAAACAGAACACACCAAAATTACTCTTCCCAAAGAAAATTTCTAAGCAAACTGAAACACAAAAAAAACAAACACTAGTCAACAATAATTTTCCCAACTACATCATTGACGGACAAATCAAATTATTCTTGCATAAAATACACAGCATCAGTAATAAAATATAACACAACAAAACAACATATTTTATTGCAACCAGGTGCACAATAATTACAAGCAAGAAGAATTTGCCATGAGGAAAATTAATAAACACCATATTTCTGCTATAAACCCTGAAAAACGTGTAAGTTTATAATATATTACAAAAAATGGAAGGCCACTAACCTTGCCATTACTAACTAAAATAATCCCACCAAATCCAAACTAGTGATGACCAATAGAGTGTACTAATTACATTGCCCAGTACAAGACTGTGTTTCTTGTTACAAATTAGTTACCTATATTGGACATACTACTGCCTCATGAATTAGATGCCTTACATGTCACCTGTCAAATCAAGATGTTATTAAAAAGTATTATTAACCATAGTTTACAAAAACATCTCAGGGAAAATTCTAGTTGATAACACAAAAATTCTTTTTAAATCACATAATCGTCAACATTTTACAATTAGAGAAGACCTATTGATTAAATGTCATTCCCCCACTATCTGTCTGAAACTGTTCAGTAGCGGAGATGGTGTGTTAAGTGTTTCCTAAAAATAGAAGTGACTCTCATGTTAACCCATCCACATATGGCACTGCTTAAAATGGTCATGCTTTCACAGCAATCTTCACACAGTAAAAAATACTATGTTGTACATCCCTTGAGAATATCTAAAGAACTGGCCAAAACACTTGGAACAATAAGAACTATAGACAATTTTTATATTCTTTAACTCCTAAAAATCAAAAGAATGTTAGAATGCTAGGAAAAGCCAATAAAAGATTGATTAAATCATCCTTGTTGGCTGTATTCTATTATATATATATATATATATATATATATATATACACACACACGTATATTACATATATGTAGATATGTCTACACATATATAAACACATATGTATATATACATACATATATATGTATACAAACATATATACATATATATATGCATATACACACATACATATATATGCATATACACACACATGCACACACGCACACACATTATATATATATATATATATATATATATATATGTTAATACCCAATCATTTTCGCATTAAAATTTTTTTTTTTTTTTTTTTTTTTTTTTTTTTTTTTTTTTTTTTTTTTTTTGTTTTTTTGTTTTTTTGTTTTGTGTCACCCCAAGCAAGGCATTCCACTGCCACTATAGCGCAGGGGGTTACATAGAGGGATTGGCTATAGGAAATGTCAGAAGGAGGGTGATAGACGACTTAGGATGTACATAGGGAGAGAGTTGGAGAGAGTGGGTGTGAGTTAGTTTGTTAGGAGGTGTCTATTGACCTTACATTTAAACTCCTGGAGGTTGTAGCCGTCGAGGAAGCAAGCATGCGGTAGGGAATTCCACAGGCGGGAAGTGCGAGGAAAGAAACTGTTGGAGTAGAAATTGCGGTTACATTTCATCGGTTTCACTATAAAAGGGTGGGACCTAGTTGCCAATCTAGTAACTGTACTGTGTTTTTTCTGTTTTTTACTTATTGAAATAGTAAATGGGACAAGATCATTTAAAGTCATCTATTTTAATACCCCAAAAACTTTTAATACAGTAGAATAGAGAATGTTGGATTCACTTCAGCATAGCAACAATGCATTTACAGAAGGAAATATCTTCTCCATCCAAGTTTACAGAAAATACCTTGATGTTTTATATAATATATAAACATTTCTGTATTATATATACCATGAGAAATGAGGTTTATAATATATACAAAAACACATTTTTCATGCTCAATGCATCTGTTTTTTTTTTCTTTTTTGTTTTTTGCTATCATTTGAAAAAAAAATATTAACATTTTAAAAATTAAAAAAAAAGAGGTTTCTGTTGCACAAGATTATTTTTTTCAATATCCAATTATTTGGATATGAAATTGACTAACGTTTAAATTACAAGGGTTGTTATAATTCTTTAATTACAATGAACTGGAAAATAGAAGCTAACAGAACATGCCAACATGGTTCCAAACATGGTTTCCTTCCTTCTTAATCTTGATATTCCATTTATTATGAAATGTGATTTCCTTCAACAATAGTTGTTAATCTTACATAGATATTCTGCTCCTCCCCGTTACTGCTTGGGCACTTATATAGCCTCTATGCTTTAGCTATACTAATTAGGCAATCATTTACATATCACTACATGACCTTTGAATGGAAAAAGTATACATATCTTGTAGAAGCTTCTTAGCTGTTTCTTTGGAGACATCCAAGTTATCAATTTCATCTCATTACTGCTACTCTCTTTCACATGCATTGTACATTTCCTTAGGCTCTTTGGGAGAAACTACTCACTTCTCCTTAATGGATTTTTGGATTTTGACCATTAAATACCAAAGAGACATTACTAAATTACTGGCACTACTGTGGCTCACAAAATATTCCATTCTTTCTTAGTTGTAATAAGAGCATCAACCTGTTTGGCCTTATCTTCATTTACAGCAACAGCAGGACTGCCACTGTAGGATCTATCACTGACACATATCTCGTTACTGTGCTTACATCAATTGAAACTTTTCTATAGACATTCACTAACCTCCTGTAAATGTTTGTATTATTTTCTCTTTCCAAAAGCAAAAATTATTTATTAAACTTTTTTGGTTTTTGCTACAGATAAAAAATAATTAATATTTTGTTTAAAGAAATTTAAAAACAAATATTTATTAATTATATTTTAGAACTAGACTGCTATTATTTGCTTTATATTTTGAGAGACAACCATTTTGAAAGAGGATTATTGGTATGAAAACAGGAGGTAACTTTATAAATTTTTCTCTTTGATTTCAGACCATTTCTCTGGCAAAAAATAACCTTGGGTCTTCTGACTAATTAAATATTTTGAAAAATAAATTAGAACAGGGATTACTTTTAGATTGAAATGTTTACTATGTGCATATGGCTATTTTTATTGAAAGTTTTGTAAGTAATTTTTTGACAAATATGAAGATAAAAACAAAAATTTAATAATTCCAATAAATACAGTATTATTTTTATTAAACAACCATCTAAGAGAAGTAGTAAATATTATAAAAGAAAAAAATGAAAGAAACAGTAATGAAAATCAAATTGACATCCAAATAAATGAAGACCCAAAAGTCTATTGACTTGTAAGAAATGACAGTTTTTATCTCTACCCAGTTATGTAAGTTAGTCATTGATATTTTTTAAAAATATTTGTTTTCATCAAGGGTAATAACTAGGAAATTATTTAAATGCATAAAAGAAAACAGTAACTTGCATTAGGAAGAGAACCAATATTTTCATGTTAAAAAGGGTTAAAACAGTATACACATACCTTCTTGTGAAAATTAATTGAAACAACTGCTTTAGTTTCCTTTCTTTTACCAGTCAGTTTTTAGACCCACTAGAGTGACAGGGTGTAATCGATTTCTATTTTTTACTCAGATTAGGTCATTTGTAGTGGTGTGCAGTAATATGAATCTATTTTCAGCATGTATGATTAAATTTGTCTGCCCTTGAAAAATATTGTGTCATCCATGATCGCATCAGATTTTTATCACACCCAGATACTATTGTCTTGACTTTCAATTAGTTGTCTGCAATGGATGTTACTCCAAAGAAACATATAAAATATTGCACAAACATACTGGCAAGCATTACAAAGATATTGTGAATATTGTTGGTGCCAGCCTTTCAACTGTCAGTCGTGTCATCAAGGCGAAGGAACAAACTGGCTCCATCAGTTCAAAACAAAGAAAAATGGGGTCAGAAGAGAAAAACAATTCCAAAAGATGACACATACATGATCAGGGAAAGTATGAAAGATCCTAGGAATACATTATTTGTTTTGTTTCAATTACTTTGCACAAAGATGTGTGTATATATATATATATATATATATAGCATAATGATGATCCACGTATCCTGTCTTAATATGTATAGGAAAAACTACTAAAAAGTTGTAAGTTTAAAAATGTATTTTTTTGATAGTATTTATTTATTTCTATTATTATATATATATATATATTTGATATTTCAGACCGACCTCACCCTTTCATCATTTGTTTCTGATGAAAGGCCGAGGTCGGTCTGAAATATCAAATAAATATGTATATATATAATAATAGAAATAAATAAATACTGTCAAAAAAATACATTTTTAAACTTACAACTTATATATATATATATATATATATATATATATATTTGGCACAAGGAAGAAAACTTTTATAAACTTGAATTTCACTATTTAATTTTCCTAAACAAAAGTTTCTCCAAGTAAAGCATATCATATTTATAAAAAAATTCCTATTTGTTCTTTATTTAATCATTTTCTTGGATTTAATTACTATTTTCAATTTATATATATATATATATATATATATATATATATATATATATATATATATGGTGCGATGAGTAAATTGTCATCATTTTATTTTTTAATTTTATACATGCTTGTTGTTTTTGTTTTTGATTTTGTCAGCTGCAAAGTATAGTAGGTTCAGTTGGGCACCACTTGTGAGAAAAAGCATCATGAGAGCACCATGATGCAATTCATTTGACCAGAGATTTGGAAACAGCACGCTGTATTGTTTGGCATTCATGCTGGAAGCTCTGTTATGAACATTTCAGAGTTTGGATGTCAGTCTGAGGACAGACCAGAGGATTCAGAAAGAGTTGGATGAGTCTAATGATGATTATGAAGGCATGGCAAGATTATGGCAGCATTAACCAACTTAAACAAGGAGACCATCTAGATGAATTGCAAGAGATTCCAAAGTCATCTGGAGGCTGTGACTGAAGCCAATGGTGATTTTATTGAAGAAATTTATTCTTTAGTATTTCAAGATATTTTTGTTTAATTTTGGTAAGTGCATCTGTTAAAATGAGATGACAATTTATTCATTGTACCATGTATATATATGCATGTGTGTGTGTGTGTATATAAGTTAGATCACTAAGATTGCAGCCAATCTAAGCTGAATATTGGTGTAAAATTTTCATTCTATAATTGAAAAAATCAGTTTAATGAATAGAGAAGAAATGGGTTGAATGCATTGATAAGGAAGGAAATTATATTGTAAAATTTGTTGGATAAAATCATTGTTCATCATTAAGCAACGCACATGGATTTATGTATGTGCATGTGTGTGTGTGTATATATATATATATATATATAATTGTCTAATTAGATATCAGTTGTTCTTTTCAACCTGTTTTGAAAAATAGAGACATTTTATTTCTATTAAATTGATCTTTTTCCTAATTGTTTGCAATTTAGAAAAAAGATGGTTAAACTTAAAGTTTAAAGTTGGGATGTTGAGTGTCTTAATGGGATTTAAGCCCTTTTTAGACTTTTTTGTCTATTGTTGCTTTTATGGCATGCTTTCCCGTCAGATGCTTTAACTATCCTAACTTTTCATTGAGCACTTTCATACACTGAAATTAAATCTTTCCCGTTATAGGGTTTTTTTTCCCTCCTCTATCGAAGTATTTATGGCTATTTTAACACCTCGGCCAAGTTTGGTTATTGCTCTCTAGTGGATTTCACGATGCCAACACCCCTGTGTGTTTTTACCACCTTACACTCACCCGGGTTATAAATGTTCCGGTGTAGTTTAGCCTGGTATTCCGATGGCCTACCAATTGCAATTACATGCATGAAACTTGAGTCGCAGCCAGTTTCAAGTTTTGGAAACAACAAAAATGTTAATTATATTTAGCTCTACCACCTTGTGTGGTATTGAGCACTTTTATCCATTCTGGTGTACCTTTAGTAATTTCTTGCTACTAGTTCCCTATGGGTATACTATATATATATATATTTTAGTCATCCACATACAAGCCTGTTTTGCTGTATCACAGCTCATCAGCATGGCTAAACACATCCACTTGCTTCTGGCCAGGATTGAAATTCAACCAATTTGATGTCAGTCGTAGTCGCTACCCTCTAAGCCATAGGCGCATGGAATCAGAGAAGGGAAATTTTAGCGTGTTGTGTATAAGCAGTGTATACACATGCCAGTCACCGAAAGAACTCAATTCATTCCTGAAGAGTAATATCATAACCCTGAATATATATATATATATATATATATATATATATAGTCATCCGCAGACAGATTTGTTTCAGTGTATCACAGCTCATCAGTACAGTTAGACTCCGATTGCTTTTAACCCAGGATTGAAACCCCGACCGAATTGGCATCTGTTGGCGATTATATATATATATAAAATAACCATTTTGATAACGCTATTAGATTTTTTCCCAGCAAAGTAGAAAAGAACAGCAAATTCTTTGATAAATATATTTCTTGTTGCTCTTGTCATTATTTTTTTTTTGTTTTTTCACAATCATATCTTTCTTCTTGCCCAACTGTTTTTTTGTTTTTTTTTTATCTAGAAAATCAGGATAGAGTTTTCGTATATGTCAATGGATAAGAACTGATGAAGGCTATAGAATGTCAAGGAGCCTACATTAACCTGTAAAGTCATCAATTGTGTTAAACAAATTTATATTTCTATGTCCTATATCTTCTGGATTTATTTTTAAACTGCAATTTTTGTCATTCTTTGTTTGAAGAATAAAATACCAGACACCCACAAACAAGGTATTATCATTTTTTTTTAATAAAAACAAATATATGCTGAAACTCACTGGATATTATTCTCAGATAAATAAAAAGCAGATCCTGAAAACTTCACCAACATGAATGGGTTAATGGTAATTTTATTATGAAAAAAATGATCTGCATAATAAAACTTGACTCTACTGAATGTTTAATAAAAACTAAGTATTAATGGTGCCATTCTAAAAAGGCATCAATAATTGTTCTGTAAAAACTTCAATAGCGTATAATTCAAAGGATCCTTATACTGTATAAAATCTTGCAGTATGGTCAAGTGTATTTGTATGTATGAATGTACTGAGTTGTTTTGTAAATATAAATGCTTATTTCTGATATATAGCATAATAATTCAATATCATGGTATATTTTCATTTGGCATACATTGTGTATATATTTTATGTCAGCATGATAAGTATTACATTTGATACCTCCACCACATATATATATATATATATATATATATATATATATATATATATATATATATGGTTTGCTTTCTGTTAGTATTCTAGAAAATCATAACATGACTAATAAAAAATGAATTTTTCTTGTGATTGATTTTATGTTCTGTCTGTCAAATTTCTTTTTTTTTTATTCTGTTGGTTTGTATTTATGTCTATAACGTGTAAAGTTTCTTACTTTCCTCTAAACAGTTTGATTAAACTATTACAAATTTGCACCTACCCATAGATCTCTTAATGATCCAGACTAATGATATTCAATTACAATAAATAAAAAACTCATCCAATCTTTCCAGAAGACTGAAATGTATTTGACAAAGCCAGTATTTAGCTATGGGTTGTTATTATTATTTTAAATCCTAATACATAATGCTTCAGTAGTATATGTACTGCTAAAACAAAGAGAATTGATGAAATCATACTTGTTTTAACAATGCCCTTTTTTGGACAAGCAATTACTTTGTGCATATCATAGTCATATAACCTAAAGATTTATCGATCAAATTTAGAATAATATATATATAAGAGGGAATTTGATTGATTTAAAGAAACAAGAAAATAAACAAATTAATAGGCCAACCAAAATAAAATATACACTTATGCTTATTATTGTAACAGAGAAAAATACCTAAAAGTATTGTATTTCTCTGTTTTAAAGCAACAGAATTCAAGGGAAATAATTCATATATATATGAATTATATTCTGGCAAAAGATTTTGTACAGAATGGAACAAATATTGTGTGGTCTGATGAAATGAGCTAATTTAACTCATTGAAATGTATTATACTTTATAACGAATCTAAATGACATGTTCAGTTTTCTTTTATATATATATATATATATATATATATATATATATATATATATGTTAAAGCCTTAGATAGTACAGATGAAAGCATCTTAATACAAAAAGGGCATGTATCTAAGGAACCTTTTGGTCAACCCTTCTTCAGAGATTAATTGTTGGCAAAAACATTTACTTTTTTTAATCCTCACAAAAATAATGAAAGCATTTAGGGGACTATTAGGATAGGAGAACAAAGTAATGCACAATTAAAAAATAAAAATCGTCTGGTAACAAATTTATAAACCAATCCAATTTGTTTAAATGAAATGAATAAAATTGATTACCAACCTGAAGAGACACCAGAAATGAACAGAAGAAAATGTTTCCTAAGATATATGCTTATTTTAGTATTAAGACATTTTCATTAATAATATTCTAGGCATTGATAAAATTTTGTAGTATCAAGTCAATATTTTATATATATATATATATATATATATATATATATATATATATATTATAAATTATAGTTTAGAACATGTACAAATTATCATCTACTACAAAGTGTACATTTTTGTTTCAACATTGAAAGAACAATGTCTCATCAGTTTATATTGAACACTGTTTTAAATTAATGTTTTGAATGTTGTTAATATTTTCTTCGTTCCTTATTCACTTGGCTATTATATATATATATATATATATATATATATATATATATATATAATGTCTTGAAAGAGACATGACTGACTGGGTAGAAGATTTTCCTGTAGAAGGTTATCATTACATTCTGCAGAAGACTGGTTGCCAACCAAGGATATAGAATCCAATCTGTCCTGCTATTTAAGCTATAGCTAGAGAGAGAAGAGACAGATTAATACTTTTCCAAGGGTATTTGTGTGTAAGTGAATGCAACAAATTCAACTGGGTTTTGAACTCTGTGATTTCCTGTTCTGAGCTGATATCGACTGGACTACAATATACATCTTTTTTTCTAAAATGTAGTTAATTAAAATTCAGGACTTTTACTGCCTGATAGTATACAAGTGCAACCACGGTAGTGGAAATGTTTAGTTTTTTTTTAATTAACTAGATTTTAGAAAAAAATTATTCATTGTATTTTCTTTCTTTTTTAATGGAACATTAAATACTTTTAGAACCATCTTTTTTTTTAATGGTACATCAAACACTTTTTTAAACATTTTTTTAATGGTATATTAAATACTTTTTATTCATATAATTGTTATTCTTGAAATAGCAAGCTTGCCGTTTTTTTTTTTTTATTGTTTTGTTACAAATTTGCATATATTCATTTCATTTTCAAATATAGTGTTTTGTGTTTTCACTTTCAAATATCATGTCTGAAAATATATTTTCCAATGTTAGTACTTTTGTTTGGCAATTGTTCGACAATTTGTTTTTTTTTTCATGTCATCAGTTTCATTTTCAAATATTGGTATTTTGCATTTTGTGTGTTTACTTTGATAATTAAAAGCATGCAGACATTGGAAAACATTTTCAAATATGTAATTTGAAAGTGAATACCCAAAATGCAATATTTGAAAATGGAACAGGTGATATAAAAAACAAGTCTTTGACAATATCCAAAAGTACTCAAACAGTAGAAAATATATTTCACATATTATCTTATACATCTATATGTATTTATGTAGGTAGTTGTGTATTTGAACAGCAAACCCTCTCTTATACATGTTTCATTGATAAGGGACATTTATAATTCTACCATTCATCTGTGTTGAATAATGTTGCCATATCTGGTTGGGTATGTCTGCTATTCATCGTGAGGTTCTTGATAAAATTCAAAGACGGATCTGTAATGTAAACAGTCTTGACTTGGCATCTTCACTTCAGTCACTGACATGAAATGGCCTCCTTGTCTTTACTACAAATATTGTCTTGGTAAAATTAGCTCTGATGAGGTTTTTTTTCCTGGTGTCCCAACCACATAAATTTCATCATACTACAAGATAGGCATCTAAGTTTCACCCTTTTACTACTGACATACTTAAATGTAACTGCCTCTACTACTCCAGCAGTTTCATTTCTTGCACTTCCCACCTGTGGAACTTCCTTCCATTTAATTGTTTTCCTGATAGCTACAATCTCCAAACATTTAAATGCAATGGCAACTGCCATCTTCTATCTTCTTGACTCCCATTCATCTTTTACCGTTTCTTCAATATCTCCTGTACCTCGTCTTTTCTTTGACTGTAACCCCCTGTACACTATTGGAGGTCCTGCTTTGCTTGGGTGACATGATAAAAAAAAACAAAAAAAACTACTGTTAAGTTTTTATTGTATTTTCTTGTGTGTGTGTGTAAGAAATTTCTTTTTTTTTGACATCAGGTATATAGGAATTGCCCAATTGATTATTTGTTCCAAGTACTTTTGGCTATCTATTAGCCATTTTCAAGGATTTTGGTTATGCTTTTGCAAATGGTGTGTAGACTGATGATACATAGACATTTTTTTAATTCCAAAAAAAAAAAAAACAGGGTACACTTACATGTATTTAAGGACATCAATAAGTTCATAGCCTTATAAGGGTAAATGTATTTATTTTAAATGTTTTTCAACAATATCCTTCTTTGATAACATACTTAACACAAAGTGTCTTTAATAATGGCATAGATATAACCTACACATTAAAAATTTCACATCAAATGATCAAATGCAGCTAATAACTGATCCACATCTACTGTTGTGAACACACACACACACACACACACATATATTATTTTACAGTTACTTACAATAACAATTAAGACAAAGCAATTAATCAACAGCCCATAAATTTATTATTAAAATGGTTCTGGTTAATTATAAAGCAACTTTGATGATTTATTATTAACAGTCATGAACCTGTTTCTGTGTTGTGTGTATTGCTTTGCTCTTTTCTGATTCTGCTTTGCTTTTTTATTATAAGTGACTATAGTGCTATAGTGACTTTATTGCCACTATATATATATATATATAAATAAAGTTTTAAAGCATGCCATATTTATTGGTAAAAGTGCTCAATATCAGGAAAAGAGTTTATGTAAATACTGAAGTGGACACTGGGGTCAACACCACATGGTGACAGTCTGTTTCATGCTTGAACGCAATCTTCATGGTTGTCTTCATATATATTTTTAAGAATGGATTTTTGATTTTTTTTAATCAGACATACTTTTATTACTTAAATGTTTTTTTTAGTGGATACTGTATTTGAGAATGTGTGTTGTGATGAAGTGGATATCAGCCTAAAATGAGAAATCTGACAGCTGAGTTCAAATTCCAGTTGAATTCATTTATGTGCAAATACCCTTAGGAAAAATAGCAATCTGTTGATTCACCCTCCAGCTATGGGCAAATAGCAAGACAGGTTGAGTTCTATAGCCTTGATTGGTAACCAGTCTACTGCAAAAAGCAATGGCAACCTACTGTGGGAAAATATTCTTTTGAGACATGATCATCCAAGTGTGTATCACGTAGAGCACTTAACTGACTAACTGTATTTGAGTGGAGGGTCTGTTTATTTATTAGCCAGTATATCTATATATTTTCATCTGCTGGCCTGAATATTTGTGAAATCTTATTAGAAAAATATGCACTCTCTGGCAGGATTCCAATAAGATTTTGAGAATATTCAGGTTAGTAGATAAAAATAAATAAATATACTATTTAATAAATAAACAGAGCACCTACTCAAATATTGGTATCCACTAGAAATAACATTTAAGTAATAAATATATAAATTAGTAATTCAATGAATGATTCCAACCTTATATATATAGAAAGTCATCCGCAGACAGATAGATAGATAAGTCAAGTTTGTAAATGGCGAGGATAATCTAAAAAGATCTATTTAATATAAGATATTAAGCAATAGATTTGTAGAGAGAGCTCATTGGATATTATCCAGGGTAATACATAAAGAAAAACTCAACACATCATCTAAAGTGGTTATAAATTATAATCTATTTCAATGAAATAATAAGTTTGTCTCTTCAGACCACATTTTATTTGGTATAAATGGGAAAATATTTATACCAAATAAAACATGGTCTGAATAGATAAACTTTTTAGTTTATTGAAATGGATTGTCATTCACAACAACTTTATATGATGTGCTGAGTTTTCTACGCATCGTTCATTCAGTAATGAATTTTATCCCTCTTGGCTACTGGTGTGTGTTTACACTGTATATAACACACTAAAGTCTGCCTTCCTCTACTGAGTGCCCATAGCTCAAAGGTAGAATTGCCGACTGATATCAGTTTGGTCGGGTTTCAATCCTGGCTAGAAAAATCGGATGTCTAACCGTACTGATCCACTGTGATACAACGAAACAGATCTGTCTGCAGATGACGATAGATAGATAGATAGATATGAACAGAATGAGATAGATAGATAGATATGAGCAGAATGAGATAGATAGATAGATAGATAGATAGATAAATAGAAATGATAGATAGATAGATAGATAGGAACAGAATGAGATAGATAGATAGATAGATAGAAGAGAATGAGATAGATAGATAGATAGATAGATAGATAGATAGATAGATAGATAGGAACAGAATAGATAGATAGATAGATAGATATGAATGAATGAGATAGATAGATAGATAGATAGATAGATAGATAGATAGATAAGTGAACAGAATGAGATAGATAGATAGATAGATAGGAACAGAATGAGATAGATAGATAGATAGATAGATATGAACAGAATGAGATAGATAGATAGATAGATAGATAGATAGATAGATAGATAGATAGAAACAGAATGAGATAGATAGATAGATAGATAGATGAATGAATGAGATAGATAGATAGATAGATAGATAGAGAGATAGATAGATAGATAGATAGATAGATAGATAGATAGATGTACAAGTGCTGTAATGGATAGCAGCTTGGAATGAAAAATTGGCAACCCAATGTTGAATTCCATTTGAGTTTATTATGTTCACTTTTCATTCCAATACTCTTGGGAAAAGTGTGAATCATTTTACTGATATCTATTCCAGACAAGAAAAGATCTATGGACACAACAAAATCAATTTTATTACAGGGTTTTTTTGTATATGTACAACAACATCTTTAAGTTGATTTGGCACTTGTAATACAATTAAGACAGGGACCAACAAATTACACTGGACAACACAAAACAGAATGCAGCAACAAGTTCTCCAACTTCAAATCTTCTATTTTTCAAATGCCTGTCTTTGGTTCCTATCAATTTGTATGAAATAAGTTAAAGAAGATTTTTATTTTTTGTTAATCAATGTTAACAGAGAATGGCAGTGTAAAAAATTATATGAAACTAATGTTTATACAATTTTTTAAAAATTTAAAAAGAAAATTTTCTTTGAAATATCATAATCTGGAATATTAATCAGTAGGAATATAGGAAACAAGAACTCCAGATTACAAATTTCAAAAATTTATTTATTTATTTTTTAACATTTTAAGAAATCATGTAGTAGCACATATTTTGTTTTGGTTTCCCTAGGGAGATCAATTTACAAGGAATTTAATAACAAATTTTTTTTTTTTTGATAATTGTGATCTGGAGTGCTTTATCTATAGAAATGTGAAAAAACATTTGCAAAAAAATTGAATAGTTCTGTTCACAATACCTATTATACCATATCATTGTGTGGAATTTTTTGCTGTCTGTGAATATTAAATAATTCATCACATAGCCTTAACAAGTAATGAAGCTAAACAAATTGATTATTAACTCAAAGCAGCTATCACAAAAGACAGCTAAGGTGATATTAAGAATATTTCCTTGCACCAGAAGAAAGGATTAGAATATTCTCTTGTTTTCATAAAAAGCAAATATTTAATTTTTTTGGTATCTTCTATAATCTACTATAACCACATAATGACTGTCTCTCCAAGCTTTTCATTGACCAGACAAATAACCCCACATTGTCACTATTCTCGTTTGCATTGCTGTGCACAAAGCTGATAAAAGCCCATTGCGCATTCACAAGGAAAGAGACCATAGTAATTAATGCCATCGTAAGAAATTAAGATTTCAAGCTTGTTTCCAGATAGATGACAGGACAACTTCTATTTCTGTTATGACAGACTAACAGATCAGCTTTTCTCTTTAACCAATGAGAACTCTTCTACAACCTTCTGCTCAACTACATCATAATGCACAGCTAGCAACTTTAATGGGTAGAATTGAAACTCTCCCTGGTGGAAAGCCTGCACCCCACCAACAGGCTTTATTGGAACTACCTTGATGGACAACTCGTACCCATCAACTGATAACCTGGAAATAACTTCATTTCTAGACGTGACTCTATATAAGCCAGTGAGTGAAAATTTGTAACTTCCATCCAAGTAGTACATGAAAGTTTATTTATTTTTTTATTATTTTATCCCCTTTTGGTCAAGTGGATTGCTGCTTTGAAGATCCTACTTTGTAGACTTTACTGTTGGTCATAAAAATACAAGACATTTCAGACACATAAAATCATTTAGAGCCCACTTGACTTTGTGTGGGGGATCTACCATGCTCCACTTGTGCCAGACTTTATTTTGTTGTAGTAAATAACAACATCTACTGTGATAAATATGAGTAACTATTTCTTAAATATTATTAAGTGATTTTTTGATTCTATGTCATACGAAAATCATGGGAAAAATAGAACAAAAAGAAAATTAAATCATTAGAATATAGCAAAAGAAATAAAATTGAGCACATATATATTTGATATAGGGTTGCCAAATTGGGCTACATTTGAAAGCCCAATGTGATTAGATTTTGAATTTTGTAACTTGCGATTTCGGGTTTATTTTTTAAAAAAATGCAGGTCTGACTTAGGCTATTAATGAGAAGAAAGTCACTTCAAAAGTTAGCAGCACTTGGCTTTCAAATGCAATCCAATTCAGTACTGGTTAGCTTAATCTAGCATTACTGCATCCAAAGTGTAAATTTTTACAAATTGCTAAAAGATAAATTTCATAAGTTATCTAGAGAAAAAAAAAATAGATGGAAAGGGAGAAAACAATAAAAGAAAAAGGAAAAGAAGAGAAAAAGAAAAGGAGAAAAGAAAGATAAAAAAGTAAAAGAAAAAATTACTTGCATGATAGTTTGGTCATATCAAACTTCAAATTTTCTTTGATATAAAATTAGACACATACACATACACACACACAAGGATGAGGAGGAGTGATAAGTTCTTTTGTGTTGTGAAGATAAAAATTCTATCCTCATTTTTATGTGAATATGCATGGTAATATATGGCTGTCCCAAAAAGTGAATATGATTTCTGTTCATTTTAAAGTCCCATTGTTCATGAAAAATAATAGTGTACACAAAATACATATTATATGATACAAATAACACCGTTATCGATATATACTAGCATATATATATAATTAATAAATAATATAAATAATTGCAAATCCTTAATAGACAAATATATGAAGTTCAGTTTTAAACTAATAAGTCCTTTACAAATAATATAATTTTCTTAGAAATGTATACAACAATATACCATTTAGTTGAAACATTGACATTTAACTTTTCAAATGTTCCTTAACTTTAGGATGAGCATAAAGTTCAAATAACAAAATTCCATCTTGTGTGCATCTATGAATATATATATATGTAGATAGGTAAGTATAAAATAAATAAGTAAATAAATAAATTTGAACTGACAATGGAGAAAGAAAAATAATAAAATTGGTCAAGTCGGTTACTTGTCAACAATTTGGTCATCTTGTGCCACTAAACAACAATTAGGTGCAGAGGGGGCCAGAGTCCACCCAGCTGTCCATGTAGAGGTCAAAGGAAATCCTCCTGACCATGTGAATGAATTCTGTTCAAGGCCTGATGTTGGTGTCAGGGAGATGGGCACTGCTGCCACTGGTTGAATACAGCAGGCTGAATCCAAAGTTTGGAGAGTCTGTGTTGGCTGCCCTGGGGTAGGTGTTTGAGATTGGGGGTGAGAGAGAGGTTGGAGTGTCTGAAGTTGGGGTTGTGGGGATGAGTCAAGTGGTTGCAATGGTGGCTGGGATTGGGCCTCCAAGTTGAGATGAGGATGCTGAGATGCTTGCTGGAGAGGTTGAAGTGTCTGCAAGGACTGTGGGGAAGAAAGTTCGTGCAGCTGTGTAGGCTGTGGTGGTTGTGTATCTTGCAATGGCTGTAGATGAAATTGAGAACTATGGGGTGAGGCTTGCTCCATTTGGAGTTCGAGAGTTGGTGGGGGTGGAAGCTGTGGTTGGACTTGATCCAACTGCTGTTGTGGGTGTAGGTGCTGCTGCTGCGGCTGTTGGACTGTTTGAGGTTGCATCTCCTCTTGTGTTCCATGCGTGTGTTTATGCTTTTTCAAGTGGGCCCGCTGTGAAAAAGCCTTATTACACACAGGGCACATAAATGGTTTCTCACCACTGTGTGTTCGCTCATGTTTGTTAAGATAGGATTTCTGAGAGAACACTTTCCGACAAATGGAGCACATGAATGGTTTAAGTCCTGTGTGGGTTCTCTCGTGTTTGTTTAAGTATGATTTCTGGGAGAATGTCTTTCGACAAACTGAACAAATGAACGGCTTAAGTCCCGTGTGTGTCCTTTGGTGCTTGTTCAAATATGACTTCTGTGAAAACACTTTACCACAGACCGAACACATAAAAGGTTTTTCACCAGTGTGAGTGCGACGGTGTTTGCCCAGATGAGTTCTCTGGCTAAACGCCTTGCCACAGACATCACAATGGTACGGCCTCTCACCTGTATGTGTACGCTCATGATTTTTTAGCTTGTCTCTTTGGCTGAAGGCCTTACTACAAAAAGAGCACTTGAAATGCTTCTCATCCTCAGGGGCCAATTCATGTTTGGTGAGGTATGCCCGAAGTGTGAATCCTTTACGACACACACGGCATTTGAAGGGTTTTTTGGCAATGGGACTTGGTTTCAGATTTATAAAATGTAGATTAATGACAGTGTCATTGTTGTCATTATTTTGTTCTGGTAAGGCAACAACATTGGTATTTTCAAAAGTTGCATTTTGGTTTCCAACTGTGAAAAGAGGTTGTACTCCATACATTGTGCTTTGTTCTTTTAATTTGTTTTTGTTTTTTGCTAGTTAAGGCAATAAATAAGGCTTTTTCAGTGAAACAATTTCTTTGTAGCTTTTATGAAAAATTATTAAACATATTCCATATGTGCATCTCCCTCTTCAAAAGAAGATGCATTAAATTTTCAAATAATAGAACCTTAAGAAAAGTCAAAAGAAATGAAGAAAATAGCAGTTTTAAAAATCCACTTGTGAATTTTTAGGAGAGACATGGAAAAAGTTCTTGCGACATGATCAGTGATGCTTTTACTGTTGGCCATTCATACGTAAATAATCCAAATTTTTAAACCTGCCAGAGAACTCCACAAAAGTGATGAAAAAACAGATTGTTAAGCTAATTGCATCTGCAAAATAAATAAATAAATAATGAGCACATAATAAAATACAAATAAATAAAATTTAAAAAGATAAAATTTAAATAAGTAGAATTTAGAAACCAAATAATTATTTGGGTAGCATAAAATTAATTTTTTATTTACTATTGTTCACCCAACAGAAAGCCCAAGAGCCACTCAAGGTAGAAGGTTACTAAATAAGGTTGTTGTACGGGTATACAAGGTGGGATCAAAATGTGCATATTATGAGGATATGCAGGATGGATAACAGCTGACTTGAAGAGGTTATGTTTGTAGTGATCAGAGACGCATCCTTTTGAGAGTCGCCAATGCAACAGTTCTGGGGAAAAGGCTGTCTGAGTGGAACTTCCCCCTTACCAATGGAACAAAATAAGAATAATGATGAGTCAATTCAGTGTACATTGGCCAGATGGGCCCTAGCTGTGACGGTCTGGATTGGTGAAACCAAGGAATATAGTTTGGATACAATTATAAGGATATATGAATGTTACATGTGAAGATTACTACCATATTTGTTGGTTTACAAAATGCATAGCTGCATGGAAGACTACAACTGACTGTCACTTTCATACTTCAGTAAAAGAGGGCTTGAAAAATTTGACACTGACAGGATATATTGAAGGCAAAAGAAACAGAGGAAAACAGAGCATAACCTATATAACAGGCATGTGTAAATGGATAGCAAACAGGTTTGAAGAGAGATGACAAAAAGACAAAATTTACTAAGAGCTACAAAGGATAGAAAATTGTGGAGAGCCATGATCACCAACATTCTGAAGTGACATAATGTATAAAAGAAGATGGCTTCTTTGTTATAATAGCATTGCATTGGACAAAGTGTAATGTTAGCATATTTTTTTTTTCTTTTAAATTTCACTTCTCCCTGGTCTTTTCAACAAGAGTAGAGGTTTATGCCTTCTTTCCAGTTTCTTCTAAAGTCTTCTCATTCTCTTTCACTTCTAGTAGAAACTTGCATCTTAGTGGCATTATCACTTTGGGGTGAACTTATTAAAAGAAAAGTATACATCAACCAACATAGCATTATCACTTTGCTTGGGGTGAACTTATTAAAAGAAAAGTATACATCAACCAACATAGCAGTTTTCAGTTCCTTTTAAAAATATGATTTTTAACAGAAAACAAATCAAGATAGCAACAATTAAAACAACATTGACAATTATGATTCTTAATGTAGTTTTATGGCTCACTGATTGCTATATAATGGTCACAAAATGCTAAACTAATTTTTGATCAGCTAAACAATCATCACATTATAAATCTGCTTTTTCCTTCATTTCGTAATTAGCATGTATTATGCCCTGCCAATTCCACATAATGGACTATTTCAGTTTATTTGTGAAGAAAAATGGAAAAGACATTATCATAGATGCTGTTTGGTTTCAGTGAGAAAATCAAAGAAATAATAGAGAAAGTGTTAATTTTAACATCTGCTTCAGTAAAATGGAAAAAAAAACTTGTCAATTTCAAATATTTTCATTTTTACTTTATTACTTCTTCAAATGTCCAGGATTCATACTTATGATTGTTATTGCAATATGTTCTTACAAATCAAGCTCAAATATTTAACAATGCGAATGGAGAATTTCCACAGGTATTTTATAGTCATAGAACTTGCAAGAAGCTTATTCAATCATTTACTTACTTGAGAATTCATCTAAAAATTCAAACAGAAAACTGAAATTTTCACAAAAACTACTAGTTCAGATTAATTGTGCAAAAGACTGAATCAAGTAACCATTAACTAAAATCTCTTTAACACACGTAGAAACAAAAAAAAAACTGCTGAATTACTATGTAATATTAACCCCCTTATATATTAGCAAATGTTGGATAATTTCCTGACAAAGTGAAAGCTGCAGAGAATAACATGGATGAAGCATGTGATCAATGAGGAAGTTTTAAGGATAATGAAAACAAAAGGACACTTATACTTAGAATAGTAAAAAGACAGTTGAAATTTCTGGGACAACTAAATAATTTAAGAAGGTTTAGAGAATTTGATAATCACAAGACATTGATTGAAGAGAAGCAGAGTGAAATATCAAGTAAGCCACTTAACAAACTTGTATAAACAGATGATGGAAAAGAGAGTGGGAGAAAAAGTATGGAAACAAACATTGCTAAAAGCTACAAAGGATAGGAAGCTATGGAGAGTCATGATTGCCAACATCCTGAAGCGACAGCACATAAAAGAACACAATCTAATGCCTTAAAACGACAAATAAAAACAGCTAAACTTTTAACATTAGTAACGGTTTTAATTACTCTTTTCTCTTTTAACTAAGACTGTCTAGAACTATTTTAAAGAATTACAATATTTCTTACCATAAGGAATATTTCCTTAATGCCCACCCACCAAAAATCCATTTTGTACCCTGATAGCACTCCACTTTCAAGTTTTAGTTTATTGTTTTGTTTCATATTGATTGATTCTTTTATTGTTTTAGATGTAGTATTAACAATTTTTAAGTTCTTTTTTATTGTAGATGTTGTAAAGTTAGTAGTAGGTAGAATAATATATTTTTTTATTCGTTGTTTTTCTTTTTTTTAGGAGGGGCTGTTCTTTTGTTTCGGAATATTTTATGGGCCTTTTGTTGTGCATCAAAACTAAAATAATTAGGGTAACGGAGACATTTGAAAGTGTTTTAAATGTATTTCTCCTCTTCGTGTAAATAATCAGAACTGCATATTCTTGGTATTCTTAGGTAGAATCTGATGATTATGACGGATTATATTTTGTTGTAATGATGTTTTTGTTGGTTGATTTCCAGTGGACACTGAGTTTTAAACTGTTGCTAGATTGATAACTAGGTAGGGTAAGAAATTGTGTTCTTTCATTTTGTATATGAATTCAATTGTGTGTTTGATACTGTTTAGTAGATCTCCTACGTCAGGTAAATCAGTATCATGAGGATATATATATATATATATATATATATATATATATAAATAGAGCATCATCAATATGACAGAAGTATATTGTTGGGGCAAAATATTTTGGAAAGGACTGAATTCAAGAAATTCTAAGAAGATACATGCCATCACTCCAGTAGATCTACTAGGTCAGGTAAATCAGTATCATGAGGATATATAAATAGAGCATCATCAATATGACAGAAGTATATTGTTGGGGCAAAATATTTTGGAAAGGACTGAATTCAAGAAATTCTAAGAAGATACATGCCATCACTCCACTGAGAGGATATTGTTAATCCAACAATCATTATTAACTATTAAATGTAAAGTAGCATTGATTGGTAATGAGACAGATTTTTATTATTTTAGCTGTTGGTAGAGAGAGCTTTAGCTTTGATTATGCTAGATGCTTTTTTAGGAGATTTAGGAATTTTTCAACTGGGATGTTGGTGCAGAGGAATTGTATATCTAGACTGATCATACATTTGTCAGTCATGTTCATTTCCCTTAGTTTAACAATTTGGTTGCCTAAGTTCTTTTTTTTTTTATTGTTCCGAGGAGAGGGTTAGAATTTTTGTTATGGCTTTTGCCAGTTTATGAGGAGCACTGTCTACTCTGAGATGTGTAATTATACCAACATAACAAATTTAGTCCAATTAAGTCCTGAAGAACGAAATGCATCACAAGCAAATCTTTTCCACTTTATCATACAATTTTCCCAATACTGTTCTTGATATATAAAAAATATATATTTTCATCTTATATATATTACTTCTGTATACATTTCTTACAAAAATAAGAATGTCCAATATATGATGCACACTTGTATACAAATATATTATTATAGAGGAGAAACTGAAAATCATAGAATTCAAGAACATCAATGGATTAATGAACAAAAATAATGAAATTATTTCAAATAGTTGGTACATTATCATATTTCTTTTGAGAAATGTGAAAAAGAACTACAAAGCTCTGGCGTGTTGAAAAAAAAAACCGAACACTCATTTTGAAAATGATACAGTGTGAAACAGTTTGTTAATGGGTAAATAATAAAAACTTTATGTGAATATATATATATATATATAGGGTGTATCAAAAATCCTTTTACAAACTTTGGGGGCATGTTCCTCACACCAAATCAAGAAAAAAGCTACAATTGTAGCTTTGACAATCATAAAAGCATAGGATACATTATTCATTCAGCTGGAGAAGACAAGAGATTAAATCAAATAAAATCTTGTCGAAAGTAAAAAACAAGAACATATTTAACTACTTAATAACACTTTCAGTAGAGATTATAATTGATTTAAGTAAACTTTTACACTAAATGACTAATTTGAATCCAAAGTAAAATAAGAAAGTACATTTATGAGGCTTACTTAAAGAGGACATACTTATGACATTTGTGTCAACTTAATTCTGAACTGTATGAATGAAATAACAGTTAATCTTTTCCTTTAATCTTTGTTTCATTTTCTTAATAATGACTGAATTAATAATCTAGTGGATTAAAAACAAGATGATTTTTAGACAAACCAAACACTAATTCTATTGTTAATTTTATTACTATTTTTTGTTGTTGTGATTAACTGTCATATAAGGTGTCCTATTTTAGTAGAAAATATTAAAGAAAAAAATGTTGAATGGTACATGAAATTTTGCTGGAACTTCAAGCTTGTAAGTAATCTGTTAAACTGCACAAATGTAATAATAAATATACACCATTTTTTTCTATGTGACAAGTCATTTCAGGACATTGATGAAGAGATTTCTATTAAGATATGCCATTTTATTATATGCCAATATTAAAATAAAAAGGGCCAATTTATATATATATATATTTTCCATTTGTAAACGAGTTATTACGCGACCCAGGTTTCTACCATGAGTGGTGTCTTCATTCGATTTGCAATGACATAATATATACACACACACACATATATATATATATATATAAAGCCATTCATTTGAAATAACAACATCACTTGAAAAGACACAAAAAGTGTCGAAACAAAATAGCTACTTTTGTAGTGATATTATAACATATCAATGTTATAATTTATTAATAAATATTATTATTATTATTAATATATATATATATACACATGTCGATGTGGGCCTCAGTTATGAGTCTGAGGCTTTGTGGGATGAAGTATAGAGGCATAATGTTGCCATTACTAGTGATTACTCCAAAGACCATGATGCTGATATCATCCAAATCTTTCCGAATCCTCTGCACTGTCCTCAGATTGACACCCAAACACACTAAAATATTCATATTGGTGCTTCTATTGCAAATGTTAAGCAGTACAGTATGTCAATTTCAAATTTCAGCAGAGTGAATTGTGTCACAGTATTTTTTTCTCCCAGACAGTGCCCAACTGACCCTACTATACTATGCAGTGGACAAAATCAAAAAGAATGTGCATGTGCACACTTAAAAATATAAAATGGTGACAAGTTACCCACTGCACTCTATACATTCATATGTACACATACATTGTATATATACATACATATACACATGTATAAGATGCATATATGTACACCTACATTATGTATGCAAACATAAATTATATAGACATATATAACACCAATCTTATCTTTGCGTACATATATACACATACATACACGCATAAACAGTAAAAACACACATCATACACGCGTGCATATTTACACGTACAATACATACATCATATACATTTGTACATCATATATACACGTGCGTACATATATACCCGTGTACATGCACGTACATACACGCATAGATAGATGTACAATACAACATATACACACGTACATACAGACATACATACACATAAATCAAAATACACATGCATACATATGGTCGGTAAATAAACACATTACTTTGTACACGCACATACGTATTACGTACAATCCATACTTCAGCAGCCTCTTGTTTTCAAAATAAGGGGTTGCTGGAAACTTTTGGACACAATAAATGTCAAAAAGATTTACTGAGAACTTCCAAGTCACCACGTGAATTTTTGTGATGAATCGCAAAAAAATAATTTACTTCTCAAAAGCTAATATCTTGAATTTTGTAAACATTGATTGGCACGCTAATATATTATATATTGTGTAACTTTCTTCCGAAAAAATAAATGGAGGAGAGAAACAAAAAATTATTTATGCACTTTAAATCAAGAATTTACAATATTTAAATGCATTGTAATGGTCCAGGTCAACACTAACAGTTTAAAAAACAAAACAATATTCGTAATTTAGAACTAAAAAAAGAAATATATTGCCTTCTAGGGTTTTTTTATGAGTTAAAAAATTCAAACTACAATATGTACAAACAAAAATCAGGACAAAAATTTTAAATTAACTTTGAAATTGACGAGGAAAAATATAAAATTTTACATTTTTATGTTTTTATGATAAAAACAACAATAATAGGTCATTTAAACCAGCATTCACTATTACAAGCAACTAATCTTCGTATAGAATCTTATTCTTATTATTACAAGTTTATTTACTGAATAGTTGTGAATTCTCTCTCTCTCTCACACATACACACACACACACACTATATATATATATATATATATATATATATATAGATATAGATATATAGATATATATATATAGATAACTACATACACACACAAAAAATATATATGTCCATTTCATATTGTTGTTGTTGTTGTTGTTATCCAACCTGACGTGAAACAAACCGTAACACCAGCTTCCAATACGGGTGAGACAAATATTGAAATTTAAATATCCTCCACATTCATATTTTTAATAATGTCTTTATTGAAAACTTCGTTCATCTGCTTTTGTTGTTTTGTGCCTATATGAAAGAAAGATCTTGCTGCCTAAAGAAATAATTTCAGGGGTGGAAATATCGATATATACCTGGACACAAGAACCTGTTAGTTTTTTTGTTTTTTTTTGCTTAATGTTTTTATTTTATCGTGTCTTTAGCTTACGAATTTGACGAAGTTTTGTTTACTCAGTGCTATTGAAGAAGAAGTGAAAGAATTCAATCAGAAAATATATATTTTTCATTTACTTTGCCAGCTTAAAATTTCTATGTTGAATTTTTTTTTTTAATGCATTAAAAAGAATACGATCGGATATCAACAAAAATCTTCATTTTCTTTTTAGGAAAAAACAAACAAACTATCCGAGTTAAAATAAATTTAACATGAAAAAGGAAAAATGAAAATCACTTAGGCTTAGCCGCTTAAGAGAATCCAATCAAAAAATAAATTAATTAAATTAGGCAAATTAAAATTTACAAAACTATTTCAGCTATTATGAATTTGGATATATAGATTCTTTCCTTTCTGTTAAAAATATATTCTTTATTTACCCTAAATTTATTGCATATTCACAAAAAAATAAACAATAAAGAAAATCAGAGTACACTTTTTACTTTACAGATTAATGTTTTGTTTAATAAAAATAAAATCATTTCAATCGGGAAAGACAAAAAATGAAGTGCTTCCCTTATTTATTTCCTTTTTTTAATAAATGACAACTTAATACGCTAACAACAAAAAATGATTACATTTTGAATATCTGGTCTATATATTTCATATGAATGAATGAACAGTTGAACATCATGCAGAAAAAAATTCGACCTCATTGTTAAAAATAAATCAAATAAAATTAGAAATCTTGATTTACATGCTCGTATTAAGATGTCTGCCTCTTTTACTTGAGAAAAAAAATTAATTTAATTTAAATTAAACTTAAAAATGAGAAAAAAAAAGTTCAACATTTATTCTTTATTCTTTATCTAAAAATAAATCAGTTTCGGAAAATTTCTTTTTCATCTTCCTTTCTGTCAGTACTTTATTTATTTGTATCCCATGGAAAAAGAAAAGAACGCACATGCGACGGCAAATTCAAAATACAAAATCTTTTTAAAAACAAAGAAAAGACTCATTAACATACACAACAGATCTTTTTCTCAAGACAGAATTTTTAAAATCCACCATTATTTTTTTTCTTCTCCTTTTTAACATTTTAAAATAAATGCTAAAGATCAACCAAGGTGGCCATAAAGACAGGGACCATTTCCAGAGAGAGAGAGAAAGAAAGAATGAATGAGAGACCCTCAACTCGCAACATCTTCATCCATCCCGTCTTGTGTAAATTAAGCATTATTTCAAAATTTTCAGGCTTTCTACAAAAGTGGTAGGTACTGTGAGGATAAATAGTGCAAAGGTAAAAAGAAAAAAGTACATCAATAATCTGTGTGTATATAAAAAAAAAGAAAAGAAAAGAAAAAGGGACAGTATGTAAAAAATACATTCGTCACCAAGAGATGTGGAAAATAAGTGGCCATGAAATGAGGGAACTGTTATGAACCCTCACTTTTTGGCCAACGACCTCGTTGTTAGGTTTTTCCTTTGCCTAAAAGAGCAAACTTTGGATATTTTCAAACCCTAGTTTGGGTGTCGCTGCACAACAAACCCCACAAATTGGACACCAGCAAAAAAGTCTTTTATTCGGTGGTATTCTAGCCTAAAAGTGTATTTTGTTTTTGTACCTAATCATATTTAACTTACAACTTGTGTTATTTTCTCGCTCTCATTTTGTGATATTTGTGATTTTCTTTTAGTTTTTACTTCGTGTGTTCTAATTCGTTGTTTTTACAGTGGCCTTAAAAACTAAAAAGAAATCATTTGGAAATAAATAAGAAAAAATCTAAAAAAGAACATACTTAAAAAAATTATTCTTGATTAAGGTATTTTGTTTCTTTTTTTTTTTTAAATAAGATTAAAAAAGTGACGGTTTTTTTTTTTTTAAAGAGTTGACGAGAATAAACCATTCATTGCTAAAAATATATAAAAATTTACAAGAAAAACATATGAACACAAAACTCTTTTAAAAATAATTTTTAAAAAAGACCTAAAAACCATAAGGGTAACTAACTGGAATGCAGTTTAAAATCTCAACTACAGTGCATTTAAAAAAAAAAAGTGATGCAGGTGTCTAAGGGGGGAAAAACTATCCGGGTTAAAATTTGTTACAATTTAGTGGCCTTGGCCAAGCTTTTCAGACACCTGAACAGTGAAAACATCTAACAAGTGCTTGTTTTGCAATCAAACAGCTCTGTACCTTTCAAGTGCCTACTTTTCAAATAAATGAAAACGATTGTGTATGTGTATGTGTGTGTGTATGTGTGTGTGTGTACTTAATATGTATGTATTAAGTTTTTACTTTAAACGTGCCGTGATGTTGAAATGATGCTGTAAATTTTCCGTAACACTTTCGTCTCTTGTTTGTTTTTCTTCTTTGACACAACAACACTTACTTTTCTTTTTGTCTTTTTCCTTTTTTTTTTTTTTACGTCAAAATCATTTTTGTCCTCCTTTTCCTTTTTTTTTTTTTTTTTTCTTTTTTTAGACTTCCCGGACGGACAAGCCAAGGTAGTAAAAACAGCAGGCAACGGTAGTAATATAGCCGTTTTTGATTTGTTGTTAGCTTATAATAAAGAAAGAAAGAAAGAAAAAGTAGAGAGAGGTTAAAGGCAGTGGGGTAGGGAAGGGGAAGAATGGATATGAGTGTGAGTGTATGTGTGTTTAATAGATTATTGACAATTTACACACAAACGTGCTCTTTACATTTTTAGAGACTACATGCGCACGCTTACACACTAATTATCACAAAGATGTACTCAAAAGCCAACATATGTACACACTTAGACACACACATTTCCCGCATTTTTTTCAAGCGCAAATCAATAAGAACTCAATTTACAATGAACGATTTAGTCTCTCTGCATTACGCGGTCGCACACATTTTTACAAAGAGGACATGATTAAATATTATTAGTAATCATAGAGGTAGCTATGTAGTTCTAATAAATGATATGTAATAATAAACCTTGCTTTCATAGAAAGGAAGCTAAAAGTTTTGTGATGCCTTTTTTAAATTGAAACTTTACATGATACATAGAAAAATAACAATCGAAAATATTAAAAAAGTACGCACTTAGGAGGTTGAAAATTTTCTAGGTCGTACAAAAAAAAATGAGATATTTTTTAGACAAATTTTAACAAGAAAGCAGAGGAAAAAAACGAATTAGAAAAAGTGAAGGTGGCAGCTTTTTCTTTTTTTTAATATGGCTAACCTATCTTATTTAAAAAATGTTTGTCAGCATTTCTAGATTGTTTTATTTTTACTTAAAACAAACAAACAAAAAAACGAGACTTTAAAAGAATCTTAACATTAACAACCTTTTTTTGTTTTTTAATCAGCTGGAATTAACTTCTGTTTGTTTGTGATAGGTTTTTTAGGTGAATGGCCAGGTGATTAATTTTTAAACTACTTCCCTTCAGGGAGCAAGCGGTCATGGCTCTCCACAAGTTCTTTTTTTTTTTTCCCCCATGTCTGTAATTTTTTTTTTTTTCATGTATGTAAATTGTTAATAAAATATTATATAATAATTGCTGCCATGACCGTTCTTGGGAAAGGCAGGGTAGTGGGTTTCCGGTGCCTTCTCCATGTCTTTTTTTTTTTTTTAATTCAGGGTGAGTCAGTCTTCTGAGACTGGTGGTTTGTTACCCTACCAAGGCGAGGATAAAAGAAATAGAGTAATAATGCATTGCCTAAGTCAACGCAACAGTCTAAGCCAGTATTTGAACTCGGCTTGCAGACTCCATTTTTCCACGCTCATACTTGCACCAAACGCACATACCCGTCCAGTTTTGAGTACGAATAAAAAAACTAATTGTCTTTTTTTGTTTTCCCTTTTCATTTCATCTTTGATCCCTATGGATTTATCATTTAATGTGGAAAAAAGAAAATAAAAAGTTATGTTAAGCTTAAAGACTAACCGAAAAAAAAAAAAAAAAGATTGAACTAGTAGACTTTTTAAATTAAAACCAGATTTTTCTATTATTTTCTTCGCTTTCTTTCTTTCTTTCTTTCTTCATAAAATGACACATGGGGCATAAGAACTGAAAAAAAAGCGTATTTAGAAGATTGTCGATTGAATACCAGTCATTTTAGTATTTTTGCCGTAAACTATTCTTTTTTTTTGTATTAAATAAAAAGTTCATTTTTAATTAACTATAATTAATTTCGATTACGTCCATCTTTTTAAAAGCCATTTTACAACTGCGAAAAAAAAAGGCAGAAAACTAAGAATCTAACAAAAAAAAATAATGTGAGATGATAATTTTTTCAGGCAAATGTCGTGGGAACTTTAATTTACAATTACTTAATTTACAAGTCAAACCAAGTCTTTTGTTTTTAATTTAGACTAGAGAGACATACAGAAAGAGAAATTACTGATTCCTTTAATTTCCAAATCAATATACTTTCTCCGATTTCCAGTATGACAATTATTGTCATAATGTCATCTCTGAATTTCTTTTTTTAAGATCAGAAAAGATAGCCTTTTCTTATTTCCTACGTATTTTATTAATTTATTTGATTTCTGTTCATTTTATGTTTTGTTGTTGCAATGTCCATACACGTGTTAAATGCGAGTCTCTGTGTAAAAAGGGGATCCTCACGATCAAATTTTACGCGGCGACCCACAACAAATTTTGGTAACACCGGTGGCGGCTGTCAGTGTCTGGGTTAGTATTACACTCGCATTTCAAGCTGGTAACTGCGACTTTAAGATTGATAAAGGTTCTCTAGTTGGTTTAACATTTATTTACATTTTGTGAGTTACACAAAAAACAAATCTGACCCTTGGTCACAAAGACAGCGTATGTAACATGAACATCGCTTTTTAGTTTTTTTGAGTAATCTGTAACGAGAGAGTAACTCAAGGTCGCATTAACGTTGGCTCATCCCAAATCTTCCCGATTATTTCAGCTATTGTAAAAGACAACAAGTTGTATGTAGCTCTAACCCTACTCCTTCTTAGTGCAATGGAAATGTATTGTCTGGGTTACGGATCTTTAGTCAGTTGTACTTGTAATGGTAATAAATGGCCTTGGGACCTACTCTATATTTCTGTAAAAAAATTTGCGGGTTTGTGTTTTTTTTATTTTTTAACAATACTTTTGTGAACGTCTTCAAATCGATTAGTGAAATATGTAAATAATTTCATTCTTTATTCCATTTAAAACAACGGAAGGAAAAAAATGCCGAGAAACGCTTCTTACAGAGAATGGGGGTGTGGGTCAAGGAAATAAGTCATTTGTTGAAAGAAAAAATGTTAGATACGACCTCTGTCACATCTAGTACATGTAAAATACTACCAACCAGTATGGGACAGGTAGTATTAATGTTTTTGCATTTCCAGAAATTGATTTTTAATCCCAAGAACAATTTTAAAAAATAGCTGTTTTACGTTACCGAATCAGCTACTGAAAATGCATATTTCTATTGGAATTAACAAGTGTACTTTTCCTATTTAAGATTTGTGTTTATTTTTAACTTCAGTGTCATAACTTATACAAAAAATCTATTTTTCCACACAAACCACAGATAGAGATAATTTTGTAAAAATACACACTCTAAGACTTGCCAGTATAACCCACTGAAGAAAGTCTATATAATTTATCTTTTAAAAATTTCAAGTTTGAAGAGGAAACATTCCTTGATTATCTGAAGTGATAAGAAATATAAGTATTTATTTTTTAAAATTTCAGTTTTATAAAATGTCAAGGTTGTATGCAAATATTTAAGAGAAGTTAAAGGTGAACGAAAGATCATTATTGTAATGATTTTTTGCTTCTTTAATTTTTTATTATTCAAGTGATTATATTTTGTTTTCCTTTCTGATTTGCTCTAATGTAAATGATTACTTCATGTGACGATATATATATATATATATATATATATATATATATATATATGATAGGATAGGATAAAGAACAAATAGGAAACAGTGATAAATTTAACGTTTTACTTTTATTTAAGCTTCATCAGAAATGTGATAAGGATGAAAAAATTTTCTGAGCTACTAAAACTACATTTTTCCTCCTCTACATTTAATTTTTGATGAAGTTAAAATAAAAGTGGAACATGTGAAATTTATAATTTTTTTATATTTGTGCCTTATCCTATCATTCTCTCGAATTCTAATCCATATTTGATTCCAATTCATATATATATATATATATATATATATATATATATATATATATATATGATTTGCATCTTATTCATTCAGTTCAGTTGTTGCTTTTTCGGGTAACACCAGTTTCAAAAGCTTTCTAGATGTCAGTGGAT
The DNA here is from genome assembly GCA_037127315.1 of Ascarosepion bandense. Lineage (NCBI taxonomy): Eukaryota > Metazoa > Mollusca > Cephalopoda > Sepiida > Sepiidae > Ascarosepion > Ascarosepion bandense. The sequence goes on along the minus strand of JBBBDQ010001007.1, from coordinate 303,561 downwards.
TCAATCATCAATTTGCCTCATAATAAATAATTGTTGTCACTTTGTTGTCAAGTAAAGACATCACAAAATGTCATTGTAAGATATAGTTGTGCTTTGAATGGATAGTTCTTTAAAATGGACAAACATTTAAAACATATGTCACATGAAATACATGCATTTTTGTTACCACATGGTTTAGTTTTGTGACTGTATCCATGTTTTTTCAGACCACCAGCTGATTTGCAAATTTTACCACAAATATGACATAAATTTTCAATACTTAATGCCATTTTGTAGTTGGTTGATGATCTGGCACTATGACTTCACATATGACATTTTTCTACTTTACTCAAGTGGAGCCTACCACAAAAAATGTAGGTAGGGCCAGTATATATATATATATATGTATGTCAGATTAAATTGCAAACATTGTGTCTGCTTATTTTTAATAAAATCCATTCATACTCACAGATAATCTTTCACGTATTATAATTGAAAGATGCCAGAAATGAGCTGTAATATTGACAGATATTATTATTCATTACTCAATGTACCCAAGTACTTTCAATCTCTTTCCAAGATCATCTTCAGCATTTTGAGTTATAGTAACAAAAAATAACTGCAAAACTGTGTTGCTAAAAATTACTGTAAATTTTTTTCTGCTTCAAATTGCTAGTTGTCATTAGAACATGAAAATTATCCAAAATAGAATTTTTTTATATGTTGTTATGTCATGGTCATGCACACACACACACACACACACACACACACACACATACATACATATATATATATATATATATATATATGTTGATGATGGACTCTCCTGTTGATTTCAAAGTATGAGGATCCAATAACTTCATTCAGTTTTTATATTTGTGTTGTATGTGTCACTTCAGTCTTACTAGTGACCTGCATACAAGTCCACATATTGTGCAACTGCAAGGATCTTGGGACATAACAACAGGAATATTTGCTGACACTTTTAGCCAGGCAATATGACTGACTTCAAAATCTCTGATACCGCTCTGGCACAAATATTTCCTCTTATTTCTAGCCAGAACAACTATCTTGAAGTTAGTTTGAAGCACATTGACAGCTAAGAGGCAAATCTTTAGCTTGTCTTTATACTTCGGCCATATTTGTCCAACAGTCATTTGTCCACTTTCAAGCTGACTATACATGAGGATCTTGTATATATATATATATATATATATATATATATTGTGTGTGTATTTAGGCAGCATTTTTTCATTGATGCATGTTTTTTATTTAATCCTTTCTAAGCTTTCAGCTTACATCAACCATTATCAAAGATGACAATTGTGTTGGTTATAATAAGCAGTTCGCAGTGTGATTTTCTTTTCTCTTTCAACGATAATACTATTAAGCATATCAGATGATATGAAAAAATTTACATAATATAAATTGACAAAACTTGTCTATATTATTTAATGAAACATGCATTAATATATATATATATATATATATATATATATACAGCGTACCATGAATAAAATTTTTTTATTTTTTTAATCATATCACCCCGAGCAAGGCGGCAACGCCACTGATGAGCAGGGGGCTACGTAAGAGTGAAAAGATTGGAAAAGAGAAAGCCGGAAACCACATCCTAAACAGGAAACAAGGGATGAGCCTCTTCACCTGTTCAATAGACATGGGTGGAGTGTAAATGTCATCTAAATGAAAATAAATGAAATGAAAATAACACTGACATCTCATTTTTATAGATATATTTTCCAAAATTACACTAAAATATCTTGAAATACTAAACAGTAAATTTATTCAATACAATCATCATTGGTTTCATTCATGGCCTCCAGATGACTTTGAAATCTCCTGCAACTCTTCTGGATGGTCTCCTTGTTTAAGTTGCTGAATGCTGCCATAATCCTTGCCTTCAGTTCATCTTTGGTGCTACAAAGAGTTCTGTTTATCTGTTGCTCAACTATGCCTCTCACAAGGTGTTGCTCTTTAGGGAGTCAGGAGGCCAGATGTAAGGGGTGATGTGTTTGCAGGAATTGTCTAACAGCCATGACTGGATTCTCCTGCTTTTGTGGCATGGATAAACAAAACATTTGGACAATTTTTATATAATTTATGTCCTCAAAAGAAAAAAAAATCATAAGATCACATGAAAAATTAAAAAAAATTAACCATCACACCTTGTCTAACATTTTTAATGAAACCTGCATAAAAGATAGATATATGTATCTTTTATGAGATATATTGACAGAAAATAATTTAATTAAAATAATTTTATTTGATTTACTCAACAAATGCTTTAACAAAAAAAAAAATACTTGTTACAAAATAAATTTAATATTTAGTATAATAGCCTTTTGCTTTGATCACAGCCTTCATTCTGTCAAGCATTGACATCACAAGCTTCTTCAGTGTATTTATTGGTATCCCCTGCCAAGCAGCTTGTATTTGTTCCCAAAGTGTGTCTTGCAAAGTAACATTACATTTATCATTTCGAGAGGGGTAATAAGAAAAAAGTCAGTCATATCCAAGGATAATAGAATAATGAGTAGTTTCAAAATAACTTGTTTAATAGAAAATAGGGAAAATTAAATATAACTTCTTTATAATACATTTCTTTTATACCCAGTTTTAAATATAATCATTATTTATTAGCAATTTACTTGGCTTTTTACTCTGTATTTGAATTTTAGTGAGGTTTTTAGGAAAATCACTTCTGTCCCAATATTTTGCACACTACCAATAGTGTGCAAAAGTGTTAGAACAAGGGTGATTTTAAACTTTATTTCGATGCCTCATAAAAGATAAAATAGTTCTTGTCCTAATACTTTTGCACAGTACTGTACATATAGATAATATAGACATATATATATATATATATATATATATATATATATATATATATATTTGTCATCCACATACAAGCCTGTTTTGCTGTATCACAGCTCATCAGTGTGGCTAGATATTCATTTGCTTCTGGCTGGGATTGAAACTCGACTGATTTGGTGTCAGTTGGAGTCGCTAACTTCTAAGCCATAGGCATATGGAATCGGAGAAGGGAAATTTTAGTGTGTTGTAAGTGGAGTATACACATGCCAGTCACCAAAAGAACTCAATTCATTGCTGAAGAGTAATGCAAGAGTAATATAAATATTATATATATATATATATATATGTATTTTAAAAACAAAGAAAATATTTTTTGTCCTTAAGACCCTTTCATTCAATATCACATCAGGAGCAAATCGTTGGCAATAAATTTTATGAAAGAACAGTAGTAATGAAAGTGAAGAACAAAAAGATGGGGAAACATGATAGAATTTACTCCTGATGAGATGGAGAAAAGGACCTTAAAGACAAATATTTTTCTTGTTTTTAAAACATATATATATATATATGTGACTGTTGTTAACCTAAAACCCATCAACACTCTACCCCAGGGCCTTCGCCATTTGGAAAAAATAATGTCGCTAACGTGATGTAGAATCTCTATTAGAGATCCTATGTCGAAATGTACATCTGACACCTTTGAATTTTGAAAGTTTTCTCTAATTTATATTGGCTCTGTATTCTTAATACATTGAGCTCTCTGCCTGCATCACTTTTTAATGTTAAAAATTTTTAATATTGATTAGGATCAGGTTCTTGGAATTTACCTTCCTACTCTTCCACTTTGGATTAAAGAAAAATAAAAAATATATAGACATATATATATATATATATATATATGTAGACATATATGTATATATATATGTATGTATATATAGACATATATATATGTATGTATATATAGACATATATATATATATATATATATAGAAAGAGAGTGAGTGGTCCACAGATACACACATATTAATAAATATACCTATATTCTTTGTTGGAGGTACAACTTGGAGTTTCATGCACTATGTAATCATTAGGTGCATATTAAATAATATGAAATATATATATATACAGAGAGAGAGAGAGAGAGAGAGATAATGATGTCAAGTCTGTAAATAGAAAAGATAATCCAAAAAGATCTATTTAATATAAAATATTAAGCAATAGATCTATACAGAAAGCTCAAGTGATATTATCCAGAGCAATATGATATATATATATATATATATATATAGGAAAACTCAACACATCATTTAAAATGGCTATAAATTATAATTCATTTCAAGGAGCTGATAAGTTCATTTCAGATGAAGATTTTGTTTGGTATAAATTTCCTCAGAACATCCCAAAAAATTGTTAGAGATAAGGGAAATTCAAGTAATATGTGCCAGGATAGAAATCTTTAGTCTTATCTTATAAGAGTCCGCAAGGTTAGGGGCAAATAAGTTTATTAAGCAGAATGAGTGACCATATACCCATACACACCCACCCACATGCACACAAATATGTGCACACATACACACACACACATATATATTCATACATACATATAAATATCTTATGGTTATATACACTCTTGTATTCACACACCCACATACCCACCCTTAAAAACCAGATATGTATGTATGTACACAAAATTTATACTAACACATATATACATAAGTATACAGATCAACAAAAAAGGATACATTCAATTACATAAGACAAAGTAGTTGTACACATATAACAGCATACATATCAATTACATCGTAAATTTATACTTTAATTTCCTCGATACACAAAAATTTCTAATGAATGATCAAACCAAAATGGGAATGAACTGAAAATCATGACAATGGTGTAAACTTAAAATTCTATTTAACAGGTAATTTAAATTTATTTTATGGCAGCATTTTAAGATGATTTCATTTCTTTGGTTTAATAGTTGGCTAGTTTTTCTGAAATTGATAATTCTAATTTTTTTGTCTAAGCATAAACTGCATCATTTTCTGAAGCTATTGGGGGTTTGAGATTTACTTATAACCTTCCATTCAATCTGTTGGGAGAGATTTCTGTCTTTTAATTCCCAAAAAGATTTAGAAAGAGCAGTTTGATATTTTTGGTAGGGTTTAAAGAAAGATTAATTATGATTATATAGTCACTGTTTACAGGGTCAGGTGAAAATTTTTAAGTATACTTTTTTCTCATTTTTGTATTCACTATGGAAAATAGTTGCTTGGTATATAACCTTTTTGGATTTGCATATACCTCCAACTTGGCATTTGTCTTTGGCTCTACAGTTAAGAGGGTTTATTATCTATTTGGTGATTGTTATAAATTTTATCGAGTATACTATTATTATGTGAGTTAATGATGTTTTTAATGTTGTTAGTGCAAGAATAGCTAATTTTTAATGTTTTTCTATTAAAAATTTTACTTAGTGGGTTGTTCTGGTTAAAATGTTTGTCGATCAATTTCAGAAAGTATTGACCAGTATTTATATAAGATAGTTGGCAGAAAATGGTGGGGGTGTTGAACCATATTGCTCTTCTTTTTCTATTTTTAGGTTCACTTGGTCCAATATCTTTGGAGAATTCTAGATAGAATAATTCCTGTCTAAAACCACTTTTTTGGAGGGCGTTATTGTAAAGTGTTTTATTTTCGTTAAATATTTTCTTATTAGAAGATAACATTGATCCTGGCATATAAAATGGCAGGAATTTTTTGATTATTTGGTGGGGGTGGTTGGAGCAAGCTTTAATGTATATTGTGGCTTCATTGTTTTTCTTGGTAGGGTTTAAATATTTCATTCAACAAATTCAAAGCAATATCTAAGAATTTGACTATGTTAAGGTTGGACGAAATTTCTATTTTAAATTCAAGTAATTTGAAAGTCCTGATGACTTTCTTTTGTATCTGAGAGAATAGTGGGCCATTACTATTAGAGATAACAATAAATCTGTCATCCCTATATAGACCAATGCTATTTGAGTAGAATCAAATGCACCCATAAGGACATCAAAGTTATCACTATGACTTTTTAACTTTTTATCCATCTAGAATTGTTATGGGTAATAATGATATTCTAGAGGCTAATACAACCTTGGATTCCTCATCAGTAATTGTTACATAGTTCTTAGCAAAATTCAAATGATCCAACAGATATTTTGATATAGAGGAGTAGAAGTATCAAATTTTAAGTTTACACCATTGTCATGATTTTGGGTTCATTCCCATTTTGGTTTGATAATATTGCAGGGGGTGAGATAAAATACTGGGTACAGGGAGTATTGAGAAAAGAATAAAAGATGAATGGGATTTAAGAAAATAGAAACTGGCAACTGATGTTGCATTTAAATTTTTGGAGATTGTAGCTATTAGGAAAGCAAACGGAAGGGTTTTCCACAGGCAGGAAGTGTGAGAAAAGCAATTGTTGGAGTAAAAGTGGCATTTACATTTAACTAGTTCAAGAGTAAAAAGGTGGGATCTTGTCAGTCAGTCAGTTAAGTGCTATACGTGAAACATGCTTGGGCGATCATGTCTCTAAAGAGACATGACTGACTGGGCAGAAGATTATCCCACAATAGGTTGCCATTGCTTTCTGCAGTAGACTGGTTACCTGCCAAGGCTATAGAACCCAATCTGTCCTGTTATTTAACCCGTAATTGGAAGGAAGAGATGGATTAATACCTTTCCCAAGGGTATTTGCGCATAAGTGAATGCAATGAATTCAACTGGAATTCAAACTTGGCTTCCCGATTTCTCATTCAAGCCGATATCCACTGCACCACAACGCACATCTAGTAGCACGCTTAAATTCATGTGTTTGGGTTACCAGGGATAAAAGCTCATCAGAGCATTTACCATGGAAATATTTGTAGAAAAGACAGAGGGAATTTGTTCCACTTCAGGTTGGTTTTAAAAAAGTGAGACCAAGAAGGTACAGTGTGTTGCTCTCAAGGAGACTTGTATCAACCATGCTGATAGCAGGCAGGGAAGTTTCTCTATGGTGGTTAAAGGAAAGTAATTTTATTTAGGAGGCATTAAAATTTACAAGCCATTTCCTGCCCCAGCTAACCACTGAATGGAGGGCCATTTCAAGAACAGCTGCCAGGTTTACTTTATCAGCCTTGGAAGATTTCCTATTAAGATGAGAGTAAATGGTAGTGTCATCTGCATAAATGCCTACTTGAAAACTGATGACATCAGGAAGAATATTAATGAAGATAAGAAACAGTGAATGGACCAAGGATAAAGTCTTGAGAGACACCCGCGTTCATGAGAAAGTATCTGATATATATTATATATGTATATACATTATATAAATAATATATTTATACACACACACACATATATATATATATATATATATATATAATACAGATAGACAGATATACATAAATTGTAGTAGAGTAAAGTGATCGCACCGATCCATACTCTCTTTCTCTTGTTCAATTCTCTGCCTCCAAGTAGAGAGGAACGCAAACGAGGCTTCACCTAAGGGTAAAGTCTCATCTGGAGTAAATGAACAAGAGCCTAACCCAGCCTTAAGCTGGGTCTGCAGGATATTTTTGGCTGAGTTTAAGGGCTCGGAATCCCAACTTTAATTGACCTTGTGGTGCATCCGACTTGGTAGGTATGTGGTAAATACCTAGATAGATATACATACCTATATATATATATATATATATATATATATATATATATATGTATACATACATAGCTATATATATATATATATATATATATATATATATATATATATATATATATATATAGCTATATATTTATAAATATATATACATATTATATATAGCTATATATATATATATGTGTGTGTATACATATATGGATATATATACATATACAGATATAGATATTATAAATATACAGATTTTGTATGTATATATATAGATATTATAAATATACAGATATATATATATATATAGATATTATATGCATATACAGATATATGCAGTCTTTGAGATTTCACTCGCCCGATCAAAAAACTTAATTGGGTGAGTCAGTTAAATTTGTATAGTCCTCTATGGGTATTAACTGCTAATAGTTTTGAGCATTCTTCATCTACGAGTACTTGTAGGTAAGCATCTGACATATCCAATTTAGAAAAAAATTTGCCAACATTTAATTTGACCAAAATTTGCTCTGGACTTGGTAGCAGCAGGTAGTTGTATTGTTTCAAGCTTTCATTCTATAAAAATCTGTTGAAAATCAGCACATACGCAAATGTTATTTCTTTTTTTAATGTAAACTCTTAGTGATGCCCATTTGGAATAGTCTATTTTTGAGATCACACCTAATTTTTCTAATCTCTCTAATTTCTTATTAACTGGTTCTAAAGCTACAAAGATACACTCCTTTTTGGTTTAAATATCGTGTTAATGCAATCCAGTATGTTATAAATAAATTAATAATATTCTTTCATCCAAACACCACTGCTTTCTTGGTTTTTCTAACAAAAGAAATATTACAGGTGAATTCATTCAAAAGGTTCAATCTTTTTCTTGAAGCCCCATGCACAACTTTATTAGAAATCAATAATACAGTGAATACAGTTTTTTCTCTTCCAGCTTCTTGTTTTCCAATCAACTGGGATCTTGAAAAGTTAAGTGCTATGTCAATTATTATCTTCTGTTTTCTTAATTCCTGTTATTTTATTGTTCTCTCTTCTGAATAATGTTATTTTTTCTCATATTCCCTCACACTCAGTAACCCCTTGGATCTTAACAGCTTTATTGCTTTGACTTGGGGGGCACTCATTAATATATATATATATATATATATATATATATATATATATATAAAATTGTTTTGATAAATTGTTTTAATCATGTTTCAACGTTTGCCCTCCACATTTACTATTTTTCTGTGAAAAAGTTGTTTTACTGTGTCTTTAAATTCTGCCACTGGTTTCTTTCTGATGAAGTATCGGCATGATGAGATTTTTAAAGGAAAAAAATGCCCTCTTGCCTTTTCAAGTCAATATTCATTCTGTGTGGTATCTAGTCTTTGTTCACATATATATATATATATATATATATATATATATATATATAACAACCTTCCTGATGACATAAGTTCTCAACTTGGCCTCTATGCTGGTGACAACAATTTACTCTTGTCTCAATAGTAAAACTGATCGGTTTGACAAAATAGTAGCTGATGTCTAAAATGACCTCAAGACCATTGATAACTGTGGCAAAAGATGACTTGTCAATTTAAATGCCTTCAAAACTAAACTTCTCTCTGTTAATCATCTGAGAGCACCTTCTCTGCCTTTCATCAGCATGGCTGATACTAACCTCCAGAAAAGTGAGTCATTGTGCTTTCTCAGGCTAATATTCTCAGCTGACATGAAGTGAAAAGACTATTAAATCCATTATTAGGTCAGCTGCTAAGAAAGTCTATTCACTGTGTCATGCAAGACAGGTTTTTCTCTCCAGAATGGTCCAGTGCCTCTGCTATTTACCTTGAGCTTCTTGATTATATTCAAAGATGAATCAGCAATATTATTGGTCCTCATCTGGTAGCTCAGCTTCAATCACTTACCCACCACCTCTCTGTGCCTTTTTTTTATAAATACTTTCATGGTAATTGTTTAGATAAGCTCTTTGCTTTGGTAACTAGACTTTATGAATTTAAGTGCAATACAAGATCTCATAAATTTATAGTTGAGCTGGCTAGATGTCGCTTTAAGTTTTATGCTAAGAGTTTCTTTTCTCTCACTTCTTGCTTGTAGGATTCCTTTCTGGATCCATGCTTTTCAGCCAACTTTAATCTGCAAAAATTTAAATGCAATGTCAATCGCTATCTACTGTCCTCTGAATTACTCTTTTCTCTTTGTACCCACTATTAATGTTTCTGTTCCTAATTTTTTCACACCCTGTAGCCCCTTATATTTTAGTGGCTTTACTACCTTGCTTGGTGTAACATTGATAAAAAAAAACTATATATATAGTGGCATAGATAGGGCTTTTGTCATCCCAGAGCGGCCCTTAAGTTTTATAGAGGATACATTATTTAAAACTTTACGGTGTTTTATTTGTGTGCATGAATCCTGAATGAAAAAAATGGCATGCTTTGGTTTGTTTACTGGCCCTCTATTGACAAGCCCCAATTATAAATTCTTGCCAAAAAAACTTAAATTGTTGGGTAAAAGTTAAAAATTTCTTTTTAGAAAAGATTCAATTTCATTTTTGATTCAAGTGACAATCTTTTTTTTACTGTTTGCCAGCTAATTGAAATATCTCATCCCCAGTGAGAATGTAATGGAAACATTTGACAGGCCTACTTAATAAAGATTGCCGTAGCCTAGGCCTAATAATATAAAACTGACAACAGTGAGAGACTGATTAATGTCAATTATATTTGTCAATTATACAATAGACCAAAAGTGAGGCCCCCAAAAAGTACCACCCTGGACAGACCACCCCTCTCCCCATGCTACACCACTATTTATATGGTCTTTTCTTTACTTTTTTTTTCGATGACATAACTAAAAAAAGTATTGGCAACAAACAGCATATTTAAATATTATCATCCATGCATGTAAAATAAAATTTATTTCCAATGTATGCAGCAGAACTTTGCAAATTTTAGACATTCTCAATTCTTTTGCTTTGTTAAAGAATGTCATACTGTATCGCCATTGTTCGATGAAAGTTTGTTTTGAAAATCTACACAGGTCTGAAATGTCAATGAATGCCAAATCTTTAAACTGTTGCCTTTTTATGACTGTCCAGTTGTGATAGCAATTATTTAATTCTACTTTCCTATTTCTAGAATGTGTTTGTATTCATATAAATAATAAGAGGCAAATATAAATGATAAAGTAGTAATTTCAATCCATTGTCAGAAAGTTTGCCATTGGAAACAAAAATCTTTTAACTAAACTCTCTTCCCAAAACTGATTACTTTATCATTGACAGGTTTGTTTAATTTTGTATAAAAGTACATCTTGAAAATGAAGTAAATTATTTATTTTTGTGCAGTTCCTTTCACTCTTTGTGGATATCTATTGTTTTTAGAGAAAAAAAAAAAGGTCAGAATACTATACAGATATTGATTAGTCATTATATATGAAGGTAATTTTTTCTTTACATAGATTAGACAGGTTTTGTCTTAAAAATATTTTATTAATCTAACTAAACTCTAAAGTAAATATTTTTTTCTATTCACTTAATTAAATCTAGCAGTATAGCCCAGCGTTGCTCGGGTGTAATGAAAGCTTTAAAACTAATCCGTGGTCCTGGATTTCAGACTCTTTGGACATTGGCACGAAAGACTAAAAAGCAATAGTTGTTTCCAGTTAAAGCGAAACTGTAGACTGAAAGAAAAATGAATGGATGTAAGTCAAATTTTGATTTCCTGGTATCGATATCAAATAAGTTTTTTTCGTCATAAATTTTGAAAGCTAAATAAGTGCTCTGAGTAAATGGTATCATGGCTGAGACTAAGAACTACAATTATATCTACTTAGAGCCAAACCTGACGCAAAAACTAAAATAAAAGGGCTGAAAAACTTATTTTGATCAGACCCAGTAAGATATCGGGGTATCGATTTCCAATATAGGAGTCAAATAAGTCATCCAAGGATATAACTGCAACCTTGAAACTTCTGAATATTGTTTTTTATGTCTTTGTTTATGAGTGTATCAAATTTGATTAAAATCAGACCACTCCTTCTATAAGCTGATTTTTTCGATTATCGATTTTCAATGTTTATCAGGGGTACCTCAACACAAAACCTAGATAAGAACACTTGCAGATGCTTATAGTACAACTGTGTAAATTTTCAAGAAAATTGATTCAGCCATTTCAGAGTCTATAGGTAACGGATACACACACACACACACACACACACACACACACACACAAAGTTCCATTTATAAATAAGTTTAGATATAAGGTATTGTAAACTGTAGCATCCAAAACTAATTTCAGGATATTTTTTTCATTCTTTTGCCAGTTTTATTAAAATCAATTTTCATAATCTTATTTAGCATATTATTGTCCTAATATTAATAAACTAAAATTGCTACCTCCAAAGATTCACTAAAAAATTAATAAGCATGATGAAAAAAATGCTCCAAATGTAATCAAAGTTTTTTCATCAAACTCTTTATTATTAAGAGAAAAGATCAAAAGATTTTTTGATTATTAAAATTTACTTTTTATTCCTTTTTAAAACCTTCAAAATTTTGTTCAAACATTTAATTTTTCTTGCAATAGCAAGTGACCATAAATTAGTATGAGAAATTTTAGTGTCTTTTTGTGAAGATTTTCAAGATTATTTTTTAAATATTTCATTTTTAGTAAATCTTGTGAAAAATATATGTATATATTTTTATATCCAATAACTCCATTTATTTAATTTTATGAAATTTTGAGAAATCCTGTCGTACTTTTAATGTTTAGCTATAAGGACAAGTCCTTTGAGAATTAAAATTATAAAATTTTGCTGGATCAAACGGGACCCCATTTACAGAAAATCTGCTCTGAATCAAAAAATAAAAATATAATTTTCTCAATGAATAATGAATTTTTACAAGAGTTGTTTATATTTTTTAAAAATTTTAATTAGAATAATTTATAATTTTTTAAAATTCTATATTTAATTTGTAGTGATCAAGTGAGATTGCTACTAAATTAATATTGTATTTAAATCATAAATGTACAATTCAACCATCCCCTCTCCAATATTAAAAAAATGATTTTTTACTTTATTTTATGTGTGTACACTTTATACTATATAAACATGTTGATTTTTTAATTACAGATGTCCAAATGCAACATTATCAGAAAATAAAAGAGCTATAACTATAATTTGTTGGTAATTTTCTAACATTTCTTCAATAAGTGTCTTTATAAGTTAGACTATAAGGCCAAAGTACATAAAATTCAATAGTGCTTAGAATATTTTCATAAATTTTTAAAATTACAATGTAGTTGAAAATGAAAATTATATAAAAATAGGCGTTATATTTGTTTCGTTAATTGATACTATCAATTTGATAGTCACCCTTATCCCCAAATAAGTTCATTGAGAGTTTTCAATTCAATTACCTCATGAAAACTTTATTGAAAACTAACGATCTGTTAAAAAATGTTTTTCTAAACTAAAAGTAATATTTGCTTAAAATCAGATTAAACTTTTTCTGCTAATCTTCCTTACGCAAATAAAATTTCAGAAAAATACGTTTTATTTTTGAAAGATTTTTTTAGAGAATTTTGTTGTGCTGACAGATTCATCAATATGAACGATTTTAACGTTTTTTTTTACTCATAATAAAAGGCAAAAAATAATTCCAAATTAAATTGAATTTCAATTACAGTAAAAGTATTTAATTTTACTCATTGGAAATACTAAATTTCTATTTAATTAACTTGAAATTAAAACTGTAAAATAAAAGTTTCCAGAAAGATTTATCATTTTTAAAAATGCATTTTTTATACATGAGATATCTCTTTTCTTTGGTGGTGCCTGAATTTAAAATTAATTTTTTATTTTTTTTATTTTAGACGTTATTTTTAAATTTTATGATTCCGAAATAAATCGTTTTGAAAATTATGTAAATAAGCATTAAAATACTCACAATTTTCTTTTGACAATTAAGTATTGATTTGGGCATGTATTTAAAAAAAAGGATCCTTTTTTTTTTTTTTTTTTGGAATTACAATTAATTTTTTATATCAAGAAAATGCACGTCTGCGATTCAACATTGTGTGTGTGTGCGTGTGTGTGTGTGTGTGTGTGTGTGTGTGTGTGTGTGTGTGTGTGTGTGTATGTATGTGCGCGCGCACGCCTCAGACTTGATGCTTAGCTTAAGTGGTGGTAGGTCATGAAAACATTTTATTTTTTATTTTTATAATACAAGAAAACTGAACTTGTAATAAAAAATCGAAAATTTCCTATTTGAAGCTTGAATTTCTTCATTGACATACATAACAAGAAAGATTAATTGATTATGTTTGTGCGCTTACGTAAACAAAATAAAACAAAAAAACATCATTTAAGTTAGACTATTAATTACAATATTTCTCTTCTCAGAGTCTAACACAAGGCCAAAATAAGGAAAATATGTTAGAAGTTTGTATTGGAAAGGATTTGCCTGCCTTAAAAATTCGTATTCAAAATTCTAGTTTTTCAGCGTATACTGGGCAAGAAACAAATATTGGTAAAGCATTATTTTTCACATTTTCCGCTCATAATTTGAAGCCGGTTAAAAAATAGGCAAGGAACCTACTTTTGTGAACACCGGTTCTTTCCTTTTTATGTGTCTGTTCGTCTTTTAGTGGACATTGTCGCCGCTACCCCATGTACAATTTTTCTTACATTTGCGGCTAAAAATTTAGCTTTAGACCTTCAGTAACTGCAGTCATATTTTTAAAAAATATCATCGCTAATTTAGAAAACGTTGTTGCCGTGAACTGATGACTTACAAAACTTACATACGCACATGAAGGTGTGTGTAGTATAGCATAATATAAATTTAAATGTATTGCATTTTTTTTTTACCTACATACACATGTGTATAGTTGTTTGAAAGGGATTTGCTGTGAATGATTATAATGTTGGATCGTTAGTAAGTAAATTTTTAAAATAATATCTGACTTTAATATTCTCTCATATGTAAGTAATATATATTTATTATGATTTACTTGAGGTGACGTCAGTCAAATTAGGTATCAACACTCAACAAAAAAGTTGCATTTTTCATTTTTGTCTTAAAACAATCTCCGTCGGAAATGAGCTCTTGCAGTTTATTATAGATAAATATTGCCAATTAATTATCTATCTTTACATTTTGTGAAAACAAACAGTTACTTCTTTTTTGTTGGAGAAAGTTAAAGTTAATTTTTAACTGTTATTTACCTTCATACCGTTATGACCGTTGTTTGTTTTTAGTCGATGACTTATGGATATTTAATATGTGCTTGATGATACCGAGTGTTTATGGTTATATATGACAATTTTACGAATACATTTTAAGCATTAAAAAAGAAGAAACATTCTGCCCTTTTTTAAATCGTATTTCATCGGCAACTTTTCTTTACTTTAAGTACTTTAAAATAGCATAATCTCCATTCTATTCTTAAGATTAAAGTTTCTATCGATTGTTTAAAATATCTAATGGCAAAACTAAACCACAGATAAAGCTATAACTAGGTACTTGGATGAAATTATTTGCTTAATATAGTCCGAACAGAATTCTAAGTCTTCTAACTTAATAGTGTTTTAACCTAACTTGCATGCAAAGAAGATCCCATTCCATGTCCATGTCAAACTCTGGTGTGGGGAACGCAGGTGGTTCCTCAAATGCTTCTGCTAGTGGGAGCCACAACCCTACTGGTACCTCTTCCACACCCTCAGTAACTGCAGAGAATCGCATGAACTTGGCAGCCCTGCAACAGAAAGATCCTTACATTACAGGTATTGTTGATACTGCCAAGCAAGTAGCTCTTTACTTATTCAGTGCAAAAGAAAATGAATGGGAACGGACATCTATTGAGGGCACACTCTTTGTTTACAGGCGATCTGCCTCCCCAGATAATGGTTTCATGATCTTAAATCGACTTGGACCAAACAATTTGATTGAACCCATCACAAAAGACCTAGAATTTCAGCTCCACGATCCATTTCTGCTTTATCGAACTGTAAAAGCAATTTATGGGATCTGGTTTTACGATAAAGATGAGTGTGCTCGTGTTGGTCAATTAATGAATAGCCTTGTCCAGTTGGCTATCACTAACCATCAGACAAAGACTCAGATTAGCACCAGACAGAGACGAGCATCAGAGAGTGATAGTATGGACGATCGTGGATTGGACGTGCTAAATGATGCCACAGCAGCACCCCATGGAGCAAATGCAATAGACCCATCCCGACCAGTTGGAATTATTCAGCTCTTGTCTAAGGCCCAACATGAGTATAACAAATCCAAAGAGGTGCGAAGAAAACCAGAGCCAGTTTTAATTACGGACAGACCAAGCAAACCTGATGCTAACTCTAGTTCACTGATTCGACCAACCCCGCTATGTGGATCAGCTACACGAAGATATGCAAACGGTGAAGGATTATTAGATGGCATTACCAATTTAAATCTTGGATCTGGTGCCACAGGAGGACATGAACAATCACAGATTTGTCTGGAGACATTATTTCAAAATAATATTCAGTCCAAAGTTTCAAACACCAGCCCTCTTCCAAACAATCAGAGGTCTTATCCTAGTGGTGACAATGACTCTTCTCAGCTACCAGCAATTTTGAAACACTTAGGATCTACAGTCCCCATGGTTGAAGACATTGAGAGGCAGCACCGTGGGGAGCTGAACTTGTCTGGATCACAAGTATTGGCTAACACACAATTGCGAGATACCTCAAGAAATCCAGACTTACAACAAAATAACCTCTTGAGCTATTTTGATACCAATCAACAACAAACATCCATTCCTCCTCTGTCAACTGCTAACATTTTGGGACAAGGAGTTAATTTCCAACAGACATCTGTTGTTGGCCCTGCTCTATCATCAGACCAAGTTTTAGCTTTGTCCCAATCACCAAAAATTGGGCCATTAAATGTTCATCAGGCAACAACAGACGGTCAGCGCTCATCCTTATTACTGAAGGACTCATCTGTGTCAAATGTTTCCTTGCTGACCAGAAACAATGCAGAGAAAAACTGTAGGTCAGAGCTGATGACAAATCTTCTCCTTGGGGGATTAGAAAACTCCAGCAACAGCACAAACCGAACACAGGTTACTTCTCCTGGGCCCCAGAGCTTACTGACACCAGCTGATTTAGAAAGTCTACACTCATCTAATGTCATGGCGGGTGGGACATCAGCTAGTAGCGGAGCACTGAACTCTGACACTCTTCTGTCTCCCATGGCATTTATTACGCAACAGCAACGAACCACATCTTTGTCTCGGTCATCCAACAATTCACTGGATGTTACTGAAAGTGGAGCTGATGTCCCTGTGGCTGCCCTTACCAAAGAACAATTGCAGCAAGCACTGATATACTTACTGAAGAATGACCCTCCTTTTTTGGCAAAAATACATGAGGCCTACCTTCTGAGTTTGAATGCTGAAATTTCCAATTCTTGAGACTTAATTTCAGTGAAGACATCTAGTGTTTTTCTTTTCTATTTTTGGTTATTTTCTTATTCTTTTTTTTTTTACTTTGTATCATATTATGAAAGTACTCTCTTTAAAACAAACCTATAACAAAATTGTGTATATCTAAAATCAAAACCCACATAAATACTTTGACTATTAAGAGATGAAAATTTAGTTAACAATATTCTTGTTGCAGACTATTTCCATCTTAGAAAATCTCTCATGGGTTAATTTAAGAATACTGTGTTGTATTGAGATAAGATGTAAATTTTTTTTTGTGTGTGTGCTATTTACTGAGAGTATAAAAAGACTATTAATGCTATGTTAAATTTGAACTATAGCATATTCATAATATGATACCAAGTAAAAATCTTTTTTTCATTTTCACTATTCACCCCTCTAAAAATACTTTCGCCTCAGGTTTTTTTATTATTATTGGTTGCCATGCTTCACACACATTCTTATTCACAGACTGTTTCTTTTAATTTTCTTTATTTTTTTTTTTTTTTTTTGTGTTTAAATTGTATTTTGCATTTTTTTTCTTTTTTAGTAAAGTTTCGTGGAAGGAGTATTTTCTTTTTTTGAGGCTTTAGCAGCTGTGATAATAAAAAGGTGGATGTAACAGGCAAAATAAATGAGATAAAAGCCAATGTATTGTATAGGTACGCACAGAAACATATTAGTAAAAACAGTTGAATAAAATTTTGGAGATTTTTTTTTGTTTTTTTTTTTAAATAGTGCTTTATGTAACATTTTGCTGAGCAAAATTACATGCATAAAGTAGTCAAAAAAAAATGAGACTTAAAAACTGTCTTGTCTTTTTATTTTTAATATTTTTCATGTTTATCCTGAGAGGCATGCCTGCAGGATGATCTCAAAATTCATGGAAGAATTTAAAAATCCAAATTTAATTTAATTATTAAATCCTTTAATAATCTGAGGGGCATTGCTTGTATATAATTGAATAATAATATATATATATATATATATATATATATATATATATATATATATATATATGGCAACGTCTTAGACCGCTCGACCACGAATGGCCTCCAGTCAAAACAAGGTTTTAATCAAGCCTGTATAACACAATTTTTGATTTATCCTAATAACCATATCTGCTCTGAAATGTATCGTAATGTCAACAAATGTAAACATTACAGAAATTAACGAAGTTTAACGAAACTTGGTTATAAACAACCGACAATTTGAAATGAATTGTTTGAACATTATTTTTTATATCGATACTTGTATTTAAGTAGATATTCTGTTTTTAATTTAAACAGTATTATATATTTATATCTACTGGCCTGATTATTTATGATAAATTTTTATTACGAAAATGTGTGCCAGATCAAATGATAGCTTCCCCTCTGTAGATAGGGGTCGCAAGTTCGAATCCTGCCGAGTGACACACATTTTCGTAATAACAATTTATCATAAATAATCAGGCCAGTATATATAATACTGTTTAAATTAAAAACAGAATATCTACTTAAATACGAGTATTGATAAAAAAAATAATGTTCAAACAATTCATTTCATATATATATATATATATATATATATATATATATATAAGTTAATGGATTTTATTCTTAACTGGGCAATATTTCTTATAACTCTAAGCACTACTTTTATTGGATACACATGTTTGAGCAGGCAGAATCCCAGTTTTACACCTACTGGCATGTGCATTTGAAAATGTAAGTAAAGAAAATAGCAGAGAGCACAATTTTCTTAAGCTTTTCAAATACACAAACTAGTATATGTAATTCACACTTAAAAAAAATGAGCAAACATTGCATCTGCTCAAACACATGTCCACTAAAAGTAATACTTATAAAAGCATATATAATATCTCAGATTTTATTATGCAAATCAATGTTTTCACAATAAAATTTGTATTAAACAACCAATGTTTGTGAAATATATACAATATGTTGATATTCACGAGACATCATATGACTTATAGCTTCTAATACTTATCCTTACTAAAACTATTGATAATAAATTATTTTGGAGATGCCGGTATTATTTCATGCAAAGTGCAATATATATTTTATTGACAAATCTAAAAGATTTAAGCCATAGAAATGTTTAATAAATACAGTATTTCATATATCTATCTAAAATTATTTTATATGCTAATTCTGACATGATGTAACTTCATCTTTCATTTATTGAATTTTCTACTGTATATTACTTGCAGCAGTTTTTATTGCAAATATCTTTATTATTTCAATAGTGTTTTATTATACTACCATTACTCAATAACTTCATCTTGTTTCTCTTTTGAGATTATATCTTTCCTATAATCCAGGCAATTCATTATGAATTTGAAATTAAACAAAAAATATTAATAACTACAATGAAAATATATATATCTGCATGTACTCACATATAAATATATAATTGATATATATGTTTTTATGACAATAACTATACTATTATTCAATAAATAAAAAAAAATTCAATTGACTTATTGAACTGAGTATCAGGGCCAAGTGTTTAATAAATCTATTGAAATTACTATCAGATATATTTATACTCCTTGTAACAAGCACTAATCATAACATTAAAATTTAAAATTCTTATGTTAGAAAACATAACATTTAAACTTAGAATAATATTCTAAGAGATTTATTTATACTAAATTAACGACCATTGAATTGTACAATAGAATCAGATATCTCACATCATCAAAAAACTATAATAAAATGCTATTATAAGCTGAACTTCCCATGATGTATTTTATACATTTATCATATAAGTACATCCTGAAAATTTTACCAAAATTGGTTGGTTAATACATTGCAGTACCATAAAATTTGATAAACTGCAAACATACATACATATATATATATATATATATATATATATATATATACACACACACATATAGATATTCTCAGATGGAATAAAAAAAGAGATGAGGAAAAACTATTTACCCAACTCGCTTCTGTATGTATATATATATATTTATATATATATATATCTGTGCAGCATAATAAATCCTACATTGTCTTGATAAAGTCCTTCAGAGGACAAAACATGTCCTTTTGGCTAAGTTTTTCATTTTGTCTCTTCAGATATGCTGCATCTTGGTAACACCTTGTAATTTCTATCAAATTTTGTTTGACAATACAGCAATCCTCTGCTAATCTATTTTAATCAGTATCACCCCATGCAAAACAGTAAAGCCACTAAGACACAGGAGGTTACAGGGTGTGAAAGAGTTAGAAACACACATATTTATAATGAATGGGAAGAAAAAAGAGTAATCAGATAGCGATTAATATTGCATTTAAATTTTTGCAGATTAAAGTTTGCTCAAAAGCATAGAGCTAGGAGGGACTTCCAGAAATGAAATACAAAAACAAGTCTGCTTATAACTGTCAAGCTCTTTCTCTGCCCATCTGTGTCTTTGTGTGTGTGTGTATATTTTTGGTGGTAAAAAAATTTTTAAGATCGGCCATGCTAAATATTAAAACAAAAACACCAGTCGACCAGTTTCATCCCCACTTATCAGAACTGTAATTGGGAAAATATTATGAAAAAAATAAATAAATCTGCTGTGGGTGACATGAATGAACGAGAGGGGAGATTTTGCTGAAGAGTTATTACATCTGAAGATGCTACAGACTCAGCAGAACAAACCCAAGTAAACACTCCTTTTGCTTACAAAGAGAGGGCCACCTAAAATTGATAAACACACACACACACATATATAATTTTTTTTTTGGGGGGGGGGGGGGTTTGTTAGGAGGGGCCACTTTTTTATTTTAGAATATTTTATGAGCTTCTTGTTTTGCATTGAAGATCTCTTATGACAATGGGATATTTAATAACACATACATACCTATATATATACATTCATACCAATTTAAAATGTCTGTAGGTCTGTCTTTCTTCCTCATTTTGAAACTTTTTTCCAGATTATGAAATTTGGCTATTAAGGCACACAGTGTAGTAAAGTTTGGTGAGCACACTATTATCATAAACTAATGAACTCAATTTTCATTGGGTTTCCTATTCTCCCTGTCCTATGGTTCCCAGGATAAGTAATTATCCATTATATTTGACAAACTGAAAATAATTTCTCTTGATTCATTACTCATCTAAAGTTTGGATAATACTCTACTTTTAATATTTAATTGTTTTTTTTTGTTTTTTTTTCCTGCTCTAACATCTGAATGTGCTTTCTTTTTATTAATATTTTGCAGGATCTTTACTGGATGTTATTGCTCATATTATTAAAACACTCTTCATTCAGCTGGGTGAAATTCTCTTGTGTGAAATTAATTCCTATACTTATCTCCCTACTTATTTGTATATTTATGTATTCTTATCTATCTATCTATCTATCTATCTATCTATCTATCTATCATAAATATATATATATAGAGAGAGAGAGAGATAGAGAGTTGGTGTATTTTATGACTTGTCAATCCTTATTGAGTTACTTAATGGCAAATTTTGTATGGGAAACCTCGTTAGCATTGAATTCACTCTTCAGTAAAATGAAGAAAAAAAATTAATGTGTTTTATCCAATATCCCTTTAAAAATATGCATATAATGTGTGAATGAGGTTGGATTTCATTCTAACGAGTTTTTCATTTAAAATAAATCCATCAGATAACCTGCAGTCAAGACCATAGTATCATTGAGAACACCATGATTTTCTCATTGGTTGTATAGAATCTATTTTGCCAGAGATACATACGATTTTGAATTCACAGGGTTTTTCCTTCTTGACTGGTTTTAAAATAAAAGAATGAAAAATGATATGCAAATAACCTTCCCAGTAGAAGTTGCTATTGTTAATACATATTCTTTTTTTATGCTATTTTGTTTATTTAATTTGGTCCAAGTGATTTTGGTCTAATGCTTTGTTATAAATTAGGTATGTGCAAAAGTTTTAATCTTTTTTTTTATTTAAAAAGATAATTTCCTACTGTGCTATCTTTTATACAGACCTAATACAAGTGATAAATATGTTTATGTAAAACATAACCACATTTTTTAAAGATTTTGCTTTGACTAATACCATCAAAATATTATTACAAGCCTACAATAATTACATACATATACAGTATACACATATCATTCAATAAATGAAATAACTATTATGAGACAGATGCCTTGCTATGGAGTAATGGCTTACCTTGTCCAAACAGCCATTTCTACTGTGTAGTGAGTTTGATCTTGAATGGGTGCTCCATATTTGTGGCCTTGTGCCAATTTTAGTTGAATAATTATGGGATAGAGGTAGTAAATTTTTCTAACTTTGAATCTTTTCAAAGAATCAGCCCCCTATCTTAGTTAAAAATAAAATGGAAAAATAATGTTGTTTTCTTTTCCAATCTTTTCACTCTTACGTAGCCCCCCCTGCACATCAGTGGCATTACCGCCTTGCTCAGGGTGATATGATTAAAAAAAAAAAAGTGATGATAATATCAAATATAATGTCAGCACAAGTTGAACTTGTAGAAATTCAATAGTATTGAAACCATCAATCTGGTGATAGGCAGGCAAATGAATGTAAGTTAATTATTATGTTGATTCAATATATAGTGAAATTATTTTAGAAATACCAACATCTTTTTTTTAAAGGTTGCAATTTTTTCAATTAATCACATTTATATATTTTTTCCAAATATAGATGTGTTAAACACACTTAAAACAAAAAAAAAAAAATGAATTCTAAATTTCTTCAATTTTTTTTTCTTTTATGTGATTCAAATAATTATTGTGAATAATAGTATATTGGTTGAATTTTGAAACTCACCTACTTCCCTTCTACCAGGAGACTTTTCCAATTTAGCTGGGTTTTGTATATGAACTAGGTTTTCGTGTCTTACCAGCTTTTTCTGGTATATCAAAATGAATCTATATGATTTGATACTTTAATATAAGTAGCATTGCCTAGTTCTGATTTACAGACCTCTGGGTTATGGGGCTCAGCACGCTTTCCATGTACATCTCAAATTCTGTTTTCTTTCCTAGCAAAGCTTACAGCCACATCACATTGAAACATCACTTCCTCTATGATCATCAAAGTTAAGCCACATTGAGTTTGGTCATAACCTAGATGGGTGACCACTTGAGAATACCAGGAGCTGCAAGCTTGGATGTGTGGGTGGTGCAATAGATAACAGCTCAGAATTTTTAATTGGAGAGCTGAATTCCAGTTCACTATGGGTTTGTTATGTTAACTAGTAACTTATATCACTAAATCATTATTATTTAAAAACAAATATTCTTACAATCTAAAATATTTTCTGGCTTTAAATAAGGGTTGATAAGTTGTACGAAACAAATCAATCAACCTTTTCTAATTCATAAACATTTTTCTATAAAATTCGAGTTTATAGAACTCAGCAGGCTGTATTTAATATCATGTCGTTATTATTGTTATTATAAAATAGATTGATAAAAAAAATATAAAAATGAGCGAATGTTTTCTGCTCTGTGATTGTCACACACAACATTTTTTTTTTCTACATTTTTACAAATGCTTTGCACTCAAAAAAATTTCTGAAAGGTTACTCAGTAGAAACTTAGAAAAAATGTTTCTGAAGCAGCAAGCTAATCAAATTATAGACGCTACTTATGTAGACGTTTTTTGTTTTTTTTTAATCATCTCACCCCAAGCAAGGCATTCCACTGCCACTATTGCGCATGGGGTTACATAGGGGAAGGTAAAGAGAAGGAGTGGTTAGACATAGGGAATGTTAGGAGGAAGGTGACAGATGAGTAAGGATAGCAAGGATAAGGGTTGGGCAGATGGGAAGAGTGTTTGATAGAATGGAAGCAGGTTAGTATGTTAGGAGGTGTCTATTGACCTTACATTTAAACTCCTGGAGATTGTAGCCATCGGGGAAGCAATCATGTGGAAGAGAATTCCACAGTCGGGAAGTGCGAGGAAAGAAACTGTTGGAGTAGAAGTTACGGCTGCATTTTATCGGTTTCACTGTAAAAGGGTGAGATCTAGTTGCTAATCTAGTATCACGTTCAAATTCGTATTTAAGGGGCACCAGTGATCTAAGTTAATCGGAGCAGAAGACTGTGCTATACTTCAAAAAGTAGGGAAAAATTTGGGGGTGTGGGGATTTTTGTAGATTAGCATTCATCAGACCTTCCTCAAGGCAACTCTTGTTAGAATAAAAAATAAATTGTTTTTATCAATTTAAGAGGGAGATCCCATTCATAATATTGATACAGTGTAGAATCAATCTTGACTTTATACAAAGCTTTATATATCAGAGATGCTCTTTAGTTTTTATGAGAAAAATACATAAACATACATAATAAGATGAAATAAAGAGAAGGCAATAATGCTTTCATGCAGTTAATATCTGCTTCAGTGAAGTGGAAAAACCTTTTCAATTTTGAATATTTTATTTGTACCCTCTTACTTTTTTAAATAATGACCAAGATTCATATTTATAATTGTTATTGCAATATTTTGTTAAAGATGCTAAGCTCAAATATTTAATGATGAAATAGTAAAATTTCTTCGGGTATTTTATAGTTGTGGAAATGGTAAGGAATGTATTCAATCATCAAATTAAGAATTATAACTCATTTGAAAATTCTAAACAGGAAAAGAGAAATTTCACAGGTATTGTTAATCACAGATGATTGCTGTAATATTAAATTGTAGCAAAAAAAGATTCAAGTTGTTCTACAATCTAAACTTATATATAAATGGAACTTTGTCTGTGTGTGTGTGCATCCATTACCTATAGACTCCGAAACGGCTGAACTGATTTTCCTGAAAATTTACACAGTTGTACTATAAGCATCTGCGAGTGTTCTTAGCTAGGTTTTGTGTCAAGGCACCCCCGATAAATATCGATAATCGAAAAAATCGGGTTATAGAAGGAGTGATCTGATTTTAATCAAATTTGATACACTCATAGACAAAGGCATAAGAAACGATATTCAGAAGTTTCAAGGTTGCAGTTCTTACAATAGTGTAGAAAATTGATATATATATATATATATATATATATATATATAAAAAGGCAAGATGTTTGTGTGTGTGTCTTTTTATCTGTCTGTATGTCCTTTATGCAAATCCACAATTTTTATCCGATTCTCACCAAACATCACACAAATATTCTTTAGGCTGAGTCTGAGCTCCAGGACCATGGATTAGTTTTAAAGCTTTCATTACACCCGAGCAACGCCGGGCTATACTGCTAGTTGTAAATAATTATGTAGATAATAACCTTTTAGTTTTTATTTCATTTTATCTCTGTTACTGCTTATTGCTATTTTCAGTTGTTATTCTACAACTTAAGTTAGATAATAAAAACCTAAAATAAAGTATAAACCTCCAGGGAGCCGTGAACCGGAGAACTTGTCTTAAGGATGAGGCCATAAGTCTTCAAATAAATCTGTCATAAAGATATATTTTTCAATTTTCTAATCTAATTATTACTATGCTCCCATGTTGTCTACACTAGTAATTATTACAGATGATGTTTATGAACTGAAACAGTGTTAATCATAATAATAAACTTTGGACAAGTATCTCTTTTATCTTATTTCTCTTAGATTTTATTGCAACTACTGCCTTTAAATCAGCAATAGAAATCAAACAATTCTTCAATCCCCAAGGAACAATCACATTAAATATAAGGTGTTATAACTTTCTACTAACAGTTATAATAATGTCTTAATTGACTCCAATGGTATTCTTACAAACACTCTCTCAAAACTCTCTTGGAACTGTATCACTGAACTCTCTTTGAGTTCTTTATTTAAGGTGTCTTGCCTAGTTCATTTGTGTTTCTGGGGATGTCTTCTTTACTGCTTTTGGATCATAGTAGACTAATGATAAGTCTGACGTTAGTATTTTCTTGATTTCTTCAAACACCCTTTGACACTTAGTTCAGTTCCACTTTACACCTTTTTAAGCAAATTGTTCAGTGGTTCTCTCAAATTCTGTATCTTAGGTATATGGATTTGATAATAATTTGCTAATCCTAGAAATACTTATAGCCTAGTACTATTTGTTGGAGAAGGCATATGCTTATTTGCACTTGCCTTTGATGGGTCTGGATGACAACCATTTTTGTCGATAATATACCCTAGGTACTTGATTTTAGGCAAAAACAATTTGCACTTTTCTTCACTGAATTTGAACCTATAATCTTGTATTTTTTGCAAAAATCTGCTAGCATATTGTCCATAGCTTGTTGAAATAGGCTGGAGCCACTTTTATCCCAAAATGAAGTTGCTTGAACTTATACAATTCCTTATCTGTATTTATCGTTATTAACTCTGAACATTCTTCTTTAACTTCTGTTTGCAAATGCACCTCAAATATTTAACTTTGAAAAAAAAAATTTCCTCTGGACTTTGTAATGGATACTGATTCAAAACATTTGTTTAACCCAGTCTAAAATAATCAGCACACATGAATTTTATTGTTTTTTTCTTTGCATTTGCTGCTGGTGCTGTCCATTTTGAATGGTCAATTTTTTTCAATTACAACCATTTTTTTCAAGTTTGCTTAATTCTTTGTTGACTTAATCCAAAGTTGTGAACAGCGTGCTATGTTTTGGTTTAAATACTGGCATCAACCTTTTTTTTTTCTCACTTGAAATTTTGCTCTGTCTTCAGAATGCCAACCTAACTCATTTGACAGAACATCCAGAAAACATTTTTTCAATTCTTCCTTTAAACTTTCACATTGTTTTTTTTAAACTAGATACTTGTTAACTTGTATTTTTGCAATAAATATTTATAGGTAAATCCCATAACTCTTATAATTCCATCCAGCCAGTACCAAATAAGTTTGTAAAATTCTTTAACATATAATCCTCAGCTTTTAAACAATTGTTACAAAATGAAAAGTTACAAGTCATTTCTCCAATAAGAAATAATTTCTTACCAAACATGCCACATGTGATTTTCAAAATTTTTTTAATATAAATTTTCTGCTTGCTTTCTATGTGGCTTCAGTGCTTATTGTGATATCACTACTAGTGTCTAGTTGCATTTTTACATCCACAGTATTAATTTTCACTTGTACAAATTTTCTTTGGTTTTCTGCATTTAATTTTTTCATCTCAATGCTGTGTATGTAATTTTTTCTGAAAGAACTTTTCCTTGCTTTAGTTTTACAGTGTTATTTATAAGTTCTACTTTTCCACACTTGTTAAATTCTTAAAGGAACAGTTGTCTCTGAGATGTAACTGTCCACATCTGAAACATGGATTAATTTTTCTTTTTTTCCAAATTTTCTTTTTTTTTTTTTTTTGGCTTGTATAAATGCGCATTCTTTGACTTCAGTTTTCTCTGTGTTACATCTCAGATTAAAGATTCCATCACATTCATCTAATATTTCTTGTAGTGTTTTTGATTTCGTTCCAGTTTTGTTAGGATTCTAGCACGTATTTCTGCGTCTTTTTTTTTTGCAGTTAAACCTTGAATGAAAATTGTTTAGAAATATTTGAAATCAGCTCATTTAATTTGAATCTTTCACACTCCTTGTTAAAGATTCCAGCATATGTGACTAAATCTTCATCTTTGTTTGTCAGATTCATACACTTCCAATGAGTATTGAATAACAAACTTTTATTCAGAATATTTACAGTTTCTTCAAAGCAAATTTCTCCTGGTTTTCTGGGTAGTTCAAAATTACAGTATTTTTCATGTTCTACTGGGGCTAACTTTCTCAACAAAAATTTTGTGTTTTTCTCATCATCCCCGTCACTGCATTTTTCTCTGTAAATTTGCTGAGCAGAAAAGGTAATTTCATTATCTGAATTATATGTGAATTCAGATATGGCATTTGCCACCTTGTCAGAATTGAAAGAAATTGGAGAATTTTCTATTTTCTTCTGAATTATTTCAAATAACTTTTATTTTTTCTGGAGTTTTAACAGTTGCTTTGGCATTCTTACTACTTGGGCTAATAATTCTTCTATATTTAAGAATTACCTTTTTTTTATGCACAACAAAGAAAAAAATGACAGTAATGTGGTTCTTATTTTGAGTCATCACTGTTATGTTCACTGCAGCAAAAAAGATATTTTTCCTACATCATATAAGTTTGTTTGTCACTGTTATAACTTGCTACTAATGGTTATAATGTTATATCTCGATTAACTCCTAACTCTGACTGAACTCTCTTTGAGTTCTTTATTTAAGGCATCTTGCTTAGTTCATTTCAGTTATCAGGGTTGTCTTATTTAATCCACAACATAAGGATACAGTGACATAAGCATTATAGGTTGGACTTAAAAATAAATTGGATAAGCATTTATCCCAAAAATGACCTATAACTAATGAACCAACCAATAGGAAAAAAATTAGGCCTTTGAAAAAGTGATATTTTCTAATTTGTTAAGTTTAACAAACATACCCATAAAAAGGGGTGTTTTAAAACGATGGATTTTTCTCTTGATACAAACATTAGTGTATATTCCACAGCAATACTTGTTTTAAAAATCTATGGATTCATTAATTTTTTTTTCTTGAAAATTAATCACAAAAATATTAAACACTATTCATTTATTACATAGCTTATAAACAAGTATATAAAAATGTAAAAACCACCTACAGTGCAACATTTATCATTTTACCATCTTTATAAAGAAACAAGTATAAAAATAAATTTTTAATCAGCAAATTTATAAATGTATAGGACAGGAAAATTTAAATAAAACCCACACTTATATTACCATGTTTATTCTTTTAAGTGCCTCTGTTGGATTTGCTAGGTAACCTTGACATATTCGACATGGATATTAGAATAATCCAGATCTAAAACTGGAAGCAAACTGCCTGCATACAGATAGAAAATGAATTCTATAAATATACAAAAATTCTGAGAAAATTAGAAGTCCTACCAGGATTCATTATTGACAAACGAAATCTTCACAACAGAGATATGCAGATAGCAGGCAAAGAAAAAAAAAACTTCAAGAATTCTTACAGAAGGTAGTGAAAAAAAATGAAAAGAAAAGACTAAACATCAATTACAATAAGGTAAAATGTATGATTGTTAGCAAAAGAAACAGCCCATCAAGCAAATTACGAATTGAAGATATCAAACTCCAAGGACAGGTTGGGATAGTGAAAAATACTTTCCAAAAGCTAAGTCAATCACTTGGTATTTGACTTGAATTGCTGTACAAAAAGTTTGAAGGCGATTCTGATCCCTGAACAATAGCGTCTTTGAATTTCATAGATGTGTTGACATATTCTGTTATGGCAAAAGAAAACAACTTTGAGTGTAAGTAGCAATAATGATACTGCAATTGACTTTGAAAAAGAATGCAGTGGGAAGAAAAGTAATATTAATAATTCAGTGGGTTTAAGGTTAAGAAACAAAACAAATTTCATTAGAAACAAAGAAAAGAGTGCTGAACTGTTATGTAATATCAATTGTCCTATATGGCAGTGAATGAAAAGCTTTCTGTATTTGTTAATTCACATTCATCTGAAGGTGCTGGAGTCTGTTTACATCAGGTCTTGCAGACCCTCACTGTGTAAACAGCAAGAGTGTTTGTTGGGCTTTGCTGTGATCAGTCTCTAGCAGTTCATTCTCCTTTCCCATCACTGACCATTTCATTTTTCACATCTACATTTTACATTAAGTTCTCCCAATTAAAAAACTTTGACGAGCAGGAGCAAAACCAGTTGTTTTCTTTATTTTCTTTCTTATATTTTATCCTCATTATGCCCTGTAACATATAACTTTTAAAGCACTATATATATATATATATATATATAACACCACAAACTATGGATCGAGGAAGACCGAGATCAGCTTGTATGCCTGACCATGATGAATACATTCTACAGGTTGTTGGAGAGGATCCAGGTATCAGCACACATCAAGTGGTCCTATCAAGAAAACTTTTCATATATGTATGTATATAAACACGTATTTAGGCAGCAAGAATCCTTTCTAACAAATTTTATTAAACAAGACCAACAAGGTATGTCTGTCTGTCCAACTGTTTTACAAAGATTTTTTAACCTCTGACTCAGATGTTTTATATCAGAATTAAATTTCCAAAGTTCATTTATTGTATCAATCTGTGTACTTTTGACTGTCACTACAGTCATTATCAAGGATTCCACATTATAAACGTATATTTAGCAAATTACAGTATTTTTTAACCTGCAGAAATCAATTTAGTTGCTTAAAGGTGACATCATCTATACTATATATATATATATATATATATATATATATATATATATATCTTTTCTATGTGTCATGAACTTTCAGGATGTAGGTGATCATGGGTTTTCACTTGCCCCTATCCCTTGTCACTCTTAATATTTTTCCTCAGCTTCTGTTCCGATGAACTTAGATCACTGGTGCCCCCTAGGTACACATTTGCACGAGATACTAGATTAGCAACTAGACCCCACCCTTTTACAGTGAAACCGATAAAATGCAACCACAATTTCTACTCCAACAGTTTCTTTTCTCGCACTTCCTGACTGTGGAATTCCCTGACGGCTACAATCTCCAGGAGTTTAAATGTAAGGTCAATAGACACCTCCTAACACACTAACTCGCATCCATTCTTTCAAACACTCTTCCCATCTACCCAACCCCCAGCCTCAGTATCCTTACCCATCTATCACCTTCCTTCTGACATTTCCTATACTTCCTATATCTAACCACTCTTTCTCTTTACCTTCCCCTATGTAGCACCATGCACAATAGTGGCAGTGGAATGCCTTGCTTAGGGTGAAATGATTAAAAAAAAAAAAATCTCTCCCAAACCCTGCTCAGCCATCCACTTGCCCAAGCCCATCAAGTATGTCTCGCACTGCTTTCTCCATCTTTTTCACTCCATCCTGTAAGTATTAGATTCTCCAAGCCCTCCTTTCTTAATATGTGTCCCAGTAACAAGAGGAAAAACTATATTTAGCTGACATGTTTCATCCTCTGAGGGACTTAATCAAGGTCAGGTGCTATTTTTGTAAACACAGATGAATCCACTCTGTTATAATTATTTTAAAATTAACTGTTGTAACTACAATGTTTTTCATAACCAAGTGTCCATAATGTAAGGGAGCTAACCAAAGATGGTATATATATATATATATATATATATATATATATATATATATATATATATATATATAAAGTATATGTATGTACATGTGTACCTCAGTAGGCCTGTTACTGTATGATAAAAGTAATTATTTTACACCAAAACATTTTTTCTCAGCATTATCTTCCTTATTAATTTATCTAATTTAGTGGTGATTATTAGTTACATTAATGAAACATTAAACAATTCAAATTTTAGATAAACAAATGTAGCTAATAATAATAACTCAGGTTAGAGATATACTGATTTGCATATAAAAATCCTCATTCACTTTTCAGTACTTCCTTACATATATAATTTAAAATTTGTTTCCTTTTAGCAAGTACAAGAACTTGCTAATAAACTGTGAATAATTTTATATAATTTCTAAGGAATCAATAAATATTTCATCTAATGTTTCCTATTAAGTTGTTACAAAAGTAATGGCCATTCAAAGTGTATTTTGAAAAGCCATTTTAACATAGTATTCATGGTATATATTAGGTGAATTTTGGGATACATAATAATTAATGTGTGCTCTTTAATAATTTTTAACTTATTTTCAGGCAGAAATATTCTTGAAGCATAGAAGCCCTTAATTATGAACATGATCAAACATAATTGTTTACTTTTCTTGAATGAGTTTGAACTTGGGTACAGTGCCTCCCAAACTTCTGCCAATATCAACAGAGCATGATGAGATGGGTCCACAAGTCATCAGACAGTTCAAAGGTGGTTCTAGAAATTCTGTACAGGTGATGAGAGCCTTGAAGATGACGAAGGTAGTGGACGATCATGGAGTCTTAACAATGAACAATGAAGCAGTTGTTGAGTAAAACTAACTTGAAAGTGTCAGAAATGTCTCAGATGCTTGATTTCAGCACTGCAACAGTCTCATGCCATTCGCAGAGTACTAAAAAGCTTGCATAATTGGTTCCTTATGATATAAATGAAAATCAAAAACTTAGTTTTTTGAAGTGCACCCAGTGCTCTTTCAAATACCAATGATCCCTTTCTTGACCAAATAGTCACTTGTGATGAAAAGTGGATCCTTTTATGATAACTGTAAACAATCAGGTCAGTCAATGGCTTGATCCTGATGAGTCCCCCAAAAATTTCCCAAAGTTGTATCAGCAAAAGATTATGTTTACTGTCTGGTGGTCTGCAATTGGCATTATCCACTGCATCTTTCTGGAAGCCGATCAGTGAATTAATGCAGGGCTTTACTGCAATCCACTTGCTAAAATGCATGCACATGCGCAAAAAATGAGACCTGCATTGGTGAATCAACATGGTCTAATTCTGCTCCATGATAATTCATGGCAACATGATACAAGAATGATGTTGCAAAAACTCACAGATTTGGGATACGAGAGCTTACCACATCCTCCATATTCTCTTAATCTTTCACCCATTGATTATCATTTTTTTAAGCACATTTTTAAAT
This sequence comes from Ascarosepion bandense, assembly GCA_037127315.1. Lineage (NCBI taxonomy): Eukaryota > Metazoa > Mollusca > Cephalopoda > Sepiida > Sepiidae > Ascarosepion > Ascarosepion bandense. The sequence continues at coordinate 271,040 of JBBBDQ010001007.1, read as the reverse complement.
GGTAAAACTTTTAGCTCTAAACCAGAGGTGGAATCAGCTTCCAAAGATTTTGTTGCATCACAGCCAATAACTTTTTAGCAACAAGGAATAAATAATCTCATCGATCAATGGCAAAGATGCATAGATGTTCACAGCTCATATTTTGACTAATTTCAACATTTCTACAGTTCATTTTTCAAGAATAAAACTGTTTCTGAAATTGAACATTATTTTGGTAGTATCCTAATATTACAACAAGCAATATTTTGCATAGAGGCCCTGCCAAAGAGCACATTCTTATTATCAAGTCTATTAAATGCACAGGTCAATAGATGTAATTCACACTGTTTTTAAAAAAACAAAACAATGGGGCATCTACTCAAACATGGCTATCCATAAAATAAAGTTTGAAGTAGAAGGTAATTATATAGTTTATAGCTCTGTTATATTGCATTGAGCACTATTTTATTAACACCAGCACTCAATGTGTGATATATATATATATATATATATATATAGATATATAGATATATATATGTGTGTGTGTGTGTTTATTAGTTAAAATTGGCACACATTATCAGTTGGTGTTCGACATCTGTATTTTGGATCATTTTCATACAACATCTACTGCTTTTATGGGATAGGCATGACCTAGGTAGGCCTGTAGTTATCATTAGTGGCATTTGTTAAAAATACCTGTACATGTTGGTATTAGATTATTATTATTATTATTATTATTATTATTATTATTATATGTAAACATACTAATAGAAAATAAAATTTCAGGTTTCCTGAATATGTGTTAAGAAAGGCCTCTTTTCTAACATGCTTACCATCATGCAGATGGTGAACAAATTATTCCATGCATCTTGTATCTGTTGATGCACAACAGCAGGAATTTTGGGTTGGCTAACTGAATAAGTAGGATATTATCATTCAATACATGATTAATGAGGGACAAATCTAGTGATCATGTTGAGAAAAGATCCTATTGAACATTTTGCATAACATGAACATCATGTGGACAAGCATTATCCCACTGGAACAGCACTTCATCTTCCTGAGTGAGTGACATTTATAACTATAAATGTTGAACAAGATTTTAAAAGTGAAAATCTGAATATTTTTCATTTGAAAATGAGTTATTTCCGCAGCCTAGGTTACAACCTTTCAGCATCTTCAGGCAATTTATAATAACTGATTTTTCTGTTTTTCAAACAAGGATTTTTACAAATGCACAACTGGAATTTTTAAACAACAAGAAATTTTCAAAATTAGGGATGAGTTATTCAAGGATCTTACAACACTTTTTGTGTATTTAGGCAAATAAATATATATATATATATATATATATATATATATATATATAATTCTAATACCGGAGGCTTGGTCTAGTAAAGGAAGGGATGGGGAAATATTGGCTATTATAGGGTTAAGCTAGCAGAATCTTAATAGTAATTTCTTCCATGGTAGTGAGAGGTATGAGGCTTGACCATAGGGGGGGTAGGTATGAGGGAAAATGTAACTGCTTAGCCAAATTTAAGAAAAAATTTTATTGTGACTAAATGGAAGAATAAGCTAACTATTGCAATTTAAATTTATTTCTGTGACAACACATTTTGTACCACTGCCATATATATATATTCTGTGTATTTAGGTAGGATATATATATATATATATATATATATATTGTGTATATATTATAAAATGTGAATATATAAAAAATAAAATACTATTAATTTAATTATCCATAATAACTCCTCCCCACCAACTGATGTGTTACATAAAACAAACATTTTATATCAATTCAAATTTCTCTTGGGAGAATGTATCGCCAACAAAAACAAATATATATGTTGGATTTACAACAACTACATTAACAAGATGTCTTATATTACATATGTCTAACCATTTGTCCATTTCTAGACATCTACACTAACATTCCTACCAACATTCACAATATAAAAAATATGATTGATAACACAACTATTGTATACCAAGAAAACAACAAAAGCAAACTACACATCCCTGAGGAAATATTCGTTAAAAAACTTAAGCCATCAATTAATAGAATCTGCTATGAATACTGTAATAATGTTCTAAAATGTTTATAAAAAGAACAGTTTTTTCATGCTTTAACATATGCATGACCATGACATTGCTACATAAAAAAAAGTTTCATTTTGGATAATTTTCACATTCTAATAAACACTAAGCAACTTGTTAACCATTATATTTGAAGCAAGAAGAAAATTTACAGTAATTTTTAGCAACACAGTTTTGTGATTATTTTTTGTTACCACAACTCACACCCCTACAGATGATCTCAGAAGAAGATTGAAAGTACTTGGGAACATTGAGAAATGAACAATAAAATCCTCTGTCAAAGTCACAGTTCATTTTTTTTTTCATCTTTCAGTTATAATACATGAAAGATTATCTGGGCGTATGAATGGATTTTATGAAAAATAAGCAGACACAATGTTTGCAATTTAATCTGACATGCACATACACACACACACACACAATACATAAATATATTCTACCTAAATACATAGAAAATATACATGTATATATTCTACCTTAGTACACTAAATTCAGAGAAAGTACAAGAAATATGGTCTAAGTTTTCAACTCTCTTAAGTCATCATCAGAGTAGGTAGAGATAACTGGTTAATTTTATAGAACTAGTGAGTGTCATGACATAGGCAAAGAATGTTATGTGAAGGATTATTTTCAATTTGGACATGGTAATAAGTAAAATTGACACAAAATGTCTATTATCCTCAGTAAAATTTGTGTTCAAAAACATTTTCTGCTTAAAGAAACCAAATATATAAATACACAGTATGTGGGTATATATATATATATATATATATATATATATATATATATATATATATATATATATATATCTGACTGAGCAGAAGATTTTTCCGCAGTAGATTGCCATTACTTTTTGCAGTAGACTGGTTGCCAACCAAGACTATAGAGCTGAATCTGTCCACTATTTAACCCATAGCTGGAGGGAGAAGTTATGGATTAATATCTTTCTGAAGGGTATTTGTGTGTAAGTGAATGCAATGAATTCAACTGGAATGTTGAACTCCACCATTTCCCCACACTAAAAAAATATTTAACTTAATGAACTTGTGTAAATGGATGGTAGAACAAGAAATGGGAGTGACAAGAAGAAAAAAAAGCATTACTTGCAACTGTAAAAGATAGAAAGTTGTGGAGATCCATGATCTCCCACATCCTGAAGAGACACAGTACATAGGAGAAGAAGAATTAATTTCTATAAATTTATCATTTCCCAACAAGTTGTGTTTGTAATATTATTATGAATTTTTATTAGATGGAGCATTGTCATATATTATTCATTTTATTACTCGTTTCTTTCCTCTGAATTTTTCTCGCATTTTATTAAAAACACTGAGAAAGAACAGGATTTTACAGTCATTATACAGATTACCTTGAAATTTCACTACCTGAAGCATTATCAACCATCAATTAAATAATGCATCCTTGGCTATGCCAATGTGTCTTTGAATCTCAACATTGCACTTTCCATCTTCTGTTAGCATGCTTTTCAGGTATTTAAATCTCTTCCTTATGTTGCTTTTCTAAGCAACTATTTAAAACAATAAAAATCTCTTATTATATCATCATATTTTTCTTAATATATCATTCTTTTGTACTTAATTCATTTTTTGATTACAATAAAATAAGAAAAATAAATTTGATTCCTTTTAGTTAAATTACAAAGATGTAAAAAAAATTACATCCTAAAAATTATAATCATTATAAAATACAGAAATTGTAACCTGTTGGCTATATGTTGTATAAATGTTGAGCAGCAATAAGAAAGAGAGACCCAAATATATATATTTGTCATCAATATAAAAGCCTGTTTTGCTGTATAACAGCTCATCAGTGTGGCTAGACACATTCACTTGCTTCTGGCTGGGATCAAAACTCGACCGATTTGGTGTCAGTCGAAGTTGCTACCCACTAAGCCATAGGTGCATGGAATCAGAGAAGTGAAATTTTAGCATGTTGTATATAAGCAGTGTATACACACCAGTCATCGAAAGAACTCAATTCATTCCTGAAGAATAATGCAAATATTGCAAAAGTGGTAACTGTTTTTAAAATTTTCTTCTCCAGAGAGCTCAATCATAATGAGAGCATAATATATTAGTCATCCACATACAAGCCTGTTTCGCTGTATCACAGTTCATCGATGTGGCTAGACACATCCACTTGCTTCTCGCTGGGATACGCACACAAAAAAAATCAACCTAATATCAGTAATGCATAAACTAATTTTTAACTCAGTAGAAAAATAACAAAAATGAGAAAATTTACTTTATTGAAACATACTGATGAGTATACTGATCAATTACAAAAAGGTTTGTTTATGAAACTCTGAAGTTGAAATACTGAATATAAAGTCAATTGAGTGACAAATATTATTTGTATTACTCCTATATATATATATATATATATATATATATATATATATATATATATCTTTATATGCTGTGTCCCTTCAGGATGTAGGCAATGATGGACTTCCACTTGGCTCTGCCTCTTGTCTCTCTCAACATTCTTCCTCTTGATATCTCTCCCAAACCCCACTCTGCCATCCATTTGCTCAGGCCTATCAAATAGGTCTCACACTGCTTTCCCCTCTCTCTCTTTCCCTCTATCCATTTTGTGAGTATTAAATTTTCCAGGCCCTCCTTCCTCATTACATATCTCAGAAACTTCATCTGTCTCTTCCTTATATTAAGTATGAGTTTTCTCCTCGTTTCCCTCATCTCCTACACCTTTTCGTTAGTCACGTGCTCAGTCCATCCTTCTGTAAAACTATATTTCTGCTGTCTCCAGTCTCTCCTTCTTCCTTGAGGAGATTGTCCAACATTTGCTGCTATACAGATGAACAGATATCACATAGCAATCCAGCACTCTCTTCTTTATTTCCAATAAAATTTTCCTTTCTTTCAGTACTCTGGTTAGCTTTTGAAATGGATCCTTGTCCATGCCAATGCATCTTTGGGTCTCAACATCACACTTTCCATCCTCTGTCAGCATGCTTCTCAGTTATTTCAATTCCTTTACTTGTTTTATTTTAGTTTCTCTGACCTGTAGTTGGCATCTTAGGGTCTTCTTTTTGCTGATGACCATACATTCAGTTTTCTTGAAATTTATATGAAATTGACATGTAAGTATATAATATATATTTTGTTTTTGTATCATCAAATTTGTTTCATTTTCAATGATTTTTCTTTCTTTTCTTCTTTCAGAAGAAACTTCTTGATCAAGAAATTTACACAAGAAAGAATTACAATCAAATCTCATTAATAATTGGGAAACAATACCAATATCTTCCATTCTGTCATGACTTTCTCAAAGATATCTAAAAATATATAAGCTCTCAGATAATATTTTTTGCTTTTTCTCTCATGAATTAAATATTCAACCACAAAATAAAACATTTGTATTCTATTCAACCTTCAAAGGCCCAATTCATACTATTTGTAAATGGACATTTCTTTTAATAAATGAAAAAAAAATCACCATTTTCCATCAAGGAAGTTTCATCTGTAATAGGTACATATGAAATCATTTAAGAATTCCTTTCTAAAAAAGCTGTTGTCAAGCAATCTGTTCAAATTCTCTTGATTATTAGACAAAAACGAAAATTAAATTCTAAGACAGAAAAATAAAGAAATTTTTCTGGCAATGAAAATTACTTGATAAAGTTTTAAAATTTGTTTTAAAAGCAGTTTTGCAGATTAAACTTCAAACACTTCCAATGGATTTCTCACTCCATCAAAACATGCCTTTATCTCGACTTCCAGTGGTAGGTGAGAATGTTTTTCCTGGTGATCTTTATGCTAAACAGTTCACTCCAATTACCTACCCACTTCAAATGCCAGAAAGAGTTTATAATATGGACAAACAATTCAGTGGTAAAGAATGTGGATCTGAGAATCGCCACAAGCAAACTCATGCAGAGCCATCAAATGCTTTGAATGCAAGCAGTGGAAATATTGGAGCCAGCATGAGCAAAACTAATGCTCCAGATACCAGTCATAAAAAGACAGAAGTGGCAGAAGGCAGAACTTACTTTTGCAGTTTCTGTGGTAAGCAGTTTGTTCAAAGATACATCTTAGAAATGCATCTGAGAACTCACACTGGAGAAAGACCCTTCACCTGTGAGCTCTGTAGCAAGACATTTGCCCGCCGAGACACTCTCCAAAGACACAGACAGACTCACACAGGAGAGAAGCCATATCAGTGTGAGATATGCCTGAAGCATTTTTCACAAAAGCATTATTTTGAGTTGCACAAGCGAACACATATGTCAAACAAACAGTTTCAATGTGACATTTGCCATGAACATTTTGTACAGAAGGACTATCTTGAGATACATCGTAGGACACATACAGGAGAGAAGCCATTTCAGTGTGACTTTTGCATTCAGAAATTTGCTCGGAAAGATACACTGGTTATTCACCGTAGGATTCATACAGGTGAAAAGCCATTTCAATGTGAAGTTTGTGCCAAGGAGTTTTCTCAGAAGGACAAGCTTCAGGTGCACAGGCGAACTCATGTGCGACACCGATCACACAAATGTGACATCTGCTTTAAGGAATTTGCTCAGAGAGATTACTTGGTTATTCATCAACGATCACATACTGGAGAGAAGCCATTCCAGTGTGACTTTTGCATCCAAAAGTTTTCTCGAAAAGATATGCTTCAAATTCACCGCAGGACCCATACAGGAGAAAAGCCCTTCCAGTGTGAGATCTGTTTAAGGTGCTTTGCTCAACGAGACAAACTACGTTTACACAGTAGGACACACACAGGTGAACGACCATTCTTTTGTGAATACTGTCCAAAACGTTTCTCTCAGAAAAATACTTTAAAGCTTCATCATCGAATACACACTGGGGAAAAACCATACCAGTGCAGCATATGCCTGAGGCAATTTGCTCAGAGCAATTATCTACGTATACACAATAGAACACACACAGGAGAACGCCCATTCCAGTGTGACCTCTTTGTCTACAGAAATTTGCTCGGCGGGAGACACTACAAATTCATCGACGCATCCACACAGGGGAGAGACCTTTTCATTGTGATGTCTGTCCAAAGCAGTTCTACCAGCGGGACAAACTCCGGATACACATGAGAACTCACACAGGAGAAAAGCCATATCAGTGTGAGAAATGTTCTAAGAAGTTCTCTCGTAAGAACTCTTTACAAATGCACTACAGGATACACACTGGAGAGAAACCATTTACTTGTGAAGTATGCCAACGAAGTTTCTCACAACAGACCTACCTGCGCACCCACAGCCGAATTCATTCTGGGGAGAGGCCTTTCCCATGTGATTTGTGCACCCAGAGATTTGCCCGCAGAGATACTCTAAAAATACACAGAAGGACCCACACAGGAGAGAAACCATTTGCCTGCGATATTTGCAGTAAGACTTTCATACAGGCAGATAAGTTGCGTCGTCATCGGGTTGTCCATAAGCCTCCGATCCCAATTAACAATATATCTATGAACAGTGCTTCTAACAGCAGTAACAAGCATAGCAATTATGGCTGTAAAAGAGATAACTGCAATGAAAGCCATAGTGGTAGCAGTAATACTGGAACTGTTAATAACAACAGGAATAAAGAAGTCCCTACAGGCAAAGTTACCAGTTCCAATGAAGTATATCCACCAGCAAACAACTGTCTGTGGTCACTGTAAAATTACTGCATGTTTTTTTATAATCTTAACCATTACTTTAGATATTACTGAGAGCTCTCAATCATGGCTCATCATCTTGCAAACAATGTTTTTTGAACATGTGAATGAAATCACTTAGAGAACTAAGAATTAACTTAAAATATGGGAAAACATATTGGTAGAGGACATTGACTCATTCAAATAGAGAAAAAGAGTGAAAAAAAATTATAGGTGTCCAATACATGCATTAAAGTATGTAGATACATTTGTAACTGAAATAGACATTTAGTAAGCTGAATTTAGTACAGCACAATACCTACATTTACTCATGTAGATAAAAGTTTACAAAATATCTGTATATTCACACATTAAATAGAAATCTAGTTAACTTTTTGAACCATTTGCAGCTTTATAAGATCCATATCCAGTGAGAAAACCATGTACCCTTGCTAACTATTCAAGAGATCTACAACAAAAAAAAAAATACTTGATATTAATCTAGACTTTTTACTTAAAAGTGTGTTCACAACTACCAAAGCCAATGCATCTTCTATTAGTAAATAACTAAATACAGTTGAATGATTTAAAACCGTATATAATTATTTCCATGAGGTCATGAAAATCTCTCCTATAGTCTATCATTCATGACATTTGAAGGCACTATAACTAGTCTTAGCAGAGAACATATAACAGTCTTATTCAAAACCATTCCTAATTTTCAACATTTATATCAAATTACACAGGTCTCTTTTATTTTCTAATGCTCATTAACTCTTAAACCACTGTACCTTCTAGCAAAGAACACATTATGATCAACCAAAACCAGGCTGCATTCCTAACCACTAATCAACGGGTAAGCTACATAATATTTACTAATTTTAGTGTGACACAAAGTCACTTGTATGGTATAACCATTGAGCATCAAATTTATTACAACAGTCATGATAAGCAAGTGTGTTTTACAAACTATTAGCCCATGGTGAAGGCACGATAAATGAAATAAATTCACCATCTATATTGGAACACAAAAAAGACATTTCGGTTCACACTCCACCCACGTCTATTGAACAGGTTAAGAGGCTCATCCCTTGTTCCCTGTTTAGGATGTGGTTTCCGGCTTTCTCTTTTCCAATCTTTTCACTATTACGTAGCCCCCTGCACATCAGTGGCGTTACCGCCTTGCTCGGGGTGATACGATTAAAAAAAAAAAAAAAAGTTTTATTATCAACAAAAAATTTTGTAGATATTTGTATTTACCTAGTGCAGTACAAGAACTAAGGAGTTGAAACTTGCTATAGGAAGATCATTTTCAAGTGGGAAAAGTCTACCCAATGTAAAGATCAGCATTTGAAATCTTGGCTATCAAATGAGTTTTTAAGCCTTTCTTGAACCCCAGAGAAATAGCCAAAAGATATCTGGTAACAAGTTCCATAGGGAGAAGTTGGTTTATGTCTTTTCCAGTAGCATTTGTACAAAGTAAATATGAATGATCTCTGCTGGAATTCCAACATGGTTCACTCATTCAACTTTCATTGTAGCTTCTTGTACCTCCCTTCTGGAATTGGGTATTTTGGTGCCTATATTTTGGGCAACAGACATTTTAGCACTGTGTATTTTGGAAATAAAAAGAAGTTTTTTTTTGTTTTTTTTTTTCAAGGACTCAAGATGAAGAATAATTTCTTGGATTACCGGTGACACACTTGCCAAACATTGATTGATAATCATAGAAATAGTTTCTAATGTTTGTTAAACATGGTGCTTCAAATTTGTTTTTAAACTATTTTTATCCTAATACAAGGCCCAATAGCCACTCAAGGTAGAGAGTTACTGAATAAGGTTGTTGCATGAATTTAAGAGGAGGGGGGCAAGTGCAGATTATGTGGATATGTAAGTAAGCACAAGATTGTGCATCCTCGTGAGATTCTGTTCCATAAAACCTCAACTCCTGGGAAGTTGTCTCAATGAAACTTCCACCTTACCAATAGAATATGAATGGAATGAGGATGATTCACCTGTTTACGTGGGTTTTAGTTGTAAAGGTCCAGAATGGTGGAACTAAGGAATATAATAGTGTATTTTCCGTGGAAATAGTGATAGAATAGCGATAGGTTTGCAACTTAACACATGCTACTTGAAATGATATAGTAGAAAGTCTCTTAGGCCACTGTGTAAACTTTTAGTAAAGGACAAATACATTATGTTAAACCAGTGGTTATGTTGATTGATTTCACAAATGACTTCATTTTTTTAAAAATAAATTCTCTTTGTATATAGTTTTATTTTGCCAATACCAATAGAGAATAATTCCATCTGTTTCTAGTGAGCTTGTTAAAAACATGAAGATAGCCATTATAAGTAAATTTCTCTTTGTCTTTTGTCTTCTAAACATTCATGTAAGGCTAAATTTTGTTTCATCAATAGAACAAAACAGCCAGTATTGTTAATATGTAATGAAAGTTTACCATCCTTTTTCCTATATTATTAACAAATGGTATTTACAACAGTAGTGTCAATATTTAATTTGCATGACAATTTTTTTAAAAAGCATATTTTAACAAATATTCCTTCTGCATTATTTATTTTTAATTCAAATTTTTAAAAAAATGTCATACATAAGCATTGTTTCTGTTTATAAAGTTTTATTTTTAAATATATTGTTTGTATAAAAAAAAAATTTATTTACCTTCTTAAAACTCAGTCATAAATTAGAAAACCCTATAGTGTTCATAATAAGCTTTATGATTATCTGCTGTTTCTTGTTACTACAAATTAGTCAAATGAAGCTCAAAACAAGTCAAAATAATCTGTTTGATTAGAGTTTCTTAAAACTGTACAGAATTATTTAAACAAGTGAAAAAAAGTTTGATGAATTAATTTTTATTAATATAAACATTTAAAAATTATTCAAATGTTTCTCTCATAGTCCAGAGCAGGAAATTTAAGTGGACTTAGAATAATGACAAAAAGCAATTCATTCTGGCTATTTTAGGTGAAAGAACACTTGAAGACTTTTACTTATTTTAGCTTAATGCCCAACAGTAGTAACCAAAATGTTTTGTGCCAAATAATCACAATAATGAGTCCTATAACCTATTAGGATTATAGGGGTAGAATATGTACTGTAACCATAGCAGTAGTGGAGTGTCTAGGTAAAAAATAGGCAGAAGATTAGCAAGATCAATAGAAATCTGAAGAAGGTTGGTCACCTGGCTGACATGAGAAGAACAAAAAAGATGAGGACTTTAGACTGATTGGAAATAATAATAATAATAATGATAATAAGAATAATAAGAATATAGCAAATGATAATGAATCAAAATTGGGAAAAGTGAATTGAAATATCAGAAGAAAGATGGCTTAATTAAACATAAATGAGAAGAAACAAATTATAAAATGGCTAGCTTTTTTGGCAGTGGGAAATCATTTTTACAATTTGTTCTTGTTTTAATCTCTAATAGAAAAATAATTTCATCAACAAAAATAATGACTTATTTATAATATGAAGCATAACAAAAATGTCAAAAACATTAGCAAAAAAGGCAAGAAATTTGATCAAGTAAAGTAAAAGATCTGATTGTTTTAAAAGTTTTTTTTTTGTTAACTCTGTTCAGTAGAGAGGGAAAAAATATATACCAAGAAGTAATATTTAGAATGTCATGTTCTGATGTATTTACCAATTACTATTCAATGTGTATCTTCTATAACTGCTTATATAAATAAAAATATGAAATTAATTAAAGTTTTCAGCTTTGTGTTAGTTTATTGCATGGCTTTATTAACTTCAAATTGGTTTAATACCAGAAATATGCAACACTTAATATGAGACTTTGAAACAAAATTTGTTCTTTTTTCTTTTTTTTTAAAATTTTTAACATTTTGAAATTTGAAATCTCAACGTTGGTCTACCCAAGTTACATATCTTGAAAATATGGTAATTTTCTAAGTATAACTTAGATGTGGCACAAGGCTGAGACTATGAGGGCTCTCAGTGAGGATTGAACTCACTACTCAGTTATAATTTTTCTAGCAAGACAAGCTTTACACTACATCAAGGTGCCCACATATGAAAATATGCAGTGGTAAGCATATAACCTTGTTATGGTCTGAGATAAAAATTAATTTGTATTAATTTAACATCTAAATAATAAGTATTAACACAAAATATTAACATTTTAAACATAAGTCAGTTAAATTCCATTTACTGAGCCAACAGTACTGACTGTTGGACACTGTGTATTGCCTGGTTTTAATCTTTCACTAAATTTCCTGTATATTTTGCTGAGAAGAGTTGTATTAGTTGGATAAGAAATTACTGGACATTGAATTATGTATATCAAAGGAACAGATTTTTCAAAGGTGAACAAGTTTCAAGTGTTTATTACAACAGATAAAATTTCACAGAGTCTTCTAAAGTGCTTTATAATTCAACTGAATTAAATGTTAAACTTAATAAAAGTTTGTACAGAAGCATTTTTTATATTTTTATGGGGCAAGCTATGTGTCAGTCAGTCTGTTAAGTGCCAACGTGGTACACGCTTGGGCGATCATGTCTCGAAAGATTATTCCGCAGTTGGTTGCCATTACTTTCTGCAGTAGACTGGTTGCCAGCCAAGGCTATAGAGCCCAATCTGTCCTGTTATTTAACCCATAATTGGAGGGAAGAGACAGATTAATACCTTTCCCAAGGGTATTTGTGCATAAGTGAATGTAACAAAATCAATTAAAATTCAAACTTGGCTCCCCGATTTCTCATTCTGAGCCAATATCCACTGAACCACAACGCGTGATGTGTACCTTGCTTGTTTGGGATACACTTCACAAGTTTACACATTGCTTGGCTATTGATCCTTTTTAGTACGCTGAGGTTACAAGCCGAGTGAGAGCTTGTTCTTGAGGGAATCTCAAAAGACATAAGCATTTTTTATTTTAATCATGTAAATTAAAAATTATCTTTCTGCTGATATCGGAGTAGAACAAAATGTTTATGTTTGGTAATAGCCAAAGTTTAAGGCTAAAGAAATCTAAGTTCCTGCTGTCCTTATAAACTGAATAACCTAAATTTAATGCAATGCAAGGCTTGAGTGCCATTATGCCAGACTCTTCAAAGATCTGAGCACTGGTCAAAAGTAGTTGTTTCACAATAACTCACTTTAGTTTACATTCTCTTGATGAGAAAAGTTTTTAAAGACCTTCCCATTGCTTTTAGTTCTCAACAGTCATCATTATCATGCAATAATCTCTGCAAAAATCCTTTGATATCTTCAATGTGGACATTAGTTCACTCAATAACCATTTTGTTTTTCAACATTATTAGATCCTTTTCATTAGCCTTTTTTTAACATATATTATGAAAAAAATTAAAAAAAAACCCCAAAAAACCCATTTTATTAAATTTCAGATGCCTTAAACTCATATTAGTCTAATAACTTCAGATTACAGTTTTTATAATAAATCCATAAAGCATGTTGACACTACCTAAGAACTTGAGCTTTGATTTGACATATATATTTGATAAATTTTTTTGAAGCAAATTTAAGTTATTGATTGGTTTTTATGTAGCAGCATATCAACCTCTGTGTTATTTAATGCTGAAATCTAAATATTTTGTATGCAATTTTCTTTTTTTGAGATAATAATGAATTTTGTGATAAATGTTTTACTAATTAACCCATAGCTGGTGGGGAGAAATGGTGGATTCATACCTTTCACCTGGAATTGGAACTCCACTCTCTAATTAACAATTCTGAGACATTATCCACTACAACACCCACACATCAAAGCTTACAGCACCTGGTATTCTCAAGTGTACAGGAACTGGTATTTCAACATGGTGTGATCATAAGCTTCTAGTTATTGAGCTTTATGTGATTTGCATAATAACTTCAGATAGACTACAGTGTTCAGAGAAGCATGAGGATGAACTGAGGTTATTTTTACTCCAAGGAAGTTGTATAAAAGGGGCCATTTTACCCAGAATAGCTTAAGCATGATCTTAATAGAGAAAGTATTATTTATATAATCCTGGATGATTTGATTTTTTTTTTTGCATACACTTGTGCAATATCCTCTCTATCTAGGTGACAAAGATGTCCAAGAAAGAAAAGCTATTATTATATTCATTCTCCATTGTGATCTTTATGGAAGTGCAATGTTATTGTAAACACTAATAAGAACACAAGATTAAATCTCTCATATGTAAAATGATTATTTATTGACCTAACAGCATTAGTATTTGTGTTACTGTATGTGGCTTTAGGGCCTTTCTTCAAACCTGGATCTTCTAAAAATGTAATTTTATTGTAAAGACTAAGAAGAACATGAAACTAAATGTCTCATGTAAAATTGCTTGTTTTCCTCTAAACTTCAATATCAGCAAAACTGGGGGATGACATTTGGGACTTTCTTTGAATGTGTATCTTTTTCATGTAAGGATGTGAGAGACCTACTGTCTTCTTCTTACTGGGTTGGCTAATTCTATATCTTGCTGACATCCAGTTGTCCCACCTGTTTATATGGCAGGAGCTGCCGATATCCTGTGAGGCATGAATCAGCAACTGATGTCTCATCAGGTCAGCTGCCAGATGAACCTGCTGATACACCTGATTCCTCTGATGTTTCTGTGTGACACTGTTATCTCTTCAGATGAACTCAGTGCATATTGAGTTTATCATAGATCAACTTCACTTAGAACACAGAATTATATAATTATATTTAATTCAGGCTATCTCGCATTTTCTCGGGGAGCTGAGTTCGAATTTCAGTTGATTTCCTTACATTCACTTATGCGCAAATACCCTTGGGAAAGGTATTAATCTCTTCCCCCCAGTTGTGGGTTAAATAACAGGACAGATTGGGTTCTATAGCCTTGGCTGGCAACCAATCTACTGCAGAAAGCAATGGCAACCTACTGTGGAATAATTTATGCCCAGTCAGTCATGTCTCTTTCAGGGCATGATCGCCCAAAGCATGTATCACATATGGCACTTAACTAACAAACTAATGCTAGACCGAAGCTTTCAAAAATGTAGAACTATATCTTAAAACAAACTCTGAGTATCAACTTTTGTTTACAAACTTGTCAAAATGAATGAAAAAAATGATAACTTTTGAAAACTCTAAAAAAGTTGAATTCCAATCAATTTCTAGTTAAAATACACCAGAATATTGTTTACTGGAAATAGTAAATTTAATAATTAAGCTTTCAATTAAAGCTAAAATGAAAGCTTCAAGAAAGCATTTTTATTTTTAAAAATTCAGTTTAAAACTAGGTATCGAAGATGAGTGAGGGTACCTTATATATATATATATATATATATATATATATATATATATATATATATATATAAATTTCATTCATTTGTTTCAACTGCATATATACACAAACACATATTTATGCCATTTTAGAGTGCAAAAGAATACTCTTTCTATCTATAGTGATAAAACAGTTCTCAGATTTTGGAGTGGGTTTATTGGAGAACTTTTCAGCACTTCCCTTAGATTTCACTGTTTTGCTGAATGATAATTTTGATTATTGACATATTCTTTCAAATAATTTAAGTGAACAAATGCATTCTAAGCGCACACAATAATTTTGTAGTCTGTGAATTGCATAAGTAGAAATAATATATGTGTATATTGTGATTTCATTTAAAAGTGCCATAAAATTTGACTTGCAACATCGTAACTTACTGTTAAATATCATTTCAATTCAAATTTGGATATTAATCTTTAGTATTATTTCATTGGCTTAAACCCTTTTCAACATCTCATTTATTTTTTCTTTTCTTTTCATTTCCTTTGTCTCGGTGTAATCTTTTCTTGTACTTTTCCTTTTACTTTTTTTCTATTTTCTCTAAAGTAGGGTTAATTTCTTATGCTTTCTTTTTTTTGTTAACTTTCTTTTATTTCCTCTTTTTTTTTTCTTCTCTTTTTCTTCTTTCTTTATTAAACATTTTACCTTGTATGGAAAATTTCCCAAAAACGGAAAGTGAAGTGATGCTTCATAAAATAAATTTTTGAATAAAAGCATTTATTACCATCTTTACTGTGTGAAAACAAAATGTACAATTTTGTAGTAGCTATTTACATGTTCTAATGTAAATGTTACATAATATATATATATATATATATATATATATATACATGAATGATAAAAATATAGTTTTATTGTTTGCTATATATACAGCAAAGTGCTCAATATCTGAGATAAGGTGAGTGTGACACTATGTTTTACTCCAAGTTTTGTTTTTATACATTTTATATTAATAATAAATATACATTTTTTTTATCACAAGTAGCCATGCATTTGGGTGTCCCCAAAATAACGATTATAGTAGGAAAATAATGTCAGATAATGGATCCATTGATTTCTTAGAATATATATCTTTTTATTCAAATCTTTACAAAACCCTACATCTGCTCACTTTTGTTGAAAAAACTGCAGTCTGATGTAACCCACTCAGCTACGGAGAGTGTCATAACCCAGCAATATTCAATTAACTTTTTGAATAATGCACATCTTTTTTTTCTGATCTTCTCAAAAGCCGATATTGGTTCATATTTTTTTCTATTCAAAACATTAAGTAATTCTAGATTGTTATTTTCATCAAACACTATTTTATCAGCACCAGCACCAGCACTCAATGTGCATTATATATTTATGTTATTAGTAGCTGCAAATTCCATAATTTCCAAGAATTTTAATGTGTTCTTACATGTCAGATAAAAAAAAACATTAAAAATATACAATAAATATCTTGGTCATTGCTTGTGTATGTGTGTGTGTATTTCATGTTTACTAATTTACTCTGAAATGTTTTAAAAGGAAACAATTCTTATGCAAGAATTAGCACTCTTTTACTCTAATATTATAACAAAGTTCATGTATGTTGACCATCAATAAAACGTAATTTTAGATGTCAAAAGATCTTTTCCTTGTCTGAAAAGAACAACTATGTTGCTGTCAGTGCAACTCCTATAAATACAAAACTGGATAGTATTGTTCTTAAAGGGGCACAACTTTTTATATCTAGTTGTTATCTCCCTTCGTACTTGAATAAAAAAAAAAAAGGATAGAAAAAAGTACACTATGCTGTAAGGTTGTTGGAATGAAAATGATATTATTTCATCATAAGTTCTTGAAGTATAATTTCAAAAATATGAAACGCTAGCTGAAGTACCAGTCTAAGGTGGGTAAGAGGTAATGCTTTGAACTGTAGCTTAATTACCTTAACACTACTACTACTACTACTCGGTTTTTCTTCCCTGTCTTCCCCGTGTCTGAGGGTTGGAAGTTCTGCCATGTCGTCCAGGTCTGATGTTCATTCGCCACCACTCCCAATCCATTGCCTGCTCAGATTTGAGGCTGGTGCTTTTCAGATCCTCATTGATGCAGTCGGTCCATCTTTTCCGTGTGCGACCTCTAGGGTAAGAGCCCGGGATGACAATGCTTTCAACTTTTCTTGGCCACACATCTTGGTCCATGCACTGAAGGTGGCCATACCAGTGCAGTCTGTTCCACTGAAGAACATCCTCCACACTAGCCAGGCCCAGTCTAGACCTTAATGAATGTAAAGGGTCCCTGTCAGAGAGTTTCTGCTGAAATTTTTTATGTAGTAAGAAAAAATTCTGCTGTGAACAAAAGGGGAAAGATAATAAAAAAAATAAAAAATTTAATACAACACAAGGGTTCAAATTAAAGAAAATTTATAGCTTTATTAAAAACAGAGAGGAGTTGTGCGCTGACTGCAAAACAGGTCCGTTAGCAAAGGCTAGGTTATAGGCTTGGTACCACAAGAAGAAGAAAAAAAATTAAAGTCTTTCTCAGTTTACCTTGTTAGGTACAGTGTTCGTAGTTCATTTCTTGTCTCGAGCCTGGAAAAAAGTGTTTGCTTTTTTGTTGTTTTTTTTTTTTTGTTAAGTCTCTTCAACCCTTGTGTTGGTTGTGGACTGACCTGGGAAACTGTATCCCTTTTCCGGAAAGTAAAATTTCTTTCTTCCTCTGGAAGAAGTATCTTTTCATACAATAAATTTTCTTTCTTCCTCTGGAAGAAGTATCTTTTCTTAAAATAAATTTTCTTTCTTCCTCTGGAAGAAGTGTCTTTTCTTAAAATAAATTTTCTGACGCCCATGGGTTAAAGACAAACAGGGGAAACGGTCCTTTTTAGGGAAATAAACTCTTTCTTCCTCTGGAAGTGGTATCGTAGAATCTTGTTTCTCCTCTGTCCGTCAGGAGGAATTCCTTTCTTTTCTTCTTTTGCGAGCTTCTCAAACCCACAAATAAATTCAGACTTCTTTTTACGTCTTTGGTCTGATGGAGCTAAAATTTTCAGGACTGCTCAAGTCGACGAAAATCAAAAAAACAGAGTTCCCACTCCTTGAAATTCTATCAGAAGGAGCTAACCAATCAGAAGGTGAGATACGCGACACGTGGTACCGCAAAGACATTTCAATTTCCCAACGGCCTTAGCGAGAAAAGGAGAGAAAGAATAAAACAACCAAACGAACGGACAAATCAAATTTCAACATTTCAAGGCACAGATGAAAATTAAAAAAAAGAAAAAATTCCTTAATCCTTAAAAGGTGAAACTCATTGGTGAAAAAATTCCTATTTTGACAATCTGTTCTTGTCATTATTCATGTGCATCAAATTTTATTTTCAGCAACATCTTTCTTGAAACTATTACTCTATACTCCCTCAACAATCTTTTAGCTTTAAAAAGTTATTTTTAGAATTTTGATTAAAACCAAACATATGAAACTGAAGTTATACATTTTTTTCTTGAGAATTGACAACAAAAGTGTTAAATACTATTTTTGCAAATAAAGTCTAATAAATTAATAGTCTTGAAAATTTTTGCTGTCATTTCTTTAAAAAAAAAGTATAAATCCAGATGCTCACCTCTTATTTCAGTAAATTTACTTGTAGCTCTGTGTTTATTTAAGTTTCCTTGTTCTCTAGTTCAGAGATTTTTATAAATTTACAAATAAAAAATTCCTTTTCATAGTTATTTCTTTATAATATGGTAAATGATAAATCTTGAATTGTAGGCTTGCATATTTCATAAACTTGTAGATATAAAATTATTCTTGTAAATAAACAATCTAATAAAATACATACGGTCTAATCCATTTGATGTCAATTCTCGAGAAAAAAGAGAATGTATAAATCCAGTTTTATATGTTTGGGTTTTATTAACGTTCTAAAAATAGTTCTTTAAAACAATAAAAATTGCTGAGGGAGTATACAGTAACAGCAGTGTCAGAAGAAAAAAAAAACATCGTTTTGACACACCATTTTTTTCAGTTACATGTGTTAAACTTTGCCAATATTAACACATACACAAAAGAGAAATACTTTTTTTTTTATAGAAACTGAAGCTATTTATTTGCTTTCAGTGAAATTTTGGTCTTGTCACTTAAGTTGTAAAACGCAATTCAATACAATGTTAAAAGGTAAATAATTTTTGCAACCTGATATCATAAATTGATTTTTCAGTTTTTAAATTAAAAGTTGTAGCCAAACCAAATCTGGTTTACAATAGTGGATCAGTGCATTAGAAAATATATTATTTTTCATTTTTTCCCATCCTCATTGCTAAGGATTAGAGACAATGGACAATTATAATGGCATGAAATTTGGAGTTTGCATTTTACTAGACTGGTTGCCAACTGCGGATAGAAAGCACAGTCTGTTTTGCTATTTAGCCCATAGCTGGAAGGAGAAGAGATGGATTCATACCTTTGTCAAGGCTCTTTGTGCGTAAGTGAATTTAACAAAATCAACTGGAATTTGATCTTGGTTTTCTGATTTCTTATTTCAAGCCATTATAACTGCACATTTCTTTTGTTCATGATTCTCATTCAGAAAAAAAGTGATGTCAGTGAGTTCCAAATCATCTTTCAACCATTACTTCAAAACTGGCTACCAAGATGCAGCTCATCCACTCTCATCCCAAGGATGAAGTTGTTAGCCACTTGAAGGATTGTTATCAAGGTGACTAAGGAGTTCCATCTACCACAGTTTTGAAATAAGAGTGATCCTTCTCCTAGACAGACTGCCAACCAAGGATAACAAAGTCTGTATACCTGAAAAACTGTGACAAATAAGAAATTTAATTTATAATATAAAATCCCCAAAGACCAAGGAAGTTAAATTCCAGAGAGTTTCTTAAGAGTTTTTGAAAAGTCATTTGAGAGAAATAGTTTAGACAGCGTCAACCAAAATTCTTCTGAGCTAGACTAATATAAAACCAGCAATTACATCAATTTATTTGTATTTTAAAATATTTTTCAAGGTGTTTTGTTTTAAGCTACCATACCTGAAACAAAAAAAAAAAATTAATTGGCGATATAATATTATTAGATAAAATATGGGAAATATTATTTTATACAATGTGAATTGGTTGATTGATTTTTTTTTTACAGCTTATCAACCTTTTGTAGGTTATTTTGAATTGTATTTTTTTTTTTACAAATAAATATTGCATTAAAATCTTTTTGGAAGATAATGATTTCTCCAGGTACAAGTCTTACTATTTAATCCCTAGCTGGAGAAGATGAGATGGATTCATGCCTTTCCCAAGGATATTTGGACATTAGTGGATGTAATGAGCTCAACTGAAATTCAAAGTATGTTCTCTGATTTCTCATTCAAGCTGCTATGCATTGCACCACCCACACACCCCTATATGACATGAAGAAAATTTTAAGTGAAAGATTTCATGCAGGTCACCTAAACCCCATTGCTCAATACCAAGAATTAGCAAAAACACCATAAAAATCTCCAAAAACTTGCTTGACACTCAAATATAGCATCTTCTGTCTCCTTGAATACAATTCTTTTATTGTCCTCAGTTTTTTCACTCTTAACAATGCTATGCATTCTAATGGTTTTATTTGCATTGCTTGGGGGAGAAAGGATAAAAGAAGACAGTTTTCAGTCTTGTCATTTACTTACAAGTTTGTATGAAGATTTTGATACAAGGCAGTGAATTCTAGGAGTACTCATGAAAAATAAGAAAATGAACTAAAACTACTGAAGTTGCATTCTGAACGGTTCTAACTGTTCACACACACACAGACACATTATATGAAGCAAATCAATGACTGTGTTGAATAAGATCCAAAAAGCTTTCAAGCAACTCCAGCCACAAGTCTCCCAGTGTCTCATGATGAAAAATTAACAACTAAACTTTAAGAATAAGATACAAACCATTTTGAAAAAACGCTTTGTTATATCCTCTTAATGGTAATATAAACTTTTTGCCAATAGAACTTTGTTTTATTTAGTTTGGGATCTTTTCCCTTCTGACTATGCTGTTTTTTCAGCGATTTTGTGGAGGTACCTACACTCCACCCACGTCTTTTGAACAGGTGAAGAGGCTCATCCCTTGTTTCCTGTTTAGGATGTGGTTCCCGGCTTTCTTTTTTTATTTTTTTTTCCCAATCTTCTTTCACTTTTTTTCTTTTTTTTTTTGTTCTCAATTGGAGTAGATAGACTTAACTATCACCCGGTTCACACTCCACCCACACCTATTGAACAGGTGAAGAGGCTCATCCCTTGTTTCCTGTTTAGGATGTGGTTTCCGGCTTTCTCTTTTCCAATCATTCTACTCTTAAATAGCCCCATGCACATCAGTGGTATCACTGCCTTACTTGGGGTGATATGATTAAAAAAAAAAAAAAAAAAATACCACCAGGTTGCCAAGAAGATAGTGCTGAGCAGTGAATGGCAGGCCTGGATCAATGTATAGTATGAGCCAATTGAGGTCTGGAAAACACCTCCTGTCACAAGTAAACCAGTGTCACGTGATGGAAAAGCAATAACTATATATATTACTCACCTTTAACTATCAAAGCTGACAATGAATATGGAACCAATTTTTATTGCTCTTCTTTAACTATGAAGTTCATTTTTCACAGGTGTTGATTGCTCACATGCTGAATCATCCACTCTTTTTCTTTAATTGAGGTGTACCATTGACAAAATGGTAATCAAGATGACTGGCAATGGGACAAAGCATAAGGCTTTCCATTTGGGCATTGCAAAGAAGATATAAATAGTTCAAATCATGTCAAATCGACTTTTCCATGCTGATATACCATGTCACTATGAACTTTCTGACACACATCATTTGTAAAAAATAGAAGATTATCATGAACAAATATAATTGAATAAAAAGAAAAGTGGTAAAATTCATAACTGATTCGATTGATGTGAAGGAATAAAAAGAAATAAAAATATTGATTGTTTTTTTTTTCTCCAATGACCATTTAAATTCTTAACTTTTTAGTTGAATAATGTGGATATATTTCTTTTATTTTACCTATTACATAGAGATGCATTAAAAAGTTTGTTGACTAAATAGTTAGACTGCCATCTTGTCACTGCTGATATCATACTCCAACTACCTCACCAATCAAAAGTATATAATAATATAAAACTAGAGTGATGCATTTTTATGGGATTTTTTCAGATGAGAGATTATATGCTTTTCTATTCGGACCAGTAGCTCATCTTGGTTGTTGTACTCTCCAGCCTTCTTTCATTATTTATGTTAGGATATTTGAGATGAGGAATTATGATTATTATACACTTCGCTTTTTTGACCAACATGCTCATTTTGATGGTTATACTAACATCTTTTCAGGTGTTGTTCTCTCCTACCTTCATTTTTCTTTAGGTTGGAATATTTGACATGAGGAATTACGATTATCATATGCTTTCCTATTCAGACCAGCATTCTTATCTTGGTTGTTATACTCACACCATTTCTGGTTGTTGCACTCTCCAGCCTTCTTTCATTATTTATAGTGAAATATTTGAGATAAGGAATTATCATCATTATATACTTTGCTAATCAGATCAGCTTGCTTATCTTGGGTGTTAAACTCTTACCATTTCTGCTTGTTATACTCACACTATTTCTGGTTGTTGTACTCTACAGCCTTCTCTCGTTATCTAGGTTGGAATATTTTTTTGGAAATTATCATTATTATAAACTTTGCTATTCATATCATTATGTTTATCTTGGTTGTTATACTCACAACATTTTGGCTGTTGTATTCTCCAGCCTTCTTCATTATTTATGTTGGAATATTTGACATGAGGAATTATCATTATTATATTGATTTGCTATTCAGACAATCTCCTCCAAAAAATAGAATAATAGGTTCAGTTTGAAATTCCTTAAAGGTTACTTGAAGAAGGCCAAAGAGTGCAATGGTTAAAACAATGTGAAATTTGCAAAGATGAAGATATTAGTCTGATTGTAAATAATACTTTCTACTCACCTCAGAAATTTAGATTGAAATATTTTTATTTCATAAAATAGATGAACAAGGGTAGTGTCCTAAGTGTTAATAATTTCTATCTGAATTTCATTATTATTCATGTTGGACCATTTGAAATGAATAATTATCATCATTATATACTTTGCTAATCAGATCAGCTTGCTTATCTTGGGTGTTAAACTCTTGCCATTTCTGCTTGTTATACTCACACTATTTCTGGTTGTTGTACTCTCCAGCCTTCTTTCGTTATTTAGGTTGGAATATTTCAGCTGAGGAATTATCATTCTTATAGGCTTTGCTATTCAGACCAGCATGCTAATCTTGGTTGTTATGTTCTGAATTTTTCATTTGTTGTACTTTTCTTTATACTCAAAAACCTTGGAATATCAAACAAAAGCCTCTATTCAAACTATATGTTACATTGTTCTCTTTCCAATTTTCAAGAGGTATACAATCTAATGTAACAAACAAGTGACACAATAGTGAATAAAACTGGTGAGTATTATTATTGCAAACCATTATTATTTTTATTAGGAGTAGCAGTAGTAAAAGGACTGCATCATCATCATCATCAATATGCATTTATATTTGACATAGAATAGACTGAAGAAAGGTCAAGGATTCTATTTTGCTTATTCTTCACATTTTCATATAAAGAAAATTCAGGGAAATGATGCAGTAATTAGCAATTCAGATATTTAGAGTTATCTCCTTTGGCAACATTACTTAAAAAAGTACTTGGAACCTTTCCACACACACACACATATATATATATATATATGTTTGTATTTATATAAACCTATTTATGTAGATTTTCAAAATCTAGTTGCAAATTTTCTAATGGCTAACAACAACTTACACAGAAATGGATTGTGTATGTAATCCATGATATCAAAGTTAGAATTGATTAAACAAATCCATCCAAACTTTCTTTAATGATTGCATATATAACAAGTAGGATTTATTAAAAAATATATCAAAATTTTCATTTACTCTTTTAATTACATATATAGTTGCCAACCACATAGTAGAAACATATTGAAATTCAGTGTAAATTGTTTTGCTATAAAAATTAGTTCTTTTAATACTAATTACTTATAACATTCATACAAATATCAGAAACAAATATATCAAAGCTTTCAGTCACTCTCATGACTGCATATTAAAAGAGCAAATTTTGGGGTTAATAGAAAAACTGAAACAGTAGTCCCAATTATGTTGATTATATTTGAATTCAAGATGTAGAAATAACATTTCTATAATTCTTACTTTACAACTTCTTCACTGTTCTTCCTGTTTAGAAATTTATTTTCCTAGACCAATAAATAAAATGATCATAGAAAACAGAAGAGACAGAGAGGGAACAAAATACAAAGAGTAAGTAACAAATTTCCAATTTTAGACCAAAGTTTCAGCATTCAGTCACAATCTAAGTTGTGCACTGGTAGAAAGAAGTCGTTACATCGTTAATAATTTGACTACAAAATAAATGAATTGCTAATGATTTCACTGTAGAAGCAAATTGAAAACTCAAGATGAAATGATCATGTTAAAACATACTGATTTTATGGTGTGTCAATTGTTGGTTTATTTAATGGTGGATTTTTTTATGAGCCACCCAGTCAAGATCAAATTCACTACTTAGTAATAATGGTCAAAAAGAATAACATTGCTAACCACTTTCCGATG
Source organism: Ascarosepion bandense (assembly GCA_037127315.1). Taxonomy (NCBI): domain Eukaryota; kingdom Metazoa; phylum Mollusca; class Cephalopoda; order Sepiida; family Sepiidae; genus Ascarosepion; species Ascarosepion bandense. The sequence goes on along the minus strand of JBBBDQ010001007.1, from coordinate 246,323 downwards.
CTAATGTGGATTGAGATGATTTTATTCTGATGATACATTAGAAATTATTTTATTATAAAAATGCATTGCAAATGATTTTAACTAGGTTAGTTTGATTTTATGACCCTTATCGAGTCATTTAATGTTGAATTTTGTATGTGGCTGTTAATGAGGATTGAACTCACTACTCAGGTGAAATAGTCAACCAGACTAATCTTGTGAACCATTATTAGCTCATGCTAAGGTGCCTTGGAAGAAATGCATTGTGAATATTTTGTAATCAATGTAATTAACACTGAAAGAATAGGACAAACAGATGTATAAATTGAATGCTAATGGTGAAAATCAATAAGAAAGGAATTGTCAGCAGTCAAGAATAACTGCAAGCATATGTAATAATATGATCATATATATGTTTAAATAAAGAAGACAAGAGGAAAACTATATTTTTCTCACCTATGCGCTTCATCCTGTGATGGACTTTATCAAGGTAAAAAGATGAAAATGTCTTTTTACCTTGATGAAGTCCATCACAGGATGAAGCACACAGGCGAGAAAAATATAGTTTTTCCTCTTGTCTTCTTTATTTAATCATACTGTTCTTAATCTCAGATTATAACCGAGTATACTTTTATATATATATATATATATACACTACTGGTCATAATTATTAGGCCACCCAGTTTTTTTAAAAGAAATGATGTATTTCATACTATTTTTAGTATTTATTGTCAAATGGAAATAGAATGGTTCTTTTTTTATTATTACTTTGCAAAATTTTACAAGGCAAGGAATCAAAGATGAACTCGTCTGAATCACCCTAAATTTTCTTCATTCTTTCATTGATGAAACTGCAATATAGGTAATTATCAAATATTTATAAATTCATTTGTTGCACATGTTATTGTGCAATATTAACAAAAGAACCATTCTATTTTCATTTACAATTATTCACTTGGAAATAAATACTAAAAAATAGTATGAAATAAATCATTTTTTAAAAACACTAGGGTGGCTTAATAACTATGCTCGGTAGTGTGTGTGTATATATATATATATATATATATATATAAAAACACACACAGAGTGTGTGATGGGTAAATTGTTGTAATTTTATGTTTGATTTTGATTTTGATTTTAACAACTGCACTGTATAGTAGAATCAGTTGGGCACTGTTTAAGAGAAAAAGAGTCCCATGAGGCAATTCACTCTGCCAGAAATTTAGAAATGACATGCTGTGCTACTTGGCATTCATGCCAGAAGCTATAATACAAACATTTCAGTGTTTGGCTGTCAATCTGAGGACAGTGCAGAGGATTCAAAAAGAGTTGGAAGATATATCCAGTCAACATCATGGTGCTTGGGGTAATCATGTTATGCCTCCATTCATCTTCCCACAGGACATCAGACTCAATACAGAGGCTTACATCAAGTGCCTTGAGGAGGTAGTGCTGTACTGGGTCAAGAGGATGGCTGCTGGTAGACTATGTCTGGCGACATCTCTGAATCGAATCATGAGAACCCAGTCATTGCTGTCACACAATTTCTGTGAGCAAATCACACTTTATGTCTGGCCACCCCTAACCTCCCTGACTTGCAACACCCTTGATTATTATGTGTGAGGAACAAGTGAGCAAGAGACCAACAAAAAATAAACTGACAGCAAAGATTACAACAGCATTCACCAACTTAAAATAGAAGACCATCCAGAGGAGTTGTAAGAAATTATGAATTTGTCTGGAGGCTGTGGTTGAAGCTAATTGTGGTTTTATTGAATAAATTTACTCTTTAGTCTTTAGTATTTTAAGATATTTTTGTGTAATTTTGGTAAATAGAACTGTTAAAACGAGATATCAGTGTTATTTTCATTTTTGCATAATTTAGATGACAATTTATCTATCGCACCATACATATATATATATATATATATATATATATATATATATATATATATAAATGAAAATAACACTGATATTGCAAAAATGAAAATAACACTGATATCTCGTTTTAACAGTTCTATATATATATATATATATATATATATATATATATATATATACTGATTCAGCACAAGAGACAATAAAAAAGCAAGGTCTATTAGCCTTATGAAGGAAAGCATATTTCTCATTAACATGTTTTGAAGCCCATATCTGCTTTTATTTTTGTATTCAAAATGTAAACAAATTTTTAAAGAATTAATATTTTTTTATACATAGTCTAGCATTATTTCTTATTATTACATATGAAAGAAACACTTTATTAAATACGCTCAAAAACCCAAACCAGTAGATAAAAAGACACTGTTTAAAAATCAGACTTGTGTATCCAGTAAATATCCTGTATTTCAAAGAATAATTTCAAAAATTAGAGAAAAAAATGTTGGATATTTTATAAGAAATAAATAAAATAAAAAATAAGTTCTTGTTTAAAACATTTAATATATTTTTAAAATTTTATTTTTTTCCACCAAAATATTTTGTACATACCAATGTCTATGGCCACAACAGGACCAAACAAACAAAATTTTAATAATCCATAAAGATGTAAATATTTGTTGAGTTGTGGTTTTCCTCATATTTAACTAATATTACATTCCCTATTGCACATGAGCAATAGATTTATTTCTTCAAGTGAATTTACCTTTTTCATATTTGTAGCTTTAAGCCTTCATCCACTGACAATTTAGGAGTAAACCCTATACTTTGTTTTATGCATGCCAGGCTCAACCACAGGTGCCAGTGTTAAATCCTTATAGATATTTATCATACATAAAAACAATTAGTTACACTTGCAAGTGTAGACCAGGGGGTTAGGGTACTGGACAGAAATGTTAAAGCTTATTTCTGGAGCTGGGTCAGTGATAAAGTAGTAAACAGATGCTGTACCAGAGTTCTTTTGCTGAGCAGTCTATCCTGCAGAAGAAAAATCAGTAATATCCATGGTGTATCAATGTCAGCATTGAAAGGAGTAGTTGCAAAAAATTGTTTTCACAATTTTAGCTGTGTGAAGGTAACATTTTTTAAAAAGTTTATATGAAATATGAGGTTAAGTAAAAAAAAAAAAAATTTTGAACACTTGGTTTATTTTGTGTTTGAATGGATTTCTTTTCGAATATCAAAAGAGTTTGTATTTTTGCCCTTCTCTGCAATTCCTCTATGTTTTCGTAACTTTCCCTCATGGGAATGAACACTACCCAGATTCTTACCTCCAGAAGGCCAACCCGATGCCATGGAAAAGCCCCGGCTCCAAGTGTAGCTATTCTCCCAGCCTGGGGTCATCTGGTGCAAATATGGAGGTGTCACAAGCATAGAAGGGATTGTCGGCATTTGTTGAAACCTCACAGTAGAGGATTGATGATCTTGCTGCAGGTCCTGTCTCATGCAGGAACGTTCAAGGTTGTTTGTGTGGGCTGTGCGCAACAGATTCATTGAAGATGATGTGCTGGATGAAGAAGAAGAAGAAGTAGTAGTAGTAGTAGTAGTAGTAGTATTAGTAGTAGAAGAGTTATGTCCCCTTGGGATAGAACCAATTGAAGAAGCCCATTTAGATGAAGAATGATATTTGGTAACTGGCAACTGTGAAGGTGCTTCATCTTGATGTTCATCACTACAACCTTCTTCAGCTGCTGATGCAGCTAAAATAAGTTCTGGATCATGCTCAGTTGAATGCTGATTGGGTTTTTCAGAGCCTTTAATTCCTGTTGTTTCAGAGTCTTGAGTTCCAGAATGTGCTGCTAAGACAGCTTTCTGGCTTTTTCTGCTGGTTGACTTATCAAGTGTATGTGTTAGTTCATGGTTTTTCAGTGTTCCTCTTTGAGAGAATGCTTTTGAACAGTATGTGCACTGGTATGGCTTCTCCCCTGAATGTACCCGTTCATGATTACGTAGATTAGTACGTTGAGAAAATGCTTTGGAACACAATGAACAGGTGTAGGGTTTTTCTCCAGTGTGGATACGTTCATGGCTTTTTAGCTCATTGTGCTGTGCAAATGACCGGGTACATATCATACAGACATAGGGCTTTTCGCCAGTGTGTGTCCGGATGTGGTTACGCAGATTGGTAAGTTGGGTGAATGCCTTTGGGCAGTAAGGACACTGATAGGGCCTTGCTCCAGTGTGCACACGTTCATGTGAACGTAGTTCGTTCAACTGACAAAAGGAGCGCTGACAGACTAGACACACGTATGGTTTCTCACCAGTGTGTGTCCGTTCATGACTTCGCAGGTTTGTACGTTGGGCAAATGATTTCTGGCAGTAAATGCAAGTGAACGGTTTCTCTCCTGAGTGGACCCGTTCATGGCTCTTCAGATATGTCCGGCGATTAAAACTTTTGCTGCAATGGAAGCATTTGTATGCTTTGAAATGTCCATAAATATTTATCCGGTTTCGATCTCTTCCAGCTCCTTCTGCTTCTGCTCCTGTATCATCACCATGGTTACTGTTGCTACAGCAATTGTCTCCACTATTACTTGGATTAGTGAGGCTTGTGCGTGGTTCAGTGTGAGCTGTACTGACAGCTGTGTTAGCAGGTCCTTTGTCAACTTTCCGACTAGATGTAGAAATGGAAGTGTTGGTCATGTTCTGTTGGGAAAAACTTTTCTGGTAGATACTGTAATTTGAGGTGTTTGCACTTGAAGCTGTGGTTGATACTGGAGTTGTCTGCTCATCTTCATTTGAGTTGGTCAGTGCTGGAAATGCAGACTGTCCACTGATGGCATAGTTAAAGGGCTTGTCATTATTAGGAAAGTAATCCTGGTTTTTGTTGAGTTCTTCTGGTGAGAATGATTTACCGGTGATGTCCAGAATGTACTGTTTACCTAAAGAATACATTGAGGGTATAGAATACATTATACCACTATCCTCCATTATTTTTTAATTTGAAAAATAATTATTTTTAATATCTTGATAATTACATGAGCAGAGTTTACCATAAGTTTATTCTCTTACATAACTGATAAAAGATACTTTTTTTCATTATCCATTTAAGTTTAGTTTATTATAAGTATTTGCAAACCAGAATAGTAATAGATTGTTATAAACATGACCATAAAAATAACTGGAGGAAAAGGAAAAGATATCTCAAGAACAGTTTGACATATTATAGTAAAACAAGGTAGATACTTTAGTACAGTGAAAGTCTGTATCTGATAATTCTAACAAAGATTTTAGCTTTATTTTTTTTAAAGATCTGAATTATTGTCTGTATTCACATTAAATCAAACAGATTTTTGAGATCAACTATGCATTAGAATATAAATGCACATAAATAGTTACTTTGTAAAAACTGTAATTTACTTCAGACAAATCAAAATGAAAATATAAATGAAATAATAATATTGATTGTTTTATATATCAAAATTTGCATCTGGAAAATGGCATTTTATTTAAAAATGAACATTTTATTATCAAAAATTTTTGGGGGAATTGTTTTATCATCAAAAATCAAAATATTATAGGAATAAATTTAAAAAATAAAATTAGAAAAAAAAAATGATAAAAATTCAATTGAATTAGAAAAACCCAGCAAATTGATAGCAAAATCAATTAGAATAATTTTTTAAATATATGCAAGTCATTAACCATTAGATAGAGTTTAGTTTATAAGCTATTATTACTACCAGGAGAAGCATACAGCAATAAAAAAAAAATCACAGCATCTATGAAATCCTTAAACCTTAATTAAAAAAAATAGTAAGATATCTAAATTAACATTAACTTTTTTTCTTCAAATCTTTATTTTTTTATACTTTAAAAGATGCTTTCATTTTTAATAATATAAATCAAAATCAATCTACAAAAGAAATGGCAAAATGGCTACTCCTCAGATGCTTAGCTTACATAATTAATTTAAGTTCATTTCTAATATTACATACTCTTTTAATAAGGTTTGATGTTCATTTCACCATTTTTTGCATACATGTTCATTGATAAACATATAAAATATTTTTTTGTGTCATTATTAAGAAGTTCATTATCATTGTGACAGAGTGGAAATGATTTCAACTTGATGAAAATTATTAGATACTAGCTTAAAAGCTGCACCCCAAGCAGAATTTTAACCTGTGGACTAATTAGTCCTCCAGCCCAAAGCTAAAGGAACATTTGGTCCTGCTTAGAAGACTGCAATGATAATTTTGAAAAAAATAATTTTGTATTCCTCAATTCATTCCATGGAACTTCAAAGCCTTGAATTCAAGCTACAAGTCCAATTCCAGCCAAAAGACCAATTTAGGCTGGAATTCCAATTCAGGCCAAAAATTCAGTTCTTCAAATCACAAACCCCAAACTTTAAATCAGAAACTCTCTGGATCTTCAAAACTTCACGTCACAGAACATCACACTTTAACTGATTCCTTGGCATTTTGAAGAAATGATTTCCTCAATTCACAAAGTTTTGGAGATATTTTAAACTGCATTTAAAATAAAAAATTTAAATTCAAAAAGTTTTTGTGCTACTTTAAACTCAATATAAATTTAAAAAATTTTAAAGCACTAATTTTTTTCAGCTCTTTTAAAATTTGAATTTTTAACTGTTCCCTCCTCATCTAAACACAGATCCCAATCCTGGATGTTCAAGCACCAGATGGAGGGCAGATTTTCAATCCTGGCATCATCCTTATTCCGAAAAGGTATAATATCTCTATATAGAGCAAGTGTGGCCTGAGTTAGAGAAGTTTCAGACACAGGGACAAACAGATAGAATTTGCCATATATTTATTAAGAAGAATATTTATAATTGTCTAATCCTGATCATGTAAACAACTTTTCTTTCTTTAATTATTGTCTAAATTGTTCACTGAATTATTCTTTTTATCTATATTTGAAATTATATATTTAGGTTGACTGACAAAACTTAAGTAATGTATCACAAAAGATTTTTTTTTAAAGAGAGTGTAAATAAGGTAGAAAGTCTAGAAAGCTCTGGTTTTATGTCAAACATTGACTCTGTATGTAAATAAAAATTACTGCTAAGACATTAGATATTTTAATCAGAAACTAAATCATTTCTTTCTTTTGGAAAGTTTCAGATCTTGAAATCATTATTGAAAATACCAGATATGAAATTTTAAAAATAAAATTTGGATAAAATTTAAATGATTACAATTTTTACAAGTCGGTGAAAGAAAAAAAAGATTTTCCAATTATTAGCCTGATAATACAACTTTAAAAAAAAGGCAAGGAAAGAAAGTGTTAACAAAATTTTGAAAAGAACTTGGAAAGAAAGTCAACTCCAAATCAAACTTCCAAAAAATAGATTTAGCAAATTCAAATTAAAAATAAATTTCTTTTATCCAATCGTACTCAGATAATGAAATTACGTAAAAGTGGTTGATGAACTTGAAAATATTACTCAGTAAATTTATGAGTTTATATTATTATTATTATTACTATTTTTCTCTTGAAAGGTATTGTTTTTAGTAGTTGTTAATAAAACAAAAAATTATCCTTGTTGATAGAGATAGGAATGTTACTTGCTGGTAAATCTGGATTGACGTGGATATGGAACTGGTTTGTTACTCAGCGTTGATTGGATCATTCTCCTGGACATTTGAAGAGACTCCAACTGGAAAGAGAGAAAAACAAGCCAAAAAGACATTTTTTGGTAATTGAGAATCAATAAGAAAATAAGATGAAAAAATGCAAATGATGGAAAAAAAAAAAATTATTTTATTTTAAAATGATACATGAGTAATTAAAACATGTCAAGCCACTTCTGCACATAAAATAATGAGGATTTTTTTTAGCTAGTTCAAGTTTAAATGTAAAAGTCAGCATACTTTACTGATCTGAGTACATTCAGTTATTTGTAAAATCTACTACATGCATAAGCTGTTATGAAGTTAAACTTTGATATCTAGATGAAAACCTAATCTTGTACATTTCCAGTTCATTAGAGTTTATATGTTTATCTACTTGTAAAATCCATAATGAAAGAGAACTTGGAGAATTTGACACTTACAAGTCATATTCAAGGCAAGACAGGAACAGTAACTAGTCTACTAAACGAGCTTGTTTATATAGATGATAGAAATAGAACTGGGATGGATAGTAAAAACTACAAAGGATGTTGTGGAAAGCCATGATCGCCTACAACCCGAAGGGTCCTGGCACATGGAAGAAATTTATTGATTTTTACTACAGCTTTTCACAACAATCAAACAAAATTAAAAAAAAACGTTTACATATTTGTAAAATCGGAAAATAGGTTCTGTATATTCTGAATAGTATCATTACAGAATGAATTGCTGTCATTTCATTTACTCAAAAAATGATCATTTGGAATGTCAAAGTACTGATGTGGGAAGGGATTTTTCATGATTAATGGTGGTAGGTGAAGACCACACTGAAAAATAATATTTTTCCTTTGACAATATATTGTTTAACAAATTTATCACATTATCTCTCATATTCGTAGAATAAAAATGATATTTAACAGAAAGATATGCTTCAACTAATACAGGATTAGCTTATTATAGATCTACTTAGGAACAATGATTCATATCTTTTTATTTTAATAATAGTGTGAGAGAGTTTGGAGAAAGAACATGTGACTAGTAAAGGAAGGTAAAGTTAAACCATTTTTTTTTTGGTGCTAATGGATTTCCATGACTTTCTTTGCACTCCACACAAAATGAACAGGGTAGAAAAAGTGGTAAAAATTCAAAATCTCATTTAAAATGAGCATAACAGACAGATTATCTAAATCTAAATCTAAACTTATTTATAAATGGAACTTTGTATGTCTGTGTGTGTGTGTCCGTTACCTATAGACTCCAAAACTGCTGAACTGATTTTCTTGAAAATTTACACAGTTGTACTATAAGCATCTGTGAGTGTTCTTAGCTAGGTTTTTTGATAATCAAAAAAAATCGGGTTATAGAAGGAGTGGTCCAATTTTAATCAAATTTGATACACTCATAGATAAAGACATAAAAAATGATATTCAGAAGTTTCAAGGTTGCAGTTCTTACAATAGTGCATAAAATTGATAATATATACATATATAAAAGGCAAGATGTTTGTGTGTGTGTCTCTGTTTATCTGCCTGTATGTCTGTATTTTTTTCAGCCCTTTTATTTTAGTTTTTGCTTTGAGTTTGGATCTAAGTAGGTATAATTGTAGTTCTTAGTCACAGCCATGATACCATTTACTCAGAGGACTTATTTAGCCTTCAAAATTTAGTTTATGACAAAAAAAATTATTTGATATCAATACCAGGAAATCATAATTTGACTTACATCCATTCATTTTTCTTTCAGTCTACGGTTTTGCTTTAACTGGAAACAACTATTGCTTTTTAGTCTTTCGTGCCAATGTCCAAAGAGTCTGAGCTCCAGGACTATGGATTAGTTTTAAAGCTTTCATTACACCCGAGCAACGCCAGGCTATACTGCTAGTGAATTATAATTTTATAATTAATGTGAGTATCTGGGTGATAATAATAGTGCATATACTATCACAGTTAATTTGTTGTCAGAACACATAGTAACCCACTTTATGCATGATAAATTAACACAAGGAAAACCTAAAAATATTTACCACATTATTTATCACTTTATCTCTCAAATTTGTAAAATAAAAATATTTAGAAGTTTGAGAGAAGAAACTGTTAGCATAGAACACAGGGTTACATCCAGTCATTTCAATTCTAAAATGATCTTGTTGCCAACTAGTACTGCACTTAAATTCACAAGGTCTAACTGCTATAGAGGAAAGTTCATCAGAACAATTACTATGAAAATACTTATAGAAAAGTCACAGGAAAGCTATGTTACAGCAGTGGGAAAGTGTCTGAATTCAAGATGCCAGGTCAGGACCAATAACACTGCCAATTCTTCTTGGTATTTTATCAAGAATTTCTAAATACATAGCAGACCCTTGTTTCCTGTTTAGGATGCGGTTTCCGGTTTTCTCTTTTTCACTCTTTTCTTTATTTTTTTCAATTGGAGTAGATAGACTAAACTATTGCCCGGTTCACACTCCACCCACATCTATTGAACAGGTGAAGAGGCTCATCCCTTGTTTCCTGTTTAGGATGCGGTTTCCGGTTTTCTCTTATCCAATCTTTTTACTCTTTTCTTTTTTTTTTTTTTCAATTGGAGTAGATAGACTAAACTATTGCCCAGTTCACACTCCACCCACATCTATTGAACAGGTGAAGAGGCTCATCTCTTATTCCCTGTTTAGGATGTGGTTTCCGGCTTTCTCTTTTCCATTCTTTTTACCCTTACGTAACCCATCAGTGGTGTTATCGCCTTGCTTGGGGTGATAGGATTTAAAAAAAGAAGCACCAGACCAGATGCATCTATTCAAATACCTAAATTTATGGTCACTGGGTAGGCCATGAAACTTGTCATTAATTTTACAATGATCCTTTTTCTTTCTTTCTTAATAATAAAGTTCACCCAATACAAGGTTTGAGAGCCACTTAGTGTAGGAGGGTTACTGTTAAAATAGTTATATAATCAAGTACCATGATGAGCTTACTAAACTAAAAGAAAAACATAAAGGAAAAACCTATTTCAAATAAGTAAAATATTTGCTTTATTTAAAAGACAATAGCCCCCAAAAGCTAATCTGTTAAATAGGTATCTCCACTATTTTGCTGAAAAAACAGCATAGTAAAAAACTTTTCTATCAAAATATTTGCATTATTATTAAAAGGAAAGATCAATGTATTTTTTAATTTTATTAAAAAAGTTTTAATCCTTTCTCACACATTTGAAATTTTAATAAAAATCTTGTTTTGATTTTTGACAGCAGGTAACCAACTCATTACGAGAGTTTACAATGGATAATGTAACATTACGGAGCTCAGTTTTTTTTCCAGTGAAAAACATTAATTTAGAAATTCTTGCGAAAATAAAATAATTATCGAATTTTAATGAAACTTTCAGGGCTTATTCACAAACAAATGAAATTATTTTTGAAATTATTATGTTTTTAGAAAATCTTGGTAAAAAGGTATTTTTTTTTACATTTCTTTCCTCCCTCCTCACTCTCCATGTAAATTCATGAAATTTCAAGAAATCAAATTTTGTATTGAAAATTTGTTTTATTAGTTAAACTAATAAAAACTAATAGGACTTCTTGGGAAATGTAAATCATCTTTAATTTTTTTCAAACATTTGGCCTTTTTTTCAAAAATCTGCTTTGAATAGTAAAATAAAAAATGAAATAAAATTATGACATTATTCAATGAGATAAGCTTTTAATTGTTTATATATATATATATATTAGGGACAATACAGTTTGAAGAAAAAAATTTTCGATGAATAATGAAATTTTAAAAGAATTTCTTTGTATGATAATTTTTGTGTTATATTAAAAGGTCATGTGTTTCACGGTTTCTACCCCTTACAGAGAGAAAATTTTGACAATTATATCAATTCTGGTCAACCATACTTAGCTTATCTTGCTGCCCTCTGGCTGTCATCAAACATCAATCATACAGCAAAGGTCAGAAAAATCAACACTCTGTAATTAAGAAACAGTTTCATTCTAAATTTCATACTATAAATAAGTAATCCTTGTGTAAATCTGATTAATTTAACTTTAAATTTGCTATTTTTTCAAAAATAACTTGTCACAGATGTATATTTTATTTCTGCAAGATTTTTAAAACCAAGGATTAACTTTACTAATTAATTTACAAACTTGTCAAAATGCACAAAAAAATCATGAGTTTTGAAACTCGAAAAAAGTTAAGATTACAATCAATATAATTTTCATTTAAAATACACCAGAGGACTTTGCTTACTGGAAATAATAAATTTAATCATTTAGCTTTCAATTAAAACTAAAATAAAAGCTTTAAGGAAACTATTTTTATTTTTAAAAATTCAATTTAGAAGTTAGGTATTGAAAATGAGTGAGTACTTTTATTAAATTATCCAAACACCAACTCTCAACAAAATATATTTTGGAAGGGTTTTATTGAATTATTTTTGGTACAGTTTGGGATGAATTCACACAGTTGAGGCTGTATATTTTTTACTTTTACTGAAATAATATCTTCAATAATTTTTCTTTATATAATTGTAAAAAAAAATTTAAATGGGATGGAGGTAAAACTGACACAAGCCAATATTTACACAAAATTTATAAAAATCATTATGTCCTCAAGATAAAATTAATTAATTCATGAATATATACTAAAATTTCCATTTAAATCAGATTAATCCCAGTTTTTTGTAAATCTAAAAAAAAAATGTGGTCCGCTTTTTCTTTTTTTTTTGTTTTCATTATCAAATATGCACATGCATTTTTTTAATAATACCTCGTAAAAAAAATTAGATGCATGATAGAGTGAAAGAGCTGATAGGAAGAGAATATTATGAGGATGAGGAGGATAGCTAATGACTGTCTCAACTATTACTCAGGAAAGACAGGTACATTTAAACTTAAATAACTTTTTTCTTTTTTAAAAATAAAGTGCTTCTTTCACTTGACACTGACACGATGCATGATTATTAGTATTTTCTAAGACACCTAGATTTAATGACCATTTATGGACAGGAGTACTTTACCCTTTTCTTCAGTGTGTTTGCAGTGTATTTAGCTAAACATAAAAAAAAATTAAAAATTAAAAAAAAATGGAAATTAGTCAACAATACACTTTTACTTGACCCAAGCTTTTTATCCAGTAATCAATACTAATACAACAGATATAATTGGTATTTTACAACCCCTATGTCACAGAATTTGATTATTTTTTAAATTATAGCAAAGAGCTCTGTATTGGTCCAATAAATCTTCTTACTGAAAAAAACAACTTCTTCAATACTTGGTGAATAATAATTTTTAGTAGATGTTGTTCTTTTAAAATTGCAAGAAAAAAAAATTATTACAAACGCCCTACCCCCACAATTATTACATACCCATTTATGAATATTTTGATAATCATTGTGTTAGTTTTTTTTTTCTCTCCTCCTCTCATTCTCTCAGTGGGAAGGGCTTCCACCTCGAAATAAAGTCACAGATAATTATCTTTTACTAGATTGAGTAGCATTTTAAAAGTCATATTTAATTTATAATTTAAAGTCATTAAGTCATATTTTTGTTAACTTAAGTTGGTGATAAAAACAAAACAAAAGAAAAAAGCAACTTAGCTAATTTAGAATTTAGTAATAAAATTGGGAGGTGTGCTAGAAAGTCCTCAAACTAACCAAGAAAAAAATGATGATGCTTGATTATTTTCGCTAGATTTTTGAAAGTTGGTTGAACTGAGAACTTTTGGTACTCTCATGATTAATTTTTTAAAATAAACTTTAATAAAGAATATTTATAATTTTTACTATTACTTTAAATAGGAATAAAATAAATTTAAGAACTCACAAGATAGGAACCAAAAAGTTATGATGTTTTTTGTTATGCTTAATTTCACATTAACTTAGCTAGTTATTTTTTAGTCAAAGAGTGTGAGACTAAGTTTCAAATTGAGGTGGCTGCAAACTCAAAGAGTTTTACTTTTTTTTTATTAATGAATAGCCAAACTAATGTCTCTATTTCTGGAGAAACAAATCTTTTAAAAAAGGCATCATTGTTTCATGATATAAAATTATTACTTAGACAAGACAATATTTTTTGATCAGGTAAGCCACTCACAGAACCAGTTGGTCATTCTGAGAAATAAATTAGTAATATTCATGTTTTAAAGTTTAATGAATCAGGTTTGAGTTTGGGGAACTGGTATTTTTTCTTACTTTTTTTTCACGTGACTGTGATTGAACTTGTCAGCTATTATGTGATGTGGCTTCCCTCTGTCTTTTCTACAAATATTTTCATGGCAACTGCTCTGACAAGCTTTTTCTCCTGGTTCCCAAACCATATATATTTATGCGTGCTACTAGATTGGCTTCAAGGTCCTACTCTTTTACTGTCAAAATAGTTAAATGTAATAGCCTCTTCTATCCCAACAGTTTCTTTTCTTGCACTTCCCGTTTGTGGAATTCCCGTCCGTTTGCTTGCTTCCCTGATAGCTACAATTTCCAAAAGTTTAAATGCAACATCAGTTGCCATCTTCTATCTCCTTGATTCCCATCCATCTCTTTTCCTTTGTTCGACATCCTTTGTATCTTGTTTTTTCTCTCACTGTAACCTCCTGCACACCAGTGGCAGTCTTGCCTTGCTTGGGGTGAAATGATTATTAAAAAAAATGCCCTGATCATATATCTCACAGCTTCTGACCTTATATTTATTTTCACAAAATTATATCAGTTTGCACAAGGATTAGTAGTGTTAATATGTACATGTTTTAGTTCGGTGAATGAAGATGAGCTACAGTTCAGTACCACAGATTTGCTTTTCTACTGCCTGGTCATAAGCAGTTTGACGTCTTCTATCAGCTGAAGCATTGTGCATCTCTGTTCATGAACTGGAATAGAGGGAAAAATACTCTCCCTCTACTCCAGTTCATGAACAGATATGCACAATGGCTGATAGTTTTGTATCTTTTTTAAATTTAAAGAACAATGCAACCAAGGCAACTTGGGAGGCAAATCTAGATACTTAAGAACACTTAAGTGAATTTGATTACCCGATCTAAAGGTATTTCTAACTGGAGTGTACATGTAAGGTTAGGTAATGATGTTATTGAAATTTCTCACCATGTCGCACACATTTGGCTGTGATGCATGTGCCTGGTATACACTTATCAGGCTGGGTGTCAAGATGGGCATATCAAATTTCAAATATTTGCATACAAGTGTCACTTTGTTGACATGATGTTCTCACTTCATCATAATAATAAATAAATAAAATGTTTGAAAGCTTTTTATGAGTAACTAAGTTAAAAGAATCTGCAATTTAGCCATTATCTTTTCTTGGGACATCAAACATGAAACCAACAAATTAACCTATTTTTACATATAGTTTACCCTCAAATATTTTAATTTTAATTTATTTTAATTAATATTGTCTTAAAGAAGGACAGATAGACAAAAAACTAAATGCAACTTTGCTTTTTCATCATGATATCAAATTTCAAAATAAATATCTAACAATGTTATAGTTTTTTATATATACTAGCAGTATAGCTCAGCGTTGCTCAGGTGTAATGAAAGCTTTAAAACTAATCCATGGTCCTGTAGCTCAGACTCTTTGGACGTTGACATGAAAGACTAAAAAGCAATAGTTGTTACCAGTCAAAGCGAAACCTTAGATTGAAAGAAAAATGAATGGATGTAAGTCAAATTTTGATTTCTGGTACCAATGTCAAACAAGTTTTTTGTCGCAAACTGAATTTTAAAGGCTAAATAAGTCCTCTGAGTAAATGGTATCATGGCTGAGACTAAGAACTACAATTATACCTACTTAGAGCAAAACCCAAAACAAAAACTAAAATAAAAGGGCTGAAAACCTGATTTTGATTAGACCCTATAGGATATCGGGATAGCAATTTCCAATATCAGAGTCAAATAAACTAACCTAAGTAAGTCCATGAAACCTATCGTACCCATTGGGAGTAAAATTGGAGAAAATGAGCCATATTGATGGCTGAATATCAGTTTTTGATTGATAGAATATCGGGGGTATTAATTTCCAATATTGAGGAAAATAAGTTGTCTGAGAAGATCTACCAATGTTTGAGATTAAAAACTATAATTTTACCAAGTTAGAGCAAATTCTGCAGCAAGAACCACGATAAAAAGGCTGAAATCCTGATCTTGATCAGACCTGATCGGATATCGGGGTTTTGATTTCCAATATTGGGGGGGAAATTGGAGAAAGTAAGTAGCCCATGGCCTGATCGGAAACCTAAAGAATATTTGTATGAAGTTTAGTGAGAATCGGATAAAAATTGTGGATTTGTATCAAGTGCAGACAGACAGACACATGCACAAACATCTTGCCTTTTAGATAGATAGATAGATGGAGGGAGGGAGAGAGAGAGAGAAAGAGTATTAAACCAGTATCCTTACTGAATGAATCAAATCTATAAGAATCATTTACATTAGACGAGAAACATCTATGGCAGTACTAGAAATGATACTCAATGACAAATTACTCCAATTCTGTGACATCTAAAATTTCCTTACAAACAGCATACAAATGTTAACTTTTATTTAATAAAAGAGTTAGGCGTGAAGAAAAGACTGAAAATAAGAAAAAAAGTTAAAATTAGAAGAGGAAATTAGGATTTATGTAATTTTAAAGTACTTAAAATTTGGTCAATATTTTACAAGACTGCAGTGGACCAATTAATTTGATAAAGAATAAAATGTAAAGACTAAGGATAAATCAGGATTTACATAATTTATCAGAGATTCAGTCAACATTTTCAAGTGCGTTGAAACAAAATTGGGTTAATAATAATAATAATAATAAAAAATCAAATTTATTGAAAGACAAAACCTTAGAAAAACATTAGGAAAGTTCTGAAGAGTAAATTAAATTTTGCGTGTGAGCAGGACCAAATTCAGCAAATGTTGAAATGAAAATCTTATTTTCACCAAAGTTTTTAATAATTAAAGAGAGCTATGGAAAAGGCACCTTTTTAATATCTTTGGGGGTATTACAAAATCATGCTACATGACTGCACATGTGGGACAAAATACAACAATTGAAAGAATTTATTGAGATATAGACTTAGGTCCTCTTTTTAGGGTTTCATTCAGCGCCTTTTATATTTAATAGTTTTGAGAGAAGACATTTTTTTACAATAAACAATTATGCAGGTTTACAATCATATGTTGAAACACCAGTTTTCATCTGATCACTGAAGTTAAGCAATGTCAAGTCTAGTCAGTACCTAGATGGCTGGCCACTTGAGAATGCCAGGTACTGTAAGCTTGGATGTGTAGTTACTGTAATAGATAATGGCATATAATTTGGAATCAGAAAGCCGAGTTTTAATTTCAGCTGGATTTGTTATATTCATTTACATGCAAATACTATTGGGAAGGGCATGAATTCAATGCTTCCCCCAGCTTTGGGTTAAATAGTAGAACTTGTATCTGTAAATCATTATTATCTCCAAGAAATTCTTACAATCTAAAACTTCTTATGGCCTCAAATAACCTGAAAAAAAGTTGATAAGCCCTAAAGGACAATCAATCAATAAACAATAATACATTTTTGCTTTTAATCTTATTTTTCAGTTCCAAGAATTTTTGGGTTATTTAATTTTTTTCTAAAGTGATCAATAATTAACAATGCTACAATTGTAAAACACACTTATGACCTGTGAGTACAAAACAACATTGCTAGGTACTGATCCTAGGTATTTGGTAAATTTAGTCTAGTCTGGCACAAGGCCTCAAGTGCCAGGTACTTAGTGAAGACAGAACTCATTGTAGTAAGTGTGTGAGACTGGCTCACATGGTAACAAGTGAACAACTATCATAGTCCCATGGCAATACATACAATAATTACTTCATTCATCTCAGAACAATATTCTCTAGTGAGACTTCTTCATTTTGATTTGTTAAACATTACTAGTACAAGTGGTTATTCACTTCTGTTTATAAACAACTCAATTAATCAGTTAGTCAGTTAAGTGCCATACATGATACACGCTTGGGCAATCATGTCTCGCAGTAGGTTGCCATTACTTTATGTGGTAGACTGGTTGCCAACCAAGGCTATAGAACCCAATCTATCCTGCTATTTAACCCATAGCTGGAGGGAGAATTGATGGATTCATACTTTCTTGTGCGGATGTGAATGCAACGAATTCAACTGGAATTCAAACGCTTTTCTCCGATTTCACGTTCCGGGTCAATATCCACTGCACCATAACATTTTACTTAAAAACAGTAACACATCACAATTGACTAAGAGTGACAAAAGAATGCTGATGTTGCTGCTCTAATTATTATTATTATTATTATTATTATTATACTACAAACACCACCATTTTCTTTTTGTGAATTACCATTACTTATTGGAGAAAATAGTGGATTCGCTTCTCATTGCCTACTCCTATCATTCAGTTCAAATCCTCCCAAATCTTTTGAACAGGAGTAAAGGGTTACTTCTAAAGTCTTTTCATTCTCTTTCACTTCCAGTAGCACCTTGCATCTTAGTAGCATTGTCACCTTGCTTGGGGTGATATTATATATATATATATATATACACACACACATTATATATACACATACACACATGTGTGCGTGTCAGATTAAATAAATTGCAAACATTGTGTCTGCTTATTTTTAATAACATCCGTTTGTATTCAAGGATAATCTTTCTCATATTATAATTGAAAAATGTAAAAATACGCTGTAACTTCAATAGATGCTTTTATTATGCATTTCTCGATGTTTCCAAGTACTTTCAATCTCCTTCCGAGCTTTAAATGTAACGGCTGACAAATTGCTTAGCGTTCGTTAGAACGTGAAAATTATCCATAAGGGATTTTTTTTTAAATTCGAAAGCAAGAAGAAAATCATAAAAAGAAGAAAATTCACAGTAATTTTTAGCAACATAGTTTCGCCGTTATTTTATGTTCTCACAACTTACACCCCTGAAGATTATCTCAGAACGAGAGTGAAAGTACTTGGGAACATCGAGAAATGGATAATAAAATCATCCATCAAAGTTACAGCTTTTTTTTTTTTACATCTTTCACTTTTAAAACGCAAAAGATTATTCATGAGTACGAACCGATTTTATTAAAAATAAACAGACACAATGTTTGCAATTTATTTAATCTGACATGTCTAAAAGAAAATTTGCTGCCTAAATACACACGCACACACTAAGCAGTATCCTTGGTAATTTGTAAGCCTAATTCCTCACAGGGGATCGTAATTCGATGAGAACTCAATGTCAGAATTTAGAGTATTATAATGAAAATAAATTGGACAAATTTATAAATCTGGCCAATTTATATATATATATATTTATTATTATTATTATTATTATTATTATTATTATTATTATTAAAACGGGCTGATTTTTCGTAAAATACTTCCAAGAAGGAGGGTTTTTTTATGTCCTTGAGAAAATGACGGAAGTAAATAAATTAATAAAAATACTTAGTGACGATTGCAAGTTCCTTCAATTTCTCTTCTTTCTCTGTTTTTTAACCGATGTGTCAAGTCAATATCATGAAATGAAAATTAATGCTTTGTTCGATTATGTATTTATTCATTTTCACCGAGTCATATATTTTTGTCATTTGGTTAAAGTTCACTCGAAGCGATAACAAATTTAATTTCCTTAAGTAAATCGTTCCACCCAGTCCCAGACTTTGTCGAATTGTTCTGATTCTATGGTGATGATGAACAATTAGACAAAAAAGTCTCAATCAAAATGGACATCAAAATAATTTACAATCAACTAAATATATGAGACAATGCCACAATGTCACAATATGATCTTAAAAAACAACAACAACAACAACAAACTAGAATATTTTGAAACGTACTTAAAATGATAAAATGTATTGTACTTGCAGAAAAGTCGCCCTGAAATTATCCAGCGCGTAAAATCAAATAAATCATAAATCGTGCTTTAATTTCAGTAACGAGTAAAAAATCGTACTGAATACACAGCATTTAAAAGAGAATTCTGACAAAATCTCTGACTTACGTGGGAAATATTATTACGTTATATTCTATTGATTTATTATGAAGAAACTAGGCGGAATAAAATCTAATTTTATCAAACATTATTACAATTCTTCAATTTCGACAATATTTTGATGAGTTCGTTTTTCTTTTGTTTTGTTTCGTTTTTTTCAAATTAATTTCACTGCTATTTGTTTATTTTATATTTTTTATCGCAACTTCTTAAACCGCCATTCAAAGTCAGCAAGGAGTACCTACCAGGAATAAAGATTAAGCTTAACGGCAAGAGGCTCGAACTCGAATCTCTTTTAGTCTTTTCTCTCGGCAAGCCTGTTTAACATGCAAGTAGCTTTTGCAATGAAGCCACAAAACGCAACTAGCGACAGAAGTTCGAGTCAAACCTCATATTTTTTAAGCATCAGATAACTTTAGCTGAGTCTTCTTAGCAAATTCTCGAGTTTGGGCCTTATTTCGCGTTTCAACTCTCACACAAAAAATGAGAATTAGAAACTTCAGTTATTTTCTACAAGGAAGACGTAACATCAGTTGCGTTAAAAAGAAAACCATGAACTTCGATCATACTTAAAATGTATTTAATTTTTTATCTAATATAAGCCTTGTCATGTAAGCTTCATGTTGTAATAAAAATAATATGCAGCTTTCATTTTTTAAAAAATTTTCTCCTGAAATTAAGATTTCAGAAATACACGTCCAACAAGGTTATGTTTTAAATGTAACTATTGAAAACGATGCTAAAAAAGCATTTAATTTTTTTTTGTTTTTTAATCATATCACCCCAAGCAAGGCAGTCCACTGCCACTATAGCGCAGGGGGTTACATAGAGCGATTGGGTATAGGAAATGTCAGAGGGAGGGTGATAGACGAGTTAGGAGGTATGTAGGGAGAGAGTTGGAGGGAATGGGTGCGAGTTAGTGTGTTAGGAGGTGTCTATTGACCTTACATTTAAACTCCTGGAGGTTGTAGCCGTCGGGGAAGAAATCATGCGGAAGAGAATTCCACAGGCGGGAAGTGCGAGAAAAGAAGCTATTGGAGTAGAAATTGCGGTTACATTTCGTCGGTTTCACTGTAAAGGAGTGGGACCTAGTTGCCAATCTAGTATCTCGTGCAAATTCACACCTAGGGGGCACCAGTGATTTAAGTTCATCCGAGCAGAAGCCGTGAAAGTACTTATAGAAGAGGCACAGGGAAGCCACGCCACGCCGGTGAGAGAGTGACTGCAGACGGTCAGCTAAGTCGGTCTAAAACAAAACCAACCACGAAAATAGTTGTTTTTAATCAATTCACCCCAAGCAAAGCAATAATACCACTAAAAATAGAACGGGTTTGGGAGAGTAAAAAAGGAAAAAGGAAACAGTAAGGAGTGTAAAGCGGACAATAGATCGACTTCTATATTGAGGAAGTTAGGTAGGTGCCAGTACTGCTGAAGAGATATGTGCCGATAGTGTTACGGTTATTAGCGTGCTAAGTGGAATCGGCATGCTAAGATCAACTTTTAACCGATTATAGTCGATTTCATTTACTTCGAGTGAATGCACTGAAAAAGCATATCTTCCTCCTGCTAGGGATTAAATAGTAGAGTAGAATAGGCTTAGGTGGAAAACTCTGAATTCAGCCCCACCCCGTAAATATAATAGCATTCTCGACCACCTAAGGGATAAACAATACTAAATTCAAAACTTTGGAAATTGCAACAGGGAAATGACTACACTACATTTCTTAAGAAATAATGACAATTCACGGATAATAAAGACGAATGTGTGGAGAGCCATAACCGCCTAAGAACTGAAGGGATGGCAATAAAAGTTACATTTCCTGTAACCATCTGTTATGTTGTCAAATTAAAATATTTGAAAAATCTCTCAGAGTTAACCTGTATATTTATAAATATAAGAGACAATGGGAAAACTATTAGTTGCCAACGCGTTTCATCCAATGTGGATTTTTCAAGGCAAAAAACGAAATGAATTTATTATTAGTTACTTAGTTTTTCATAAATTCATTTCGTTTTTGGCCTTGAAAAATCCACATTAGATGAAACGCGTTGGCAACTAATAATTTTCTCATTGTCTCTTATATTTATAAAGGAAAATATGTATATAATACTCCTTAATATTTAGTTAGTAAGCTCAACTTTGTCCGGCACAAAGCAATAGCAATGAGGTTTCTTGTAAAGACGGAATTCATACGCATACAAAATAGACTGTGAAACACGCTTCTTAAACGATCATGTTAAAATACTCTTTGAGCCTTCATTTTCTGGATATCTACAACCTTAAGTCCTACATAGGCACCTCGCATTAACTCACGTCTACTGCGGTTATCTCTGTTAGAGTGTTTTTACTATTATAATTTGGATAAGAGACATTGGATAAATAAAGTCAATGCAGTGTCTGTTCAATAATGGGACTTCACAACGTTCAAAGTTTAATGAAATAAAATCAAAGTATTTTTCGTAGAAGTTTTTTTGAGTCTGAAAAGTTCAGGTGTAACATCCACATCCAAGTTGGCCAATGCTGTCAAAAATGAAGGCAACATATATATTGATGTACTTACTATTGAGTATCTTACAATAAGACATAAGAAACATAATAATTCAAAGGATGGAAACATTATATATATATATATATATATATATATATATAGTCATCCGCAGACAGATTTTTTTCGCTGTATCACAGCTCATCAGTACGGTTAGACTCCGATTGCTTTTAACCCAGGATTGAAACCCGACCGAAGTGGCGTCAGTCGGCAGTTCTAACTCTGGGCCATGGGTGCACGGTAGAAGGAGGCAGACTTTTTAGCATGTATATTGTCATTATACACGCGGAAGGAAAAAATGGTTGCGGAAGGAAAAAATGGTTGCAAAAAAAGAAAGAGCTAAGCACATGAACATCAGCCAAAACGATTTGGACCAAGCCAGTACGTAGCCCAAAGAAAAAAACTCGAGACGAGCAATCAATAACAAAAAAGCGCTCAATACGTAAGCAGAGCAGAATAAGTAAATTAACCTAGTGAGCCAACAAACCTACCAAGGTTTTACCAAAAAGGATCTTCAGAGAAGGTTGGCTAACCTTCCCTGAAGATCCGTTTAGGTGAAAACTTGGTAGATTTGTTGGCTCACTAGGTTAATTTACTTGTATATATATATATATATATATATATATATATATATATATATATATATACAACGATCTTTATTATAATAGACAGGATATCTATAGATATATATATTCTTCACTACTCGACGACATAATTATTGCAAAAAATAAAATAATAAAGCACTGTTAAAGAGAAACACACAGCAAGAGCTTTCATAATTGGTAGTAAAGAGAATGAATTGAGCCAACACTGCATCACGATAGTCTCTCTCCATGAGCGTGGCAGGAGGGATATGTGTGCGTATATATATATATATATATATATATATATATATATATATAATTAGTTTGCGAATTAAAAGTGTGTTTGTTGGACTGACACAAATAAATATTACTCGCTAAAAGGTTTGACATTGTCTGGGACAAAATGACTTTCATGATCGTCAAGTTCGTCATTGTTTACATACGTACAAAATATATTTTCTCTAAAATACAACATGTGGTCAAATCCCAGTTTACTCACGCTGAGAACATTAACCTACAACGAGCTATTGACCCAGATTTGCTTTTATTGTGCTAGATGATTAATACAACTGGTGTAAGGTATCATTTGATATTGTATCATTTCAACATCATCTCCTCTCGCCAGCTAGAGAGGCCATTTGAACATTTCTTTTGAATCAGCGATTCTCAACATGGATTCTAACGTCCCCTGTCCCTTAAGAGTAGGGGCACTTCGACGTGATGTAATGGTCAGTAAGCTTGTCTCGATAGAACCTCTTACAACTGAGTAGTGAGTTCGATCCTCACTAGTGCGCCATACTTTCAGCCTTGTGCCACATCTAAGCGGCACTTGGAAAATCGTCTGCCCCTTGGGAGTGTCATGAACTCTCAAACAGGTTAGTAGAATGAAACCTGATTGGGACAAACCGCAACATTTTATATTCGCATTTTGAGCTTATATCTTTATATTTTACTAGCAGTATAGCCTGGCGTTGCTCGGGTGTAATGAAAGCTTTAAAACTAATCCATGGTCCTAGAGCTTAGACTCTTTGGGCGTTGGCACGAAAGACTAAAAAGCAATAGTTGTTTCCAGTTAAAGCGAAACCGTAGACTGAAAGAAAAATGAATGGATGTAAGTCAAATTTTGATTTCCTGGTATCGATATCAAATAAGTTTTTTTTGTCGTAAACTGAATTTTGAAGGCTAAATAAGTCCTCTGAGTAAATGGTATCATGGCTGAGACTAAGAACTACAATTATACCTACTTAGAGCCAAACCCGAAGCAAAAACTAAAATAAAAGGGCTAAAAAAAAATACAGACATACAGGCAGATAAACAGATATACACACAAGCATCTTGCCTTATGTATATATTATCGATTTTCTGCACTATTGTAAGAACTGCAACCTTGAAATTTCTGAATATCGTTTCTTATGTCTTTGTCTATGAGTGTATCAAATTTGATTAAAATCGGACCACTCCTTCTATAACCCGATTTTTTCGATTATCGATTTTCGATATTTATCGGGGGTACGTCGACACAAAACCTAGCTAAGAACACTCGCAGACGCTGTACAACTGTGTAAATTTTTAAGAAAATCGGTTCAGCCGTTTCGGTGTCTAAAAGGTAACGGACACACACAGACAAAGTTCCATTTATAAATAAGTTTAGATATATAGCTTAGATATTTAAACGCAATTGCTACATGTATATGAAACAAAAACCTGCAAGCTAAAATCTGACAGCTTTCATGGTCTGACTTGGCGATCGCTACTCGACTGCTCCCATCATAACTAACTTCCGGTGATCGGCGCTATTTTAATGTAACGTTGCCTTAACCCTGCTCCATTTACCAGTGCGCTTTTAATATAAGGACACCAGCCTATACAAATATCTGTAAATGGGACTGGGTAAAAAAAGGGGCAAAGAACTACTGTTCTGTATTGTATTACCTAAACATCCACTCTAATGAGGAGGATGTTATTTGGAATTTAAGTTAGATTAAGCCAAAAGAGATGAATTCAGCTCAGAATATATTGTTTTTTAATGATTTATTTTATTTTTAACGTTAAAGACGCGTGTGTTCACTCATGTAAATACATAATTTGTTCAACACATTATTGTCAAATCTATCACCCTACATATTGTTATATGTATTTCTTTAAAAGACTCTGATCTCTTAAAAATTGAATTAAAGTTATATTTAAACTTAAAACATTATCTTGTAATCAGGTAAGAGCTGATACAGATCCTGTGCCAGCAGAATGAACGTTTGGAACAAGTTGTCAGCCATGTGTTCTGATGTATACTGATTTTAAACACCTTCCTACGGGGCCTATCAGAAGGGAGTCCAGCCGGTACTTTGTTCCGGGGCCTAAAAACAGCAATACTCTCGAGAACAAGCGACTATGTTTAATAAACTTAAACTTATCAAACTCATCAGATTCCTTCACTCAGTTTACCCTTCTGGTGTTCATCAAATACCAACATGTGACCACACCACTAACCAAGTGAAAATATATTTATTGTTCAAATTTTTTTTTATAACCGTGTAGCCCCAAGCAAGGCGTTTTACTGCTACTGTTGTGCAGGGGGTTACATAAAAACAATGTTATGAGAAGGAGTAAGGGGTTGCAGGGGGTGTCAGGAAGAGAGTAGGAGAAGGAAGAAAATATTGATGAGAGCGGAGTGGACGGAGAAAAAAGCATGAGAGAGAGAGAGAGAGAGAGAGAGACAGGAGATGACTATTGACTTTACATTTAAATTCTTGGAGATTATAGCTTTTGAGAAAGCAAGTATACGGAAGGGAATTCCAAAGGCGGGAAGTGCGAGAAAAGAAACTGATAAAGTAGAATTTGCATTTAGATGGATAGCAGGAGCACCCGACCAGATATGGCAGCAATATTCAATGCACGGGCGGATGGGAGATTTGTATATGTGCAGGATTGTTTCGGACGGGAAAAACTTCCTGGCCCTACACAGAAAACCGACTTTCTTAGCAGCAGATTTAGCTATGAATTCTATATAGTTATTCCACTTGAGGTCTGATGTGAGAGTTAATCCGAGGAGACGCGATGTTTTACTTTCAGGGAGAGAAGCCATGTTAATGGGCGGGAGGAACAATTGTCTGTGATGGTTAATAGATAGCAGCTTCGTTTTGGAAGCATTAAAATTTACGAGCCATTTCTTACTCCAGTCCACCACGGATTGGAAGTCCTTTTTAAGCTCGGCAGCGAGGTTTGCTTTGTCAGCTTCGGCAGATTTTTGATCGAGACGAGAGTAAACCGTTGTGTCGTCAGCGTATATGCCCACTTGGGATCTTATTACACCAGGGAGATCGTTAATATAGATAAGAAAAAGCGTCGGACCTAAAATAGAGCCTTGAGGCATTCGTGTGATAGTATTGAGAGGCTTGTCCGTTCAATACAACCTTCATTGTATGATTTGAAAGAAATGACTGGATTAGGTCAAACAATTGTCCAGTTATACCATAGCCCCTGTCAAACGCTTTGGAGATGTCAAGGTCAACAGTTCGGGCTTCGCCGTTTTTGTCGAGGGCCTGGTGTATATATTCAGTGATGATCGTGAGCATATCAGCAGTAGACCTGGTGAAGCGGAATCCATACTGTTTGTTTGTCAGAGAAGAGTCTGTGGGCTGTGAGATGTTGTACCACCTCGGCATTGATGATGGCTTCAAACACTTTGCCAAAGATCGGTAGGAGGCTAATAGGGCGATAATTAGCGGAGTCAGAGGGTTCCCCAGTATTTTTATATATAGGAACCATGGAGGAGGGTTTCCAGCAGGCAGGAAAGCAAGAAGCAGAGAGGTAGTAGTTATAGTTTAGAGAGAACAGAGGAGAGTTCAGGAGCACATTTCTTTAGGACAATGATGGTTATTCCGTCGCCATGGCTCGCTTTATTTTGGAGACCACCGAGGGAGTAATTAGTATGTCAGTTAGTTGGGCCTGGGTTCGGAGAGGGAAGTCAGGTACAGATACTCCAGACATGTCCAGTGTCGAGTTAGTGGAGAATCTGCGAGCAAAGCACTCAGCCTTTGTCCTGCTGAAGAGGTGAGGACCTCAAATTCGTTGATTAGAGGGGATTGAGGGCTTACTGCTGTTCAGCACGCTTTTACAGAGCCTCCAGTAGTCTTTGGAGACGAACTTACGGGATGCTATGCGCTGCTCCTTTAAGTACCTTCTTGCATTCATTGCGAGCCGAGGCAAAAAGGCGCCTGTTATGGTCCGACGCGTGACTCCGGTAACACCGAAAGAAATGATTTCGATGGGCGATGGCGGAGGAGAACCAGTGGGGGTGAGTGGGATTTAAGTCTCAACTTTCTGGTAGGGATGAAAGCATCAATACCAGCCTTAACCCAAGAGGAGACCTCAGCCGCACAGTCTTCAACAGGAAGACTAAATACTTTATTCCAAGGGACGTCACTCAGGAAATCGCGGAACGAGTCCCAATCAGCTCTTTGGTAGCAGTAAGATATTCTGCTGGTCTGAGGTTCTTGGGTGGGGTGAAGGCGGAATGAGATGCTGACGGAGACTATCGCATGGTCCGAGTTTCTGAGAGGACAGAGTTGCTTGACATTGCAAGAGTCAGGGATGGAGGTAAAGCAGAGATCTAGTAGTGAGTCGTGTCCATTAGGGTTATTACAGAAACGCGTGGGAAACTCCACCACCTGCATAAGGGACTGAGTGATTGAAAAATTCGTGGTGTGTACACCAGCAAGATCTGTAACGGAGTTATCCAGCCACTCAGCATGATGGACGTTAAAGTCGCCAAACACAAATATATGGGCAAACGGGTGGGAGGCAATGGCCTTGTCGATATTGTTGGAGATGCTGTCAAGTATGGAGCAGTCGAGAGATGATGGGGGGGGGGGCGGTAGAGAAAGAAGAGATAGCTTACTGAGATTAGAAGGGATAGACGGAAACACATAAGAACGATGTAAGGATTCAAGAGAAATCATTCTAGCTAGAGGAAGGCGTTCACTGACCTAAACACCAAGCCCATGCATATGGACATTGAAGTCCTTTCTGAAGAGGGGAAAGGTAGCCAGGGATAGAGAAGTCAGAAGAGGGAATTGAGGGGTTGAGATTAGTCTCACAGAGAGCTAGGATGTCAGGGGACTTTTGATGGAGAAAAGAGTCAACGCTACTGAAGTTGTTTCGGATACCCCGGATGTTAGTAAAGGAAATGTTAAGAGGTTTAGGTGATTTTAATTTGCCTCGTTTAGCTTTTTTGGCGGAGATATGGATGTTCATGTTTAATGTTGTCGTTGTAGAGAGACCTCGAGTAGAAAAGGCAATCAGTTATTATCTGTGACATGCACTGAAAGGGAGGCTGCAGCAAAGTGTGGCCTCGGGGTTGCCCACCAAAAGCGCCTGCAGGGACACCTATCCATGCGCGACATGGCACTGCAAGAACCCCAATATTATGCAACTACTGATCAGATCGGCCGCTCTTGACGCTACGCAAGAGGTAGGGCTCCTGACTACCAGTCGGAAGCAGCAACCAGAAAACTGCCAACCCGGTACCCTCACAATGAGGAGACGTTGCCACCGACCACGCACATCGCAGGAAAATCGCGGAAGCACCATTACTGAGGTCTGAAGAGAAAAAGAGAGCCGGAGACCACTTCCTGAACAGGGAACAAGGGATGAGCCTCTACAGCTGTTCAATGGATGTGGGTGGAGTGTGAACCGGGCGATAGAAAGGTCTATCTACTCCACCCGGTTCACACTCTACCCACGCCTATTGAATAGGTGAAGAGGCTCATCCCTTGTTTCCTGTTTAGGATGTGGTTCCGGCTTTCTCTTTTCCAATCTTTTCACTCCTATGTAGCCCCCTGCACATCAGTGGCGTTACCGCCTTGCTCGGGGTGATATGATTAAAAAAAAAAAATTTTTAAATAAAAGTAAAAAATAAAGTAAAAGTTTTAACTTCGTTAAAGTCCTAACTACCGACAACAAAAATTTCTGACAAGTTAAAGATAAACTTCATAGCAGAACGTTCAATTGAGCAATGAAAATAAGTAGTCATAGAGAAATGCAACAAATGACTTACATGGAAAAAATACAACTCTGTATAGAATCTACCCACTGGACATGAGAAAAAGTGGCGATATTTGAGAGGTGGGAAGGAGTAGTAAAATAATATTCAACGCACAGCCCACACAATTGGGACGGTGAGCAATTGCGGCACAAGGCTTAGGAGGAAGTGGGTAGAGGCTGGTCGACGCCATCTTATACCTAGCTAACCATCAATCACGATCCTTTCATGCATTACAATTTGCCACAAAAAATCACCCATCATCATTCAATCCGACATGTATTACAATACTACATATAAATCGGGAACCTAAGAAAAAACATTGTATAAAAGCTTAAAATGTTCAATAAAAATATATAAATAAAGTGCATGACGAAGGGGAAAAGCAAAGAACAAGAAAAAACAAATTAGAATATATCAAAACAGGACAAACTAATATAAAATATATTAGTAGGACCAATCCACCCTACAAAAATAAGAGTAACCACTGTATTCTATCTATAAGAATCACTAATGAATGACAAAGTAAGTGGTGGGATGGGAAAGTAAAATAACTGACCCAGCCGAAATCAAACGGGACAAAAACAAACTAGAGAGGTTGAAAATTTCGATATAGATCATGACCAAAGAGAACGCTAGAAATAGTAATCACTCACATTAACTAGGTACACAAGAAGGTTCTAGCTTAACCAGAGGAGGAATTCAACAGGAAACTGCCCTCTTGTGTCAAAGGGGACCTAAAAAAAGAAACCAGGGTAGTGATGGTAAGGCTAGGGAAGAGTTCCTTAGCGCTCCCCTTCAAGATCGAATCTTCCGTCAACGCACAGAGTAGAAAAAACAATCTCGAGGCGTGTCGGTAACACACCAAATGTGGCATTCCCAGCTCCCTATAACACATACCGGTCTGCACATCTTATGTTTGCCAACACCTCACAAGAGAGAGGAGAGCAAGCGCTCGATCGCCTCATAGTTCTTGCAAAGCGGGAGAATAGACAACCAGTAAAGGATAAGGAGAAAGACCTACGTAGCGCACACCGCCACTCTATCCTTTAAGGACAACTGCCTTCGCAGCTGTCCAGGGAGTTTCTTCGACCTTTGACTGTACCTCCGACTAATTCTTCTTCTGCTGGAGATCGGGCCCGAACCACACTCTAAGAATGGGGACGGCTCTGTCAGTCCAACTAAAGGGTCCCGGAAGAGCAGCGCCCTTCCAAGCACCTAACCGCAAGTCAGAAGACTTGATGCGGTTAATCTTGGCACCAGTGACGAGCTTGTACCGTTCAAGTGCCTTCTGTACCACTTCAATGTCGCTGCGGCACGACATGAAAATGGATACGTCATTGGCGTACGCGGAAACCCTGGCTACAAATATTAATCGCAGAATGCAAATGGCTTTAAAAAAGATTTTTGAACACTGAAAAACCGTGAATCAATTTCCTCCAATCAAATTCGTCCACAGGCCCGCCCACTCCATCCACGGATCGGGCAAGTTCAAACCTCGGACCTTCCAGGCCACTCCAACCCACGAACGGAGCGGACGAGCTCGCAGGCAAATTTTGTCACACATAATCATCAGCAACGGGTAAATTTCTTCATTCCCCACAAAAAAAATGTTATACTCATCTATAAACATGCGCGCGTGCGCACACACACACACACACACCTACGTCCAACCACGTACACAAACGCTCACTCACAAATATGCTCTCTCTTAGGAAGAAATTCTTATAAAGTAGAAAATGCCTTCATGATTAAAATCGAAACGTTATCAATAATCCCGTGAATATTCTAAGAGAAAAGAGAGAAAAAAAAATTGAAAAAAAAAAATCTCCAAGTTAGACAGTCCTTGAAACGCCTATCTATCTAATAAAAACAAATTACTACAGAATAATGCATACGCTATCTAAATAAATAACTATCCAACTTAGATATGAAATTGACTAAGAAAAATAACTGCCTTAAAATCAAACAAAATTATGCGTTAAAAAAGACCCTTTCTAAGTAAAAGTAAGGTAAATTCAACTGTTTAGATCATTTAAAATGAAAACAAACATGCGCTACTACTTGACCTCGGGAATATTTCAGTAGGTTATATATATATATATATATATATATATATATATCAGACTCAAAGTTTTCTGATGAACCAACTAAGAGCGCATCAATCACTAGCTCTCTTGATCCACAAACACCTGGAAGCTTTTACCGTTGCCTCGGTAATTAAGCAAATCGATTTTTTTCCCTGCTTGTCAACTCCAGTTTGGTTAAGGACTTGGGTAATGAAAGCCCTGCTCTGCAAGTTCCTGATACTTTGCGAATTTTCTCTTGTAGGCTTCTTCCATATTCTCTTCTCAATGTACAGTTAACGCTCACATGATCAATTGTCGGGTTTGACAAAACAATCATATCTGGGCGGAGTTGGTTTTCACAAATATGATCAGGAAACTTCAATTTCCTACCAATATTCACTCTTGATTTCTGGTTTGAGGCAGAACTGAGTAGTGACAATCTAACTGTTGTGTCGTCGGATCTTCTCCCTTGCTCTTATAATGTTAATAGTTCCGTTGACGAGCTTGAATTCTCTAGCTTGGATACAATTTCCAACAGTATCTGCGACCACCTGGTCATAGCGCCAGCGATAACGCCCTTCGCTCAATGCCTTGGGACAGTCACTGAGACTATGTTGGAGTGTTCCGCTTTTTGTGCACAAAAAGTATTGTGTGCCGCTTCACCAGGCTAGGTAACGTATCATAAAATGCTTGGATGAGGAACCTGATTTAGATGAAGTTAATGTGCCAGATATTTGACCAGCTAATGTTTCTTTTTTTCCATGTTCTCCCATTTCATTCAGGTACTTTATCCCAGTGTATCCTTTTTACCAGCCGTAAATCTTCCTCGCTTGCTATTACTTCTTTCTATAGAAGATGTTGGCGTTCTTTATCACTATGTGTCTTCTAAGGTTGTGATGACAGTTTAACCACGCTCGACCTATTGCTTCTGTCTCTACGAGAGATTTTTTTTTCAAGCGTTCATTCACAATTTACAGCTTTCGCGATGCTTTCCACCTTCTGTGTATATTTCTATGCCGGCTTCAACCACTTTGAGGTTATTATACCTCTTTTTGTTCTGATCTTGAACTCCTCCGTTAGTCATTTGAAAGAGAGTTGTAATACGTTAGTCGATCAATACAAGTCTGCATTGGCCAGGCTTCTTGTTTGTACCAGCCACCTCCTCAGGCAGCTGCTAATCTTCTTTTCCATAGACATCAGTGCTGTCATGGAGATTTCGTAGAACATAAGGGGCCAAATTTCCAGGAAAAATCATATTCTGGTAAATAGAAAATGTAAAACGACCTGGTAATCCGGATTTGTCCACTGTAATTTGCCATGATTCGAGATCTGTAGTTGTTTCCTGGGTGTCAGTCGTATACGTCAAGCTGCAATGAAGTAATTTTCCCAGGCTTTTTATTGGTTTTTACTTTAATGCTGGGATTGTGATTCCTGTTGTGAAAAAGCGGTATTCATCAACAACACTTCTCTTTAAAACCAAAACTGCTTAAATTTCATTCGTGCCTATGAAAGTGTTTTCTCTTGCACTTTCAGTAATCACTTGCAACCAGTAACAGATGATGTGGTGACTTCACCTGTATAGACTCTGATATGTAGCTGCCGAACTCCAGATAGCAGGAAAGACTGGGTTCTGTAGATTTGGGTGGCTACCGGTGTAGGAAAAAAAAACTGTTAATTCAGAATCAGTCTTGGGGTGGACCACGCCGCCTGGAGAATAAAGTGGTTTGCGTAGGGCCAAAACCCCCACCTGTAAAAAAGACAAGTGACAGAAGCATCGACGACAACAAACCAGCCCAAAACAGAGCGATGACGAGGGGTCTTCGAGGGCCTATGCTTCACTCAGAGTGATGGGGTTAAATAATAATAAAAAAAGACGTCAATCTGAAGTTACTGTTCCCGATGTAGACTTAATATAGAAATTATTATAATAATCTATAAAGTTACTTATTGAATGGGGTATATATCTTTTCAGGATGTGCGTTGTGGTGCAGTGGATATCGACTTGGAACGAGAAATCGAGGAACCGAATTCGAATTCCAGTTGAATTGCATTCACTTGCGGGCAAATATCCTTAGGAAAGGTATTAATCCGTACCTTCCCACCTATGAATTAAATAACAGGACAGATTGGTCGTCAACCAGTCCACCGCAGAAAGTAATAGCAACCTACTGCGGGATAATGTTTTACCCAGTCAGTCATGTCTCTTTCGAGACATGATCGCCCAAGCGTGTATCACGTATGGCACTTAACTGACTGATATATATTTTTACAGGTCTTTTTTGAGTGGTATAGATACAAACGCATTTGTGAGATCCAACTACAAATTTACTAAATCTCCTCTGTTTTCTTTTGCTTAAGAGCTGTGTCGATACAACCTGGGATGCCAGGAATGTCGCCCGTTCTGTACGGACTTGTCAATATCAATCAGTCAGTTAAGTGCCATACGCGAAACACGCTTGGGCGATCATGTCTCTTTCGAGACATGACTGACTGGGCAGAAGATTATCCCACAGGTTGCCATTGCTTTCTGCGGTAGATTGGTTGCCAGCCAAGGCTATAGAACCTAATCTGTCTTGCTATTTAACCCATAACTGGAGGGAAGAGACAGATTAATACCTTTCCCAAGGATATTTGTGCGTAAGTGAATGCAATGGATTCAACTGGAATTCGAACTCGGTTCCCCGATTTCTCGTTCCGAGCCGATATCCACTGCACCACAACGCACACCCTTGTCAATATACTTGTTGTCAAAAGCATATTTCGTTAAACGCCGAGATAAAATGCAGAAGAACATCTTGCATTCTGTATCTGGAAACGAGATCATCCTAAACTGATAAAATCTCTTTAGTATTCTCTACTTTCGGTATCCAGACTTCATCAGCGCGTCTTCACTTCGAGACTAGATTGTCCATAAAATCCTCTAGAATCGTTCGAGAATATTTGCGCTTGTATACAATATTTGCAACGCCGCTGGGTCCAGGAGATGAGGCTGATTTCGGAGTTCTTAATTCTGGATTTATGAACAGTTCGGCACACGTGTTTTGAATTCTGTGATTGGTAGTTCGGAGTTCAAAATTGAAGTTGCTGCAGACACATTTCGATTTCGCAATACTTTGAATGTCCTGTGTCGCAAATAAAATGTCCTTCCTGATAGGGATCTCATTCTCTCCCCCACACTCGGAATCTCCTGGGGTGTGGATTCATTGTTTGAGTCGTAGCTTTTTCAGAGGAAGCTATTTGGCCTGCTAACCCAAATAAATCATTTAAACGTGTTTTAATAAATTTAATTTTTTAAAGTACAGTAAGTCATTCTTATAGCGTAAATAAATTAGAATATTATCTTTGATTTGAAGAGATTTTCGAATACACAAATTGTATATGATCTTTATTCTTTAAATGTCTTATCAATTTAAAGCGTCGCATCTTTTTATCGTATAAGTAATTTGTCTAATTTTTTTTTTAAGGCTACTTCTATTTTTAACGAATTCCCTCGTATTTTTTTCGCGCAATGTGTTTTTTTCCAGCGCGATGCTTCGTTTGCTCACTTTTCCACCTTTCTTTACATTTATTTTTTTTAATCAGTTATTTTAACTTTTAAAAATAGATATTTTTTATATCATATTTATTTAACGCGACTTGAAAACAAAACAAAACAAACAAAAAAATCCCTTTTTGTCTTTATCCAACACTACCAATTCAGAGACCCTTCCACTGGAAAGAAGCATGAATAAATAAAAAACACTCATCAAGCGTTCAAATACACTTTTAGTTAAAACTTCATTTACAAATGTGGCGAAATATTAAGTCATTTATCGCTAAAAAAAAGCACATATATTAAGTCAGGGAGAGTTGTTGATTTAAAATGCGTCTCGGATATGCAATCGTCGATAAAAGCGGTTGACGTTCTGAAAATGGCGTCCGTCGCGTTCGTGACCATCTTGCTTTTTTGTGTATTTTGGTTTGCATGTGACTTGGACGATGCGATGGATTTCTAGCCGTTTGCATGTTCTGAATTAGGGCTTTTTTTTTTTTTTTTTTTTTACACCGAGCCTACGATTCGTGATTTCAACGTTTTTTTCTGTCCTTGCATCTTCAAGTTTGTACTTGCGATTTGTTTGTTTCGTTTTGAAATTGAGCTACCACATTAATTTCCTAACAAAACTTTGGACGATTTATCTACTAGATACAATAAAGACCGCTAGAGAATTTAACCAGATGAAAACGTGATTATATATATATATATATATATATATATATATATATATATATATATAAATGAGGTCACTGCTCCAAATAGTAAACATCCAAGTTACTCGGTCACGTAACTTGCAACACACAAAGAAAGACATTTTATAAGGAACATTTTATTCGTTGATACAATTTTAAGTTGAGAAAATTATTGTGTAATAATAAACTCGAGCATACAATAAACAAACAATTGAAACACGCACTAAAAAACAAAAAATAATAATAAAAAAAAACTACTTTTCCTTGAAAAGTAAAAAAATCTATTGCTAATCGGACGCTTGAAATGCAACAAATCAGGAAAAAAAGAGGAAAAGAAAAAGGAAGCTTTTATGTTTACAGATAAATAATAACACGAAGCTAAAGTTTACAGATTTATTCAGCGTATCAAAAATGGATGTGCGTTATGATGCAATGGAATGAGAAATCTGAGAGCCGAGTTGGAATTCCACTTACGCGCAAAATACCCTTGAGAAAGGTGTGAATCTCTTCTCCCTCCAGCTATGGGCTAAATAGCAGGACATATTGAGTTCTGTAGCCTTGATTGGCAACCAGTCTACCAAAGGAAAGAAATGGCAACCTACTGCGGAAAAATTTTATGCCTAGTCAGTTCTGGATCGGCCAAACGTGTATCATGTATGGCACTTAATTGACTAACTGACTGACCAAAAGCAAAGTCAATATAGCTGCTGTAAAAGCCAGTCTGTCGTTAAGGGAGGAGGTTTTGCAGAGTGGTCACTTGAGAACATCCTTTTCCCTCTTCCAATCTCTGTGAAAATGAAGTAAACTAATTTTAGCCTGCAAATTCTTATTCCTGATCGTCCCGATTTAAAGGCATTATCAACTTAAAACACTCTTTCAACGGGCCTGATCCGCTGAATAACCGTGATTATCAAATTATGAACCCTAACGGCGTGAAGGAGATGATTCATCCCCCGGTAAGGAACGACAACAAGTGTCACCTGACGTCATCCAGTGACTATTAGCGTTAAGTGGACACAATTCCTCGTTGATCCCTCGCCCGAAAAGGAACGACATGATCAACGGGTATCACCAGACCGTTATCCTGGAACTGTTCGTACCAAGCACAAAATAACTCTAGGGACATGGAACGTGAGAACGTTGAACAAATGCGGATAGCTGGAGAATGTCAAGCAGATGACATTTTAGGCATATGCGAAACTAGGTGGCCAAACAACTGAGATTTCGTCATTGACAACAATAGGATCATATACGCAGGTGGTAAGGATAATTAAAAAAAAAAAAAAGTAGGCTTGATACTAAACCAAGACACGAAGAAATCCGTTCTGTGGTGCTACCCGTTATCCAAAAAAGTTTCTGTGGTGCTACCCGTTATCCAAAAAAGTTTCTGTGGTGCTACCCGTTATCCAAAAAAGTTTCTGTGGTGCTACCCGTTATCCAAAAAAGTTTCTGTGGTGCTACCCGTTATCCAAAAAAGTTATTGTGGTCAAACTGAAAGGAAAACCCTTCAATATAGCTGTTATAGTAGAAGTAGAATGGCTCAACAAATGTGAAGAAGCAGAGAGATTAAGCACGACTAATAAAGGAGACATGCATAAAAAAATAAGAGAACTAACACGACAAAAGGATGTATAAAATCCAAGGGCGGAACGCTCATATTAGGGAAAGAGGGGATAAATCAGAGGCTATATATATATATATATATATATATATATATATATATATAGAGAGAGAGAGAGAGAGAGAGAGAGAGAAATACACAGAAATACTGAATGGGTGGAAATACTAAAAACCGAAGTGGAAGCTGCACTGGCCAAATTGAATAGAAACAAAGTAGCAAAACCAGACGGTATTGTAATAGAGATGATGACAGCCTTAGAAGAATTCAGCATAGACAAAATTACAGAAATAAATGAAATCTACAACAGTAGCAATATCCCGGAAGGCCAAAGCAGATCAATTTTCATAGCACTGCCTAAGAAGCTAGGCGCAAAGAAATGTGAAGCCCACCCAACAATCAGCTTAACAAAACTCATCATCTGGATTCTGATGAATAGAGCGTGCAGTAGAATCAGACCAGAAATAAGACAAGAACAGTGCGGTTTCGTCGAGGACACTGGAACAAGGAACGCAATATTTATGCTCGAAATATTGGAAAGGACAATAAAAAAGCAGAAAGACGTGTACATGTGTTTCATAGACTACGCAAACGTACGCCACAAAAACTTGATAGGGATGCTCGGCAACCTGGACATATTCGGGAAGGACATTAGAGTGATCAAGGACCTGTACTGGCAGCAAATCGTCTACATATAGAGAGGCAACAAGTTCAGCAGATATACCGCAATAAAAAGAGGTGTAAGACAAGGACGTGTCTTCTTACCAAATCTATTCAACCTATGCAGCGAGGCAATTCTGGGAGAACTACAAGTCCTACCAGGATTTGTCATTGAACAATCTGAACAATATAAGATACGCATATGATACAGTGCTGATAGCAGACACAGAAAAGAAACTACATGACCTCATACAAAAGGTAGCTCAACAAAGTGAAAAGAAAACACTAAACATAAACTACAAGAAAACTGAATGCATGATCATCAGTAAAAAGTCAGTCAGTCAATTAAGTGCCATACGTGATACACGCTTGGGCGATCATGTCTCGAAAGAGATATGACTGACTGGGCAGAAGATTATCCCGCAGTAGGTTGCCATTGCTTTCTGTGGTAGACTGGTTGCCGACCAAGGCTATAGAACCCAATCTGTCCTGTTATTTAACCCATAACTGAAAGGAATAGGCGGATTAATACCTTTCCCAAGGGTATTTGCGCGTAAGTGAATGCAAGGAATTCAACTGGAATTCGAACTCTGCTTCCCGATTTCTCGTTCCGAGCGATATCCAATGCACCACGACGCACATCCTTATCAGGAGGAACCCATAATGCCAACTACAAGTCGGGGATACCGAAATCAAGCAGATACAGAAATTTAGATACCTGAGAATTGTTCTAACAGAGGACAGAACATGCGAGACTGAGATCCGAAGACGTATTGGCATGGCCAAGGATGTATTCCAAAGGCTGGGTAGAGTATTGAGAGACGGAAAGATTTAATCAGAAACAAGAAAAAGAGCACTGGACTGTTATGTGATATCTGTCCTCCTGTATAGCATTCACTGCTATACAATCTACTCAAGGATGAAGTAGAGACTCGAAGCAACAGAAATGTGGTTCTACAGAAGGATGCTGAGGATACCATGGACCGAACATGTGAGCAACGACAATGTTTTGTAGAGAATGCAAACGAAAAGGAAACATACTTAGGGCCAGGAAGAGATAGCTGAGGTTGCTGGTACATGTAATGAGGAAGGAGGGCTTGGAGAATCTAATACACACGAGACGAACAGCGGTAAAGAAAGACAGGAGAGAGAGAGAGAGAGCATCCCGAGACATACTTGATGGGCTTGAGCAAGTGGATAGAGGAACGGGGTTTGGGAGAGATACCAAGAAGAAAAGTATTAAGAGCAACAAGGGATAGGGGAAAGTGGAAGTCCATGATCGCCTACGTACTTAAAGGATTCGGTACGTAAAGAAGGGATGTGCGTTGTGGTACAGTGGATATCGGCTCGGAACGAGAAATCGGGGAGCCGAGTTCGAATTCCAGCTGAATCCATTGTATTCACTTACGCGCAAATACCCTTGGGAAAGGTATTAATCCGTCTCTTCCTTCCAGTTATGGGTTAAATAATAGGACAGATTGGGTTCTATAGCCTTGGTCGGCAACCAGTCTACCGCAGAAAGCAATGGCAACCTACTGCGGGATAATCTTCTGCCCAGTCAGTCATGTCTCTTTCGAGACATGATCGCCCAAGCGTGTATCACGTATGGCACCTAAACTGACTGACGTAAAGAAGATTATTTCAAAGCGCAGCTGCTAAATTTTGAATGGACTTAATTTTTTTCTTATTAGTAGCCCGAAAATTGCAAGTAGTGAAATTTAAAAGGAGTTCAGTATCAGAACGTAGTTTAACACCACGAAAAGATGCAGTTTTATTCATTATACCGGATTAGTGAGGCGCATTATTACACACTCAACAGGACGAGTGAAATTTTAAAGTGTAAACGGAAAACAAAAAAACATGTTTTTAGCGGTTCGTCTGTTTGCTTAATCCAACATAAAATTTCTGTGAAAAAAAAAAGTGCTTTTGCACGGAGATTGAGCAAGCGATCGACAGTTTAAAAGCTTAAAAATAAAAAATAAAAACATCTCAGGCTTATCGCCTGTATTTTGAGTGGGAGCCGCTTTTAACTAAGAGGGCACGAGTAAGAATACGCACAAAAAAAAACTGTTCTTGATTTTCAGGGCCGAGACTGGGCAATGATTAGTGAGGAGGCCATGAGCCTTCCTCCCTGCCAATGGGCCTGCCTTATCGTAAGCTGGTATTATTACGCAAAGATAACAAAAATTTCACACAAAAGCAGTATATTTGTAAAATTTTAACTGAAGAACCGAGCAAGTAAAGCTCATTATCAAAATTCCACGAAAAGAAACTGATTTCAATTTAAATTAAAACAAACTATGCCCTTTTAAGTAGCCAGTTTAGTTTTCTCATTTTTTTTTTAATCATATCACCCCGAGCAAGGCGGTAACGCCACTGATGTACAGGGGGCTACGTAATAGTGAAAAGATTGGAAAAGAGAAAAGCCGGAAACCACATCCAAAACAGGGAAGGGAACAGGGGATGAGCCTCTTAACCTGTTCAATAGACGTGGGTTGAGTGTGAACCGGGCGATAGATAGATCTATCTACTTCAATTGAGAGAGAAAAAGAAAAAAGAAATTAAAGTGATAAGATTGGAAAAGAGAAAAGCCGGAAACCACATCCTAAACAGGGAACAAGGGATGAGCCTCTTAACCTGTTCAATAGACGTGGGTGGAGTATGAACCGGGCGATAGATAGATCTATCTACTCCAATTGAGAGAGAGAGAGAAAAAAAAGAAAAAAAATTAAAGTGATAAGATTGGAAAAGAGAAAAGCCGGAAACCACATCCTAAACAAGGAACAAGGGATGAGCCTCTTAACCTGTTCAATAGACATGGGTGGAGTGTGAACCGGGCGATAGATAGATCTATCTACTCCAATTGAAAAAAAAAAAAGAAACCAAAGTGAGAAGATTGGAAATGAGAAAATCCGGAAACCACATCCTAAACAGGGAACAGGGGATGAGCCTCTTAACCTGTTCAATAGACGTGGGTGGAGTGTGAACCGGGCGATAGATAGATCTATCTACTCCAATTGAAAAAAAAAAAAAGAAACCAAAGTGATAAGATTGGAAAAGAGAAAAGCCGGAAACCACATCCAAAACAGGGAACAAGGGATGAGCCTCTTAACCTGTTCAATAGACGTGTTTTTCTTTTGAAACAAAATCCTTTACATACACATAAGCTCAAAAAGTGTGGGGGAATTAATTAGGATCGAAGTGAGTACAGGAGTATTGGCCGGCGAGGTTACCTTGTTCTGATCCCAACCCACTGTTCTTACTTTCTAATCTTAGCTTAGTATGAAACAAGGTTACAGAAATTGAATGTCGAGTGAGTATTGAACCCACAAGGCTAGACAAAACTGCTTGCTACCCGTTGTGCAAGATGAGTAAATCTTTCATAGGGGACGCTTGTTTACAAAACATCGTGGCCACAGCGGTTACTTTTAAAATAATTATAACAGCGTTTACAAAAACGCAAGTTTACAAAAAACACTATCACAACGATTGCATTTACATTAAATTTTTCTTCGCAATTCACCCTTGAAGATGATCTCGGAGGAGATTGAAAGTACTTGAGTTGACAAGAACTACGGCACCTTCCCTGAGGAATTTCAACTTAACATCAAGAAAATAATTATAGAACTAGAACTTAAAAAAAAAAAAAAAAAAAAAAAAAGACATAATACACCTATATATTATTTAATAAAACTTACTTTAATGAAAATATACTGCTTAAAATCAGGCCGGTAGATATAAATATAAAATACTGTTTAATTAAAAACAGAATATCTACTTAAATACGAGTATCGGTAAAAACAATGTTCAAAATAATTCATTATATATATATACTTATAAACTTATTTATATAAGTTTATAAACTAACTACAACAAATCTTTGAAGTATTTTAAAAATATTTTTGAAACTTTATAAATTATTAAAATAAAAAAAATTTCAATTTTTAAAATGTCATTATTTATCGAAAAAAGATTTTTCTTCAGACTATAATGTCCTTAATACATATTATATATTAAAGCAATTAAAAGCTTATCAAATTAAATGACGTCATAGTTTTATTGCATTTGTATTTTACAAGCAGATTTTCGGAAATAAAGGCAAAATGTGTGAAAAAAAGAAAAAAAAAGATGATTTATATTCGCCAATAAGTTATGCGTTTAACTCATAAAACTAATTTTCGCAAGAAAAAAATTAACTTCTTAAAATTTCATCAGGTGTAAATAAAAAAAAAATTTTTACCAAATTTTTTAAAAAATAATAATTTCAAAAATAATTTCATTCATTTGTATATAAGTCCTGAAAGTTTCAGTAAAATCCGACAACTATTTGATTTTTATCAGAATTTCCAATTTAACTGAGTTATGTAATATTACGTTTTCCATTGTAAACTCTTGTAACAATTTGGTTACTCACTAATTAAAATCAAAAAAAGATTTTTTAACAAAATTCCGACGCGTTAGAAGGGATTGATTAATTTTTTTTTAAATAATTGAAAAATACTTTGATCTTTCTTCTTAATAACATAAACATTTTGATGGAAAAAGTTTGTTTCTATTAAGTTTGGGTCCTTTTTTATTTTATTCATACTATGCAGTTTTTTTTTTTTCAGCGATTTAGTGGAAGTACCTAGATTGAAGTCCCAAAAATTTACTGACGTCCTAATGACACATAGCCCAGCGAATAACTGATTGATCCAAAAAGTGACTTGACCCAAAGAGTTGTGAGTTCAAGAGAGCAAAAACTTCGAGAGTTTTAAGGAAAGGGGGAATTAACTAATAAAAACAAAGGCATGGCATGTGAAATTAGAATAATCTACCTCAGTTGCTAGAAATGCCAACAAATACCACATGAAGAAGGCCGTAGCGTACAACAGCCAAAACATCGTGAATATAGCAATAAAGATTTGGACAACGGTCTGAATATTGTAAATATTGTATGTAAATACATATTTTTCTTGATATTCCCTCAGCTTAACAAATAAGGCTAAATTAGGAAAAAAAGAGATAGAAAGATTCTGCTGCGCCAATCTTTAAGATAAGGCAGGTTCAAAATTTTGGCTTTTTACTTCGGTTTTAAACACCGACCACGGACACTTGTGAGCGAGCTAAGACAGAAAAGAAAAAAAAAGTAAACCACAAGTCAAGTGTGTATCTGTATTAAACAGGTACTTACTTACACTTATATTAATTGTAGTTCGAATAGTTATAAAAAATAATAAAAAAAAAAAAAAAAAAAACTATTTCTCCTGCTTAAGTATTCAGATGGTGGCAGCAATATAAACTAGCAGAGCTACTTCGATATTTTGCTTTAATTTATGGCTTTTATTCTTAAATAATCTCTTGAAAATCCATTGTCAGTAAAAAGACTTAGGACGATGGGTGGGAGTTATCTCAAACCGTTAACAATAGAGAGAAGTTGACAGGATCAGGACTAACATATTTGTTTTTAAAAATCATAAATTTCCAGCATAATTTAAAGAAGGGGGGCACTTTATTTCTATCTTCTTTTCTATACGAGATTTTATTTTCACAAAGTCTCGAAGACAGTGGTCATTTTATTTAAAACCTAAGCCAAGATGAAAAAATGTCCTAGTTTTCGGGTACAACAAAAAAGGCTTTTTTTAAAAGAAAGAATGGGCTAAGATTCGCTAAGGGATCGTAGATCTGCTCATCGAGGGGTAACGGTAAAAAACTAAAAGGTTCTTTATAAAATGCACAAGATGTTGTTTAGAAAAAAACATATAAAAAATAACTCTTTACACTTTAAGGAAAGAAGTTACAGTTGCATTTCAAGTCGATTGGAACC
Organism: Ascarosepion bandense; assembly: GCA_037127315.1. NCBI lineage: Eukaryota > Metazoa > Mollusca > Cephalopoda > Sepiida > Sepiidae > Ascarosepion > Ascarosepion bandense. The sequence goes on along the minus strand of JBBBDQ010001007.1, from coordinate 203,264 downwards.
CCAAAAAATAAAATAAAAATGAAAGGGACGCATGTGTTTATTTAAAAAATATTATTTCTTTATAGGAAAGGCTACATGTATCTTAACTGAACAAAAGTAATAATTTCAATAAGTCGAAGTTTATATAACGTCTTAAACAATAACAATAAAAGTATCACATCCTAACAAAAGCATTCAATTCAACTGATCATATTTTGTTCAGTATGGATGCACAGAACTGCATAGATTTTTCCTTTTATTTTTATCGGTGTTCAATGATGCTTACTTTAAAAGCAATGTTGGCATTACCATGTATTTAATTTGAACAGTATTCCATTATCATTTCGTTTATATTATCCCTTATTGGTAACATGAACAACAATGAAGCATAAAAATATTTTTATTTTAAAATATCTTTTCTGCCGATATTTTGGCGGGAAAGAATGACTAGCGTCATTCGTAAAATTTGTACATTTGCATTTGTCTATACCGCTGGTAATTTGCTCTCATTGGGCACTAAAATAAATTAGGATAAAATTTTCACAACTTTTTTTTTAGAAAGAGGTGTGGGGGAGAGATGCAAACATTGTCACAAGTGGCACAAGAAGTAGGTTTCGTTTGCTTTCTTTTTATTTTTTGTGAGAAAAGTGGTTGTTAATGTTGTAATTATGTAAACAGCGACTGCTTTGACGAGTTTTCAGATTTTTATTTTATGATTAAAAAATAGTAGTTAAGCGACCTTTATCCAACGCACTCTAAAAACTAAAAGGATCATAATTAATTAAAAGCAAAAAACATCGTAAGTATTTCTATTATAATTTGAATTGACAACTTCCGAAGCGCAACTATGAAATTGAAAGGGGGGCAACTCAACTACAAAAATAGAGGTTCAATACATTTTTTTTAGATTTAACTTTTAAGGATCACCTGTTTCAATAATGCAGTACTGATGATGACCTCCGTTTGTCTCCTCACTTTCCAAAATCTTTTCCTGTAATCCCATACAATACATACACACTCCACATTTTTAGTTAGACAGATCTTAAAGTGCCAGAAAAGGAAAGTATAAAACTTGAAAAACCTTTCAAGTTTTTTTCCTTTCAAGTTTTATCACGAGGACTCGTTTCGTGGACATCATGTGTAAAAATCCGTCAGACACAGAATTTGACATAACGTCGATTAATTACTGTGGTGAGAACATAAAAACTTTTCGTCATATGAACACTGATTATTTCATGATGGTGTGGCGACTAGTTAAGTTGAGGTCTTGCATCATAACGGTAGAGTTCGACTCTCACTGGTTCCCCTCCATACTGGTGGGAAATGAGACAGAATAAATAAATCAGTTACATTTAGTAACTATAATTATATTTTTTAAGTAAAGCTTAGATGCCAAAAAAGTAAGGGGGGGGCCGAGGGAAGATCGAACTCATTGTTCAATTGTAATTCTTGTTGCAAGAATCATACACCACTTCGAGGTATCACCGAATAAGAGTCTAGCAAGCTAGATTCGCAGATCAGTTACTACTGTTTGATCCTAACTAGGTGTTCAATTAGTCAGTCAGTCAGTTAAGTGCCATACGTGATACACGCTTGGGCGATCATGTCTCGAAAGAGACATGACTGACTGGGCAGAAGATTATCCCGCAGTAGGTTACCATTGCTTTCTGCAGTAGACTGGTTGCTAAACCCATAACTGGAAGGAAGAAACGGATTACCTTTCCCAAGGGTATTTGCGCGTAAGTGAATACAATGGATTCAGCTGGAATTCGAACTCGGCTCCCCGGTTTCTCGTTCCAAGCCGATATCCACTGTACCACAACGCACATCAAATTTAAGCTACGCTTAATTATTGGTCTCGTAAACCATTTACAACCAATTACTAAAGTACTAATTTACTAGTGAGTTCAATCCTGAGTGCCTTACAGCAAAAATATAAACTGTTTAACTAAATTAGTAAAAAAGTAAACTTTAAAATGCTTGAACCAAAAACCTTAGAAAATACTGTATGGTGAATTTATTTTATTGCGATGAGGTGATGCTGACTGATGATATCAACCATGTGCTTCTTAAGCATGAGACGAATATTGGCAAAAATCTAATTTTAAATGACTTCTAAAAGTATAACAAAATTTCTTTTTTTTTTTTAACAATCTACTAAACTTTACTTTCTGTAATGTAATTTAAAAAAATCTATCTATGAATATAGTAGTAGAAAGGATTATTTTTTCATGAATGTTACGAAACAGCTTTATTTGATCTTTTGACAAGATTGAAAAGCCCTCATCCTTGTTATTCAAATTGACTTGAAAGGATAATCTCAGTTCCATTGTTCATATACACTTTTTTTATTTCTTAGAAAGTATCTGAAATAAATAGCTAGCTAAGTTAGAAATCAAAGACCACAGTATTTTTCCTCTAGTCTAAATCCACCTATTTCTTCATTTTTCATGTGTTGTATATTGCAAACATTTTTTTATGTAAAAATCAACAAAACCAAAACAAATTATAAACTTTTAGCTACGGCATTTTTATTTTCATCCACAGCCATAAGTCAAAATTTTAAATATAACAATAAAAATAAATTTAAAAAGTGTAATAATTAAACACAAACAAGATTATTATTCTTTAAAATTATCATAAATGACCTAAGAAAATCAAAAGCCACCAAAAGGATTGTCGTTAAAACTGAGACAAACGGTGTACCATACTTTTTTCACCCTCACTTGACTCAATACATAAAAAACCGATTTCTCTAACTTAAGACAGACAAATAAACGAAAAAGCGATTTTTCTTTTGATTTGTTTTTTTCTGAGTTAGATGAAGAAGGACAGATTACTGCTTTAAACTAAACTTGCGTAAAATATTTTAAACTAATGCATCTTTTTTGGTTCAATAATTAAAAAGATGTATGTTCGAGTACTTTTCTCTCTAGTTTCTGGGTATTTGTCAACTGAGAAGACAACTCAGAGCACACCCGAATGACACGGGCTCTAAAATGAGTATGCATGTTCAAATTGTGTCCTTTTTTTTCTCCAAAAAATTTAATTTAGTTATAAAAAATAGTATTATTTCCTTTTGTTTTTGGCTTGCTATTTGCTAATAATACAACGAGACACACCTCTTAGTCTTACTCTTCTTCCATAAGGAAGGAACATTTGGACACTGATTTGTTACGGAAAGTTTTATGAAAAAAATACAAAACGACCTAAAATTAAATTTTCAGGGTACAATGTCCTAGTGATGCGGTCGGTCCAATATCTGAAAATTTAAATACTACGAAATCAAAACGCATTGCTAAACACTACAGCTTTAGACATGCAGTAACGTTTGTTAGAAATCTATGGCTGCTACATTTGGTCATCCGTAATATAAAGTAAGCGGATTGTCTGACTTTTTCTACTTTGGTACCTTGATTGTGAAGGAGGTGCTCCCTCAGCGTTAGATATATTTTACACAGCATACATACCTATATACGTATATATTGCTTACTTACTGACTTACTCATAGCACAGTTTCGTAAACAAGCACAGATAAATAAATGTCTATAGACAAAATATGTAAAACCAACAGTGAGAATAATACAATGTGATTAAATTATAATTAGCATGCATTAATTTTTTTAGCAAATGAAAAAGACATTTAATATTTCGATTTTATAAATTAAAACAATTTTTTGGTATTAAAATTACTTTTTATACTGTTCTTCTTGTTTAAAAAAAATAAACAAATAAAAGCGGTTTTTAAAACAGACCAACCATTACGTGTAAACGTTACACATACATGCAAATAATATTAACAATAACAAGAAATGGATTTCTTTTTCTTACCAACTCTATATTCCGAAGAAGAGGTGCAAGTATTAAAATCACCTGTTTTTTTGTTTTGTTATTTTTTTGAAACGGTAAAAACGGACAAGTGCGTGATGTAGCTAGCGTAGATAGAAGAGACAGAGGTGAAAAAAAGTTATCTCCACACATGCAGTTAAAAGACGTACGCACATTGCTGTTAAAATGTTGTATTTTTACTTGTCCTGAGATGAAAAGTACGTATCTGTGCACATGTGTGGATGTATGTGTGCGCGTTGTATGTATGTGTGTTATTATTACATGTAAGTGTGTTGGTAGGGATCAGGGAGGGGGTCATTGAATAAAGTGAACGTATTTAATGTATATTATTGTATAATAATAATATTGTGTGTGTCTGAAAGTGTAGTAAAACGTGTTTTTTACAGTTTGTGTGTCGATATATGCGTACAGTACCATTTACGGTATAAATCTTTTGTAGTAGCTGTTAGTGTTGTGATACACTTGTTTACCACAGGTTGGTTGGTGATGCTAATTAATTATCGATAAATCTGCTCGCGTATAACGGGTATCTTAGTCGTTACATTTTTATTCGATGATAAATACCTGTTAATTAGAAAATGACCGTTGAAAAGTGTTACATAGACTTTTTTCTCATTTTTAAAAATATTTTCAATGGGTGCAAAAAAAAATTACTTGCCAAATTAATTGCATGCCATAAAGCAATTAATGTTTAATTTTTGTCTAAAGAAACATTTTTTCCAATTAATTATAACAAAGAATGGGATTGTTTTTTAATGTCAATGTTTTCTTTACTTTTTTTAGCCATTAACAACCCCATTTGATAACAGAAGTGTCGAAACTTCCCCACTAAAAATGTATTTTAACTTACATGACAAAGTAACTAAAAATGATGTATTGTAGTCCATGGGATAAAGAAAAAGTTTTTTTTTTAAATTAATTTCAGCTTTCTCCATGAGGATCTTATAACTCATACTTTGATGGTTTTAAGAAAATTTAAATTAATTAATTTTTTTTATACTTGTAAAATAAAAGAATTATGCATGTCTTTTTTTGGTCAATATTTTACTCTTTTGAATATAGAAAGGGATCTTGATTTAATAAAAGTTTTGCTAATTTGGCCAACCACGGAAATGTGAACCTGAGACGGCCAAGTCCTGTTGAATTTTAAAGAGAAAACAAAAATGCATTGAGGGCTTCAGTCAACAGAAGCTCAGTGATAACCCATAGTAAAATTGAGTAACATTTTGCAGTGCCCTTGATAAATAATCTATTTGTGAGTTTGTGTTGTTACTGTTGTACAACTCTCCCTAGTTAATATTGCCTATTTTGAAAATTAGCATTTGAAATGTTTTTTTTTTCTCAACCAGAGCTCAGACATTGGTTAAAGAAATAAATTTGAATATTTAGTGAGGTGAGTGAAGTTGCATACATTTTTCAGCAATGTAGGCTTTGTTGCTTGAAAATAAAAAGATTTAAAGAAAAAACACTAAAAATACAGACAGGAAATAAAAGTAAAAAATAAATAAGTATTAAAATAAATATTGTATCAAAATAAAGTTTGTTTTTGAACCCACAACTGTACTTTCTTCTTGAATCTACTGTTTTGCACCAATTTATAAACTCTGAACTCCTGTAATTAAAGTCAGTATATATGTAGGTACCTCCAATTATTTGCTACAAAAAGATCAAAGGATTTTTTGATTATTGAATTATACATTTTTATACTTTTTAGAACCTTCAAAATTTTGGTTAAAAATTTTGATTTTTATGTCAGTGGATGACCATAAATTAGCTTGGAAAATTTTAGTGTCTTTTTGTGGTTTAAAACACACTGATTTGGAAATTCTAGCAAAAATCAGATAATTATTGTATTTTAATGAAATCTTCAGGACTTATTCACAAATTAAATAAATTATTTTCTGAATGTTTCTTTATTAGAAATTTTTTTTACATCTGTTAACTTACTTAATTTTGAGAAATTCTTTTTTGGAGTACTTAAAATTTATATTAGTTATAATGACAAGTCCTTGGTGCACTTAATTTTTTTTTTTTTTTGGTCAAACAAGAACCCCAGTTACAAAATATATACTCTAAATCATAAAAAATGCAATAGAATTAAGACATTATTTAATAAGAAAAGTTTTTAAAAATATATTATGGATACTTTGAAATTGCTTTTGTATATAAAGTATTATTTTGGAGACATTTTTTTAAGTTTAATTAGAATAATTTATAAACTTTTAATCTTTTAAAATTCTGTATTAATTTATAGCAGTCAAGTGATATTCTTATTAAATAAAGACAGTATTTATTAATCATAAATGGAAAAGTTTACAATTCAACAACTCCCAATATATTAAAATGAATTATGAATTTATTTGATGTGTGTATAAACTTGTTGATTTTCATGAATTTGGATGTCAAAATAACATTATCAGAAAATAAGAGAAGTAAGTGCCTTACGTGATACACACTTTGGGCGATCATGTCTCGAAAAAGACATGGCTGACTGGGCAGAAGATTATCTTGCAGTAGGTTGCCATTGCTTTCTGTGGTAGACTGGTTGCCAGTCAAGTCTATAGAACCCAATCTGTCCTATTATTTAACCCATAACTGGAGGAAAGAGATTAATACCTTTCCCAAGGGTATTTGTGCATAGGTGAATGCAAGGAATCCAACTAGAATTTGAACTCAGCTCCCCAATTTGTTGTTCTGAGTCGAAATCCACTGCACCACAACGCACACCCTATAGTAAAATTAAAATTTATTCATCATTCTCTAACATTTTCTCAAAACGTCTCTTCATTAGTAAGACTGTAAAGCCAAATATCAAAGATTCAATAAAATATTAAATTGCTTAAAATATTTTCTTAAATTTTTAAGATTACTGGGTAGCTAAAAAAATTATATATAAAAAAAGGGTTCGTTATATTCGTCAAATAAATGTTAAAGGATTGTCTCCCTTAGAAAAAATTCCAAAGCAATAGTTTGTTGAGAGAGTTGTCAATACCTCATAAACTCAGTGTTAAAAAAAATTGCTTTTCTGTAATATTTTAAACTAAAATTAATATTTTTTTCATATATTGATTAAACTTTATATCAGCTATTCTTCCTCAAATAAAGTTGCAGAACAGTATATTTTGCAAAGATTTTTTAATAAAGAATTGTGTTTACAAATTTGTCAATATGGACAGTTTGAGTGTTTTTACTGTTAATAAAAATATTATTCCCATTAATTTAAATTCAGTTTGAAATACAGCAAAGTATTTTGTCTATTGGACATATAAAATTTACTCTATCAGCTTGAAATTAAAACTAAATTAAAAGCTTCAAGAAAGCGTTTTCATTTTTAAATATGCATTTTAAACCATAGGTACTACTGTTTCTTTGGCGGTATATAGATCTACACATTACATCGTTGCTATCTACATAGAGGGATATATGTTTTGAGTTTCAAATTCCGTTCACATCTGTTGTGTTAACTTTACACAAATAATCTTTCCCACAGATGAAACATTGCATACTTCTTGCTGTTTCCATAGTTATGATCAACTGCATTGATGAATTGCATTGGTTCAGACCTTTGCAGTTAAGACCCACCATGTAATGTACACTGGAATAGTCCATTCTCATTCACTAATTATTCAATAGGTAAGAAGGAAGTTCCATTCAGACAGCTTCTTTTCTAGAACTGCTACTTTGTTGAACAGACTCCCACGAGGATACTTCCCTGATTGCTTCAGTCTTAACCTCTTCATTCTTAGATATGCTTATAATTTATCTCTTCCTATCTTCATACAACAACCTCATTCAATAACTCTACTTTGAGTGGCTCTAGGGCCTTGCATTGAATGAAAGGTTAGAAAAAGGAAAGTTATTAATCTATCTTCTTTTCTTTGCAGCTAGGGCTTAATAGTAGGGCCAACTGGGGTCTTTAGCTTTGGATAACAATCAGTCTAGGTGAAAGACAACTGTGAATTCAAAACTGGTGAGGTGTTGGGCTAATAACTCCACCATATAAAAATCTACTTGCTTCAGAAATCGCAACAACACCAAGCATGATCAGGTTGTGACCATTATAGTAAATTTGTACCATTATATGAACTATTAAAAAAAAATAGGTTAACACAGGTATGTCAGTAATAACAGTGGTGTGTGTGTGTGGGGGGAGAGCATATACATCAGTGTGGCTGTTTTGGTGCTTGTCTATCTGATATTATATGTGTGTGTGTGTGTGTGTGTGTGTGTACACACACAAATAATATATAAGCTATAGCTTAAAATAAAATCTATGCCAGATAAAAGATATTTATCCATGTTAGTAATTTTATATATATATATATGGGCGTGTATAATGATAATATAGAAGTCTGCCTCCTACCAAGCACCCGTAGCTCAGAGGTAGAATCGCCGAATGACACCAGTTTGGTCGGGTTTAAATCCTGGGTAAAAAAGCAATCGGCTGTCTAACCGTACTGATGAGCTGTGATACAGCAAAACAGATCTGTCTGCGGATGACTATATATATATATATATATATATATATAAACACACACACAATACACACACACACTCAAGTTTTGTTAAAAGACAACTGACAAGTTACTGCAATTAGGCTTTTTATTTAATTTTTCTTGTGTTTGTAGAAGTGTGTGTAAAGACTGTCCAAAAGAATAAAAAGGGAAAGCCAACACTCAATAACATAACACAGCCCAATTGTGCTGACCATATTTGAAAAATAAAATATTCCTATAACTTCACAGACATACATAATAAACACACATTCAGCTAAAGATAAAAATCATCTTTGATAAAGGCTAAAATACCCAAAAGAACCTAGATATGCAAACATTTTGGACAGTTTTTACACACGTTTTGTACTGAAAGCACATGTATGAATAGAAGAAAAATTAAATAAAAAGCTCAATTGCAGTAGCTTGTCAGTTATCTTTGACAAAACTTGTATAAAAGATGGAGTGCTGCCCAAATGCACACATAGATATATATAAGTAAATCTGTATTGATAAAAAATGTATTTTACTCCATTTATTTTTCAACATGACCTTTCTTGTTAATGTACTTGATTCAGTGGTAAAACAATAAGATTTATACAATGAAAATTTAACATAAACAAGTTAGCAGATAACTATGTCATTGATTCACCTACTTATATATATATATATATATATATATATATATATATATATATATATGAGAAAAGATGCTGAAAATTTTTTCAGCATGATCCACTTCTAAAAATTCAACCAAACATATTTTTGGCATCCCATCAAGGCTAGTCCAAGAACATTTTAATATCATGACACACACACACACACGCGTATGTGTGTGTTAGTGATAGGTAAATATGCAACTGCCCAAAAGAATGTTTTGTAGAACCAAGCAACAATTGAGAAATAACAAAGTTTGATTTATATTACAAATATTGTAATATTTGTACTTATTGTTCTGAGAATGATCCATATATATATATATATGTGTGTGTGTGTGTGCGGGGGAGGTGTAAGCAAATGTTTTCAGAGTGGATCTGTAGAAGAAACAAAATGAATAAAAAAATATATAAGTAAAAACTGTAATTCACTGACATGTTTTGCCTTCTGAGGGACTTTATCAAGCCAATGTAGCTTTGTTGCCTTGATAAAGTTCTTCAGAGCACAAAACGCATCATCTAAGTATGGTTTTCCCTTGCCTCATATTTAATGAACTTATTAAACAAAACATTTTTAGTGGATACCCATGTTTGACTAGATGTCCCATTTTTTTTTAAACAGTGTGAATGTGCGTTGTGGTGCAGTGGATATCAACTCTAAACGACAAATTGGGGAGCTGAGTTTGAGTTCCAATTGAATTCCTTGCATTCACTTACACACAAATACCCTTGGGAAAGGTATTAATCTGTCTCTCCCCTCCAGTTATAGATTAAATAATAGGACAGATTGGGTTCTATAGCCTTGACTAGCAACCAGTCAACCACAGAAAGCAATGGCAACCTACTGCGGGATAATCTTCTGCTCAATTAGTCATGTCTCTTTTGAGACATGATCACCCAAAATGTATATCATACATAGCACTTAACTGACTGACTGAATTATATCTATGGGCCAGTGCATTTGAGAGACTTAAAAAGAAAGATCAAAATATATACTCTCTGGTAGGGTTGTTTATTATGTGTATTGAATGCACAAATCAGTAAAAATAATTCACTGTTTAAAAAAACTTAAAAAAAACAAAAAGAAAATACAAGGTGTTTACTCAAACATGGGTATCCACTAAAAATAATGTTTTGAGAAATATATCTATTTATCTGTCTATATATTGTTGTTGGCTTTTTCCTTTATATCTAGGAACTACAAGGTAACCAAAAAAGTTCTGTCCGTTTTTAAAGACAAAAAAGAAAACGTTTCACAGTATGTGTAACTTATATTTAGTCTTCGAAGTAATCAACATCGGCATCCAGCACCTTCTGCCAACGTGTCTCCAGCTGTTCAAAAAAGTCCGTGAGGGCTTTGTGCAAGTTTGCTTCATTGGTGAAGGATTTCCCATGAAGATGATTATCCAGGGAGTGGAAGAGGTGGTAATCGGATGGCGCAAGGTCAGGTGATTAAGGTGGATGGCACAAAATCTCCCACCCAAGTTGCTGTATGGCATCCCTGACCACTTGCGTGGCCTGGCGTTGTCATGGAGGAAAAGCACACCTTTGTGATTCACCAATATTGGCTTCTTCTGGCACAATGCCTCTTGCACACGTTTCAATTGCTGCGACTACAAGTCTCCAGTGACCATTTGGCCCATTGGTAGCAGTTCATAATGAACCACTTGATGACCTGTCCCCCAGACACAAAGCATAATCTTGTGTGGGTGCATAGGCGGTCTTGCAGTGTGAGGGACAGCAACCTGAGGAGACAACCAATGTCTGAAACGCTTAAGAGTTTCGTACAGAACCCACTTTTCATCACTGGTAAACACTCGATTGAATAAGGATGCGGTACGGTGGCGAGAAAGCAGTGATATGCAGGCTGCCACTCGTTGTCCCTTGCAGACCTCTAACAGCGTTTGCAGAACCCACTTGCTCAATTTGTATGTCTTACCTAGGTGGTGCAGGTGAAGTCTGTTTCACCAGAAACTTTGAACTGTCTTGCAAGTTCACACGTTAGACTACTGTCCTCTTCAATGGCCACCTTCAGGACTCCGTCATTCAAGACCTGTGGCCGTCCACTGCGTGGCTCATCATGGAGAGACATATCTCCTGACTTGAATTTTCAAAACTAACGCCTTGCAGTACGTTTGTCCACAGCACTATCCCCAAAACGTTTGACATATGCGGCAACTTGATGCAGCTGCTGATAAGCCCACTTTGAAGTTGTAAAGCAAACAGCCTGAATGAGATCTCTAGACACTTCCATCCTTCTCACAGCTGTCCGGCTTATAACTGATGGCTGGGCACTGCATGCGCATGTTTTTCATAACATCTGATGTTCCTACTTCCGGCTGTCCAAATTTGAAAACAATTGCTACACACATTTCATATACATTTCAGCTTCATTCAATGACTAATCAAAAAACAAACAGAACTTTTTTGGTTACCTTGTATTACCACCTCCTGCTGTGTCTTTATTTGGTAGAGCTTTTTATATATATATATATATATATATATATATATATATATATATATATATAAATACCCACCTCAATTTGTGTTTACTGTACCTTAAAAGCTTCTGTGGCTTGTGGTAGGGGTGATTTATTACCAGGTAATCATGTTTCCATTTTTCTGTTCCCAGGTTTAGAAAAGAGTTAAAACCTTCTGGAAGAAAATATTGATGATGTGGATTTGTTTTGGTTGAATTACAACTTGCTGGGGAGTGACATTCACATTTCAGAGAATTCTGTTGTGGCAAATAAAAGATGCAACATGCAAAACTCTGGTAAGAAACGACAATATAGTCATTTCCCATCTAGCTTAGATGTTCCATTTTCAAGGATTGGTTTTGTGCTGAAAAATTTAAGATCTATCAAGAATGATCCTCAAGCAAGATATCCTTTCAGAAGTGTCAGAGCAGATGGATTGTTCAGCAATGGTCCACATTGAGATGTTCACAATTTTTTCACTGTATTTGCTGGTAATTTGTTACTCTGATAGGTCACCATCTTGAAATGTACATTTCACTCAAAATCTGTTGAATTCTTGCCAAAGGCCTGAAGAAGCATTTACACTGAATAAAATAATCCCAGCATGTCCAGTCCAAAAACTTCACAACACTACCATATATGTATGCAAATATGAGAGAGAGGGTTTATTTTCTAAGCACTGCTTAGATGTGGCACAAGGCCAAAAGTATGGAGTACCCAGTGAGGATTGAACTCAATACTCAGTTATAATAAGGTCTAGCGAGAAAAGTTTGCTAACCATTACACCATGTCAAGGTGCCCATATGGGAGAGAGAAAGAAATAAAGCAATTAATAGATTTTTAAATCCAACGTTATTTCTTATTGCTATATCTGTTATGTTTAGTATAGGGACCACCACAAAAAATGCAATACCTAGGATGTAAAACGAATTTTTCAAAATGAAAAAAATCTTTCTTTAAGATTTTAATTTGAAGTTAAAGGATTAAATTTAATATTTTCAATAAGCTAAATACTTTGCTCCATTTAAAGAAGTAATTTAAACATTAGTGAAAGAAGTTTTTGTTGTTTTTTTTTTTTAGTCATCTTTCATTGCAATGTAATTCTCTTTATTAAAACAAATCTTCCAAAAGTAAAATATGATTTTCTGAAACTTTGAGGAATATTAACTGATTTAAAGTATAATTAATCTTATTTGAAACAAATATTTACTTTAAGTTTAAAATATTGCAGAAATTCATTTTTTAACCTTACAGTAGCTGTTTTGACATGTTGTTCAATGGAGACCATATCTGTAAAGCAAATGACATGAGTGCCTTTTTTATATAATTTTTAAGTAATCAGTAAATTTAGGAAAAATATTTTTTAATCTAATGTTTTATTGAATTTTAGAAATGTTGACATTATATAGTTATTACTTATTTTTTTGATAATGTCATGCATGGTTTCCCTTCTTTTAGTGTCTAATGATTTGTATTGAGCCTTTTAATGATTTGTATTGAGCCTTTTAATGATTTGTATTGAGCCTTTTAATGATTTGTATTGAGCCTTTTAATGATTTGTATTGAGCCTTTTAATGATTTGTATTAAGCCTTTTAATTTATGATTAATATCATCTTAAAGGCTGAAATTAATATGGAATTTTAAGAGATTTAAAATTTAATAAATTTTTCTAATTAAAATTTTAAAAAAATTAAATAATTCTTGTAAAAATTCATTATTCATTGAAATTGTTTTACTTAATACAATAGGGTCCTTAATATATCTTATTTATAAAAGCAATTAAAAGCTTTTCTAATTAAATAATGGCATAGTTTTATTATATCTTATTTTTTGCTTGAGAGCAGATTTTCAGTAAATTCTATTTCATTATTTAAATTCTCTAAGGAGTTCTTATTGGATGTGCTTTGTGGTGCAATGTATATCGGCTCGGAACGAGAAATCGGGGAGCCGAGTTCGAATTCCAGTCGAATTCCTTGCATTCACTTATGCACAAATACCCTTGGGAAAGGTATTAATCCATCTCTTCCCTCCAGTTATGGGTTAAATAATAGGACAGATTGGGTTCTATAGCCTTAGTTGGCAACCAGTCTACCGCAGAAAGCAATGGCAACCTACTCCGGGATAATCTTCTGCCTAGTCAGTCATGTCTGTTTCGAGACATGATTGTCCAAGTGCATATCACATATGGCACTTAACTGACTGAAGGAGTCATGCTTTTGATTAATATAAATATGAAGAGATTGAAATTTTAATTTCTCAAAATTTCATAAAATTAAGTGGGGGTAAGAAATAAAAAAAAAAAAATTAAAAAATAATTTAATTAATTTGTGAATAAGTCCTGAAAATTATTTTGTTTTACAAGAATTTCTAAAACAATGTTTTTCATGCCAAAAAGACACTAAAAACATGTATACTAATCTTTGGCCTACTTGCTGATGCAAGAATACCAAGAATTAAAAAAAAATCTAATAAAATAATAAGAAATATTTTGTTTTTTCCTCTTTAATAATAACAAACATTTTGATAATAAACCTTTTTTTTTTTTTCAAGGGTGGGGCCTTTTTTCACGATGCTATGCGCTTTATTAAAAAAATTTTGGGGTACCGAAATACATATGTTTGAGTAGGCATCTGTTTTTGAAGAGTGAAATTAATGTCTACCAGCTTAAAGATCAAATGCACCTCCTGATGGGAATTGAATTTGTATTTCCTTTTTCATTTGAAAAGCTGTACTTTACCATTGAGCTACAAGAAGCTACTACAGCAAAGTAAGGCTCAATCCTACTTAAGAAAACTCTGAATCTCTAGGCCAATAGAAATTAATTTCATTGTTTGAAGAACAGGCTTGTCTATTCAAACGTGTACCCACTAAATATAATTTTTACTTACACACACAAAAAAATGTTATGCAAATCAATGTTTTCACAATAAAATCTTCAGCATATATTAATAAATATGATAATCGATAGATATACAGTGTACATTTCAGTTTTTATTAGAAATGTTCTTTTTAGTGATATGAGATTTTATTTTGCATTGACAATTGTTTATCATATCATAAATAATATATATAATAGTGTAGTTTAAATGTTTTCTTGACAGCAAATATCTTTTATGTCTTTTGGTCAGTTTCCCCTTATGTGAAATAAATTGTTTGATGTTGGATACTTATAGGGAACTTGCTAAAATTGTATACAACATTCCAAGTACTTTCAACCATACTATTAAATTATTTTACTCTAACCAGATGTACTTTTATTACATAAAAGACAAAAAGCAATAAAATAGTATTCACTCCTGCAGAAAAGAAGCAGCATCTTCTTTTCTTTGCATCTCACGCCTGTGGAATTCTCTTCCGCATACTTGCTTTCCTGACGGTTACAATCTCCAGGAGTTTAAATGTAAAGTCAATAGTTATCTCCTGTCTCACTAACTTACATCCTCTCTCTCATGCTTTTTTACATTCACCCCACTCTCATCAGTACTCTCTTCCCAACATCCCCTGCAACCTCTCACTCCTCATAACATTCCTCCTTGTCCACCCCACTATCATCAGTAATCTCTTCCCTCTCCTACTCTCTTCCTGACACCGCCTGCAACCTCTCACTCCCCAACATTCCTCCTATGTAACCCCCTGCACAACAGTGGCAGTAAAATGCCTTGCTTGGGGCTATACGATTATAAAAAAAAAAAAAGTAAAAATCATCTCGGTTTCCTTACATAATAAAAAATAAAAAGTAAAAATTTAGGAGGCTCTACAGCAACAACCCTTCTTCTATGTGCCGTATTCTTTCAGGACGTAGGCGATCATGGCCTTCCACGTCTCCCTATGCCTGGTAGCTTTTAGCACTCTTTCTCCTGTTACACCACACAACCCCTGTTCTGCCATCCACCTGCTCAGGTCAGTCAAGCATGTTACACACCATTTTCCCCTGTCTCTCCTTCCCTCTGTCTGGCCTGTTTGTACCAGATTCTCCAAGCCCACCTTCCTCATTGCATGTCCCAGGAACTTTAGCTGTCTCTTCCTGATGCTCAGTATTAATTTCATTTTTGTTTCCATCCTTTCCAAAACCTCATCATTGCTCACATGCTCCATCCATGATATTCGCAGCATCCTTCTGTAGAACCACATTTCAGTTGCTTCAAGTTTTTCCTTCATCTTTGATGATATTTTCCAGCATTCACTGCCATATTGAAGAATTGACATCACATCGCAATCCAGTATACTCTTCTTTGTTTCTAGTGAAATTTTCCTGTCTCTTAATACTCTACTTAGCTTCTGGAATGCATCCTTCGCCATGCCAATTCGTCTTTGGATCTCTGTGTCACACTTTCCATTTTCTGTTAGAACACTTACCAGGTATTTACATTTTTGTACCTGCTTGATTTTAGTACCCCTTACCTGTATTTGGCATTTTGGGTTGTGCCTTTTGCTGATGACCATGTATTCAATTTTCTTGCAGCTTATTTGTAGTCTTTTCTTGTCACTCTTCAGCTGCCTTCTGTAGGAGGTCTTGTAGTTTCCTTTCCGAGTCTACTATCAGCACTGTATCATCTGCATATCTTATGTTGTTTAAATTGTGACTTCTGATGACAAATTCTGGCATAGCATCTAGTGTCCTCAGAATAGTCTCACTGTACAAGTTGAATAGATCTAGTGAAAAGACACATCATTGTCTTACGTCCCTTTCTATCTTTATATATCTGCTGAATTCGTTACCTGTCCGTATGTAGGCGGTTTGCTGCCAGTAGAGATTCTTGATTACTCTTATGTCTTTCCCAAATATGTTGAGGCTGCTGAGCATTTCCATTCATTCTTTGTGGTGTATTTTATCAACTGCCTTTGCATGATCAATAAACCATAAGTACCCATTTGTTTGCTTTTAAACCATTAAGTCATTTTAGTAACAGGACACTAAAATCTGTTCCCTCACCATAGCAAATGAACACAACACATTCATTTCGAACTCTGGACTTGACAATACAAATGTTCCTTTTGCAATATTTTAATTTTTACCTTTTTTCTTGAAAAAGAACAATGATGGTCAAAAGCACTTGGAAATTTCAATTTTGGTAAGTTCATTGTCTGTTCTAATAAATCATTTTTAACTGAAGGATCGATGCTTGAATAGTATGGTTACTAATATTTATTATTTCATTATTAATTTCAAACATATAAAGATTGCTATGAATTGTAACAAAGTTATATTTTTATAAAGATAAGCAAGATATTGTAAAAGTTACAAAGATAAGATTCTTACCTGTGTAACTTTTACAATATCTTGCTTATCTATAAAAATATAACTTTGTTACAACTAATATTCTTATCATAAGAATATTAGTCAAAATTGTTACAAATTGGAGTAGACAAGAAAAAGTCATTAACTGCAGATTTTATAGGGTAATTCAGAAGGATTTAATTTTTAAAAACTTTCATTGCCTGATGTTTTAAATGTAAAAAAAAAATAAAAATTAAAAAAATTTTTTTCAAAAATAAAATATAATAAATTCTTCAAATTTTGACCTACATGTTTTTAAAAATCAAATCAATAATTATTGTTATAAAAATGAATAGCAACAAAAAAATAAGCAAATTTTAAATTACCATATTTTTTAGTAACTGTTTAAAAGACTTGTTTTGTACTGAATGTTTACAACTAGATTTAGATTAAAATTAACTAGGTATATATCAGAATGAATTCTTTAAATACACTCATGCTTAATGAAAATAAGCAATAATAAGATGAGTTTCTATTTGAATTTCTGGTATGAGGAGTTATCATTATTTACACTATTTACATTTAGACTATTGTCCTCATATTTGTTGTTATTATGTTTTGGCCGGAGGACACAATAGACAAAATGTAATAACAACAATAAAAATGACAACCATAGTAAAAAATGTAAATAGTGTAAATAAGATTACTGCACACCAGGCTCATTTTTTTTAACTTGTTTCATATTGCAATTTTTTGTAAAAAAAAAAAAATAAAAAATAAAAAAATGCAAAATACATCCTAAGAGGTGATTTATAACTATTTCCAAAAGTGAAAGTATTTTAAAATGTTTAAACTGGAGAAGAGTTAGGGTGTAATTCTGTTTGTTAAACAGTAACTTTTTAAGAAAATATTTCATTGTCATTATAATTTGAAAATTATATAAAAATTACGTATAAACTGATAAATAAGCCACATGTTTAGCATTTTGGGAGTCATTTGGGGTTTTTTTTTGTGGTGGTGGGGGGGGGGTTCATATATACAAAACATAATCCAAAGAAATTAATTTTCAGTGCTGGACAGAAATGATTGAAAATTCCATATATATATATATTTTTTTTTTTTTTCTGTAAGATTAAATTATTAGAAACTGACCACATGTCTCACTTCATACATTTTTTCTTAAGTTTCACATCAATATTATACAAAGATAGCACAATACTAAAAATATGACTATTGCAATGTGATTTTTGTTTCTAATGATCATGATTTTCAATACTGTTAAGAAAATCTAAGTAAGAGACTTGTGGTAGGGGAGACTGCATTGTACATGAACAGATTTATTATAGAATGGTTGAAAAAGCAGAAAACATGAAGTATATATAAAGAACAATGCTATTATCAGCTTTATAATGTAGATTACATAGAAGAGAAGTAAAAAGAAAAGGATAATCTTGGAATGATAATAATGAAGATAATGATAATATCTACATTATCATTGTTAGCCAATTATGTTTGCTTTTATGTCATCATTAATAAGAGAAGAAAAAGGAACAAATAGTGACATTAATAATGATAATATCAGTGGTGAGCTGAATAATTATAATTATGATTAAAGCTGGTGTTAATAGTAACAATGATGTTTGCATTAATGTTAGTAGAAAAATAAGGAAGAAGAAAAATAAGGTAGAGAAAGTGGAAAGCAAGAGACAAATCATAAAATTCTTCCTCTTTTCTCTTCTGTCTTTTAACAGTTTTCTGGTGAAATGCAGACCTGAACAGGCTAAAAGAATTCTGTTGAAATTCTTCCTCGTGTGCTGAGTTGATAGCCTTATTCTTAAAAACTTGCTTTGGTAAATAAAAAAATTGGGTATTTTTTTCAATTAAAGTTAATAATTAAACTATAGGTTAAAAAGGGAAGATGGCTTTTCTTGTGCCTATCTCAAAATAGATTCCTTGTGACAAAGATTGTTTTTCTTTTTTTGTTCTGAGTATGATGATAGACTACATCCAGCAGCAAGGCCACTGATTGGGAGGTTTAGAGGAACATGGAACCATCACTTAATTGCTGTTGTTCCCAGCTCCACCCTGACTTGGGGTGGTAGCACCTGTTAGGGTCCCAGCTATGGGCAAATAAATGACCCCATTTAGGGGGTTATCTAATAGAACAAGAAAAAGTTAAGCTGAGTAAAAGTCTCTAGCTTTGGATAGCAACTTATCTAAGAGTTATAATTTTTAAAATAAAAAATTCTCTACACCTACTAGAATACTACTGTAGAATAGGATAGGCTGAACTCTCTAACCTTGATAGGTAATCTTCCTAGAGATGGTGCCTCAGTAAAAACAGTTTCCAATTTCTTAAACTGGTTGATGTTAATAAGAGCATACAGCTGTAAAATTTGCTCCAATATTTTATGATGGTTGAATTTCAGCGCCATCCAGAAAACCCTGTTCAACCTATGCTAGCATAGAAACAGACGTTTAATGAAGATGATAATGACATTACAAAGAAATAAATAAAAAACACTGCTTCCAAAAAAAAGTAAATTCTTATTTTAAGTCAACTGCATTTCATTTCAAATATTCGATATGGAAATCTAATCTTTCATATATACATAAAAAATAATACAATTCTATTCCAGCAATTTCTTTCCTCACACTTACCATGCTTGCTTCCCTAACAGCTACAATCTCCAAAAGTTTAAATGTTATGTTAATTGCCATCTTCTATCATTGCGACTCAAACCTCTTACCTTTTTACAACATCATCTATATGGTTTTCTTTTCTGTCATCCATCTTCTCTCATTGTAACCTCCTGTGCAGCAGTGGCAGTATTGCCTTGCTTGGGGTAAAACGATTATAAAAAAAAAACACCTTTATTTCATTATGAAAGAACAAATACATATGTTACTTTTTGATATAGTCGACTTTGAAAAGCAATGTACTCCTGGCATTGTTCAACAAGCTTCTTCATCTCTGAAAAGAAACCTTCAAGTTGCTCATGAAGCCATGTCTGCAATTCTTGCTTGTTTAGGAACCTAACAAACAAACTTTACAGTATCATGCATTATGGCTTGTACTAATGTGATTCGTTGGTCTTCTCTGCTCAAGGCATCCACTCTAATTCTTCTGTGTACAATGTTGATGGGCAACCGGATTGGCTTTCATCCATTCTTTTTTTTTCTTTTATGTGCTGTGTCTCTGCAGAACATAGGTGAACATGGCTGCATCCATTACACTTTTTATTTCACTTTAAAACATTCTCTCTATTTATACAATCTTTCATTAATTCATTGTGTTCTCGATACTGCATCAAATATGAATGAATTTCCACAGGTTTAGCTCACTCTGACTATAGCCTATTGTTCCCTGATGGTGCAGATACTGAGTGAAGCATCCATACATCTGACCTTTTAGTCTCCTACCACTTGACTGAACAATGGAAGACACTTTTTTAATGCATACTTGTACACACACATGCACATATATACACAATTATTTCTTGTGTCTGTATGTGTGTGTGTGTGTGTATATATATATATATATTTTTTTTTTTTTTAAATATAAAACTTCAATCTAAAAGGAAAAGCAGGAAGGCAAATCCCAAAGACCCGATCCTAATTAATATTAATTACATTAAATATTAATTACACTAAATATTAATATTAGACATTGATTTCTGTCTGCTTTCTTATTAATCCCACCCCTTTAATTTTTCTGTGATGTATATTTTTTGAACTTCCGCAGGTAAAATATCTTGGTTTATTTTGAAATAAAGAAGTTGCCAATGATGCGTGAAATTTCTCTTAGGGATTTCATGTAGAAATGGCTATACAACTGATTTGAACATCGGAATTTATTTTATATATATATGATTAAAAAAGAGACAACAGGAAGACTATATTTTGTTTTAGCTGACACATTTTGCCCATATATACACACTAATAAATTTAAATGTTCACTTATCTTTATCACTTTTGTTTTATGACATGATCTATTTGAATTTGTTCTTCCTTAAAAGACTATTTTATGATGTAAAGTAATTTGAATTAATTCTGTTCTAAGTGTTAGACAATATATTAGAGTAGAGGCAAATAGAAGATAAGAGAATAAATTTATTTTATTCATTATTACAATTATTGTTAATATTAAGGCTCCATCTCTTGATACCAAGCATTATAATTACAAAGACTCAGTCAGTTAAGTGCCATACATGATACACACTTTGAGCGATCATGTCTCGAAAGAGACATGACTGACTGGGCAGATTATCTCAAAATAGGTTGCCATTGCTTTCTGCAATAGACTGGTTGCCAACCAAGGCTATAGAACCCAATCTGTCCTATTATTTAACCCATAACTGGAGGGAAGAGACGAATTAATACCTTTCGCAAGGGTTTTTTTGCGTAAGTGAATGCCATGAATTCAACTGGAATTCGAACTTGGCTCCCTGATTTGTCATTCCGAGTCAATATCCACTGCACCACAACTGCTTGTCCTAAAAAATGTTATCTTTCAAGAATAACCTTGTCGACCATTTATTTTTTGGTAAAACAATATCATTGGTTTTCTCTCTATCATTCTATATATAATTCCAACTAAAATGGTGTTGGATGGCTGGCTAACACTATATTTTTGTATACAAAATGATTGAAAATTGAACATGTAATTTTCAGTAGTGACCAGCTGTCCAACATTTTAGTTGACAATATATTCTAGCTTTGCTGTAAAGGCATATAGCATATATGATATATGTCTATATATCACTCCCCAGGGCATAGATTTGATTAAAAAGAAAGAAAAAGTAAATGTGTGTGTGTGTTTCCACACACACACAGAGGTTATAAATCCAAAACAGTTTGAAGATAAATCCCTAACAGATCCTATTAATATTAAACAACATTTTATTATTTGTCTATATTTCTGAAATGAGGTAGTATTTATATTATTCAGACTATTGTCTGTCTTCATCTTTGTTGCCATTTGTACAAAGTTTTGGCCGATTGTAATAAAGGGTTTGGTTAAAAATTCCTAGCACCTGAGGAAGACCAGAGTGTACAATGGTTGAAATGTTGTACAAATGGCAACAAAGATGAGAACAATAGTCTGAATAATGTCAATACTGTACACATTTTATTACTTACACATTATTAATAAATGTTCTATTCAATTATTAAATAGTATATTTCTTTATTTCTGTCTACCAGCCTGAATATCTGAGAAATCTTATTAGAGAAAAATATACACTCTCTGGCAAGATTCAAACCTGTGTTTCCCTAAGGAAAACTGTCATAAGATCTGTTGTGTTTTGGCCTCTCAGCTAATGTACATCAATGACCAAGCAAAGATAAATAGTGCCTTTACGCATATATTTTTCTGACACTTGAAATAGATTTGTATCCTATATATACTATAGGTCAAAATCTTGGAGCCATTCTTTGGATTTAATTAGTAAATTTCATACTTTTGTTTAATTAACTCCTAAGTTAGGATACTGAAACTACTTAACCAATGGCATTCAATTTTGTTTAGAGAGAGGATTACCTAAAATTTTAAGGAAATTTATGCAGTAATGGGTTAATTTCATTGTGATCATTATTATTATTGAACATATGATCTCTTTAGGAAGAGAAAATGCTTATAGCTTGAAGTGAACAAATAAATTAGTTCTGAAATATTGTCAAATATTTTTCTTTCAGTAATTTTCTTTTAAAACATAAACCATGCAACTATCTAACCAAACAAGTCAAAATTTAAGACAGAATAGAACTGAAGCCAATTTTCTTCAGGTGTGTGTGGGGGGGGGGGGATAGAGAAAAAAAAGATATTTCTGGGATATGTGATTATGAAGTATGTATACATTATTTGTGTTAAAAATTTAACACCGACTAAGAATAAATTAAATAGTTGAAATTTTTTCTGAAAACTTTTTCACACCTAATATAAATAACGATGTAGATAGATAGGTGTAATAAATCTGAAGGGGAATTATAAAACCCCAAGAGTAGTTGATAAAACATTAAGATTTAGAAAAGGAACCAGGAAAAGTAATGGGGGATAACTGGGTCTTCATCATAAAATAAGCTCCCAGACAATAAAAAAACAACTTTAGATTTAGTGTCTGAAATGTCTTTTTTATTAAAGAAAAAAAAAATTACAAATGATTACACCCACCCCCTCACACAAGAATATATGCATGTGTTTATACATCCAGTCTGTGTTAAAGTATGTCTGTTACACAGATCAATATTATTCAAAATTTATCCATGTGAAATCTGTGCAACTATTTTTATTTTGTGGGAATATTGGAAGGAATAAGTCCCTAAGAAAGAGGAATGAAGAATGTGAAAACTGATTTTTCTTTCCTTATATTTAATTAATATATCACACAACTATTCAATTATTAATTAACACAGCACTATATAGGTTGGCCACACAGATATATAACCTGAACACTGAAGATTTTTCTTTTGTGCATCTATTATTTTACTACAAGTAAAAAGATATGGACTAGGGTATTTCCTGATGTCTGTGGTCTTGTGATGTCTTTATTTCTGCATGAGTAACTACATGTTTTTCACTTTGACAAAGACAAAAAAAGGAGTTTTTTAAAATGAATAATACTATGTTGACATAATGGTTATTGGCATAGAATGTAAAATTCTCAAGCTGCATTCAAATTTTGACAGTCTTATGTTCACTTTTGCACAAATAAATTCCTCTCTTTTCCGCACCAGCTATGGGTTTAATTGCAGGGCAAACTTTGCCCTGGAGCCCTGGGTGACTCTTAAAGCCATGGCAATTAACAGATGATAAAGAAAAAAAAACTGTGGCAGGCTATGATCATCCATGTCCTTCAGGACATGGTGTAAAAAAAAAAAAAAAAAAAAAAAAAAAAAAAAAAAGAAAAAAAAAAAAAAAGAAAAAGCCATGTATTGTGTATATTAGCATGGATGTAAGTACAAAGTGTCTAATTTCAGTACAACTATTGGCTCAATTTCTTGTAGTATAGTTACCCTGGAAAAGATGTATATGTTTTCATAGCAAAAAATATACTGTTGAATAGGCAAGCATATCTTTGCTTTAATAAAAACATAAATGTAATGAGGAATAAACTAATTCTAAATGTTAGAATCTTTGCTCTGAGCTAGTCACCAATAAGACTCCCAGTGATATACAGAGGGGGGCAGTACTCATTTCACAGTTACTGATAATAGCTTAAATAGGTGGGGTTATTCCTTGCAGGTATAGTAATCTTATGGATTGAGTTCATAGATTTCCATCTCATTATTGATGATTATCACATTAGTTTATAACAATTTGTCTAACTTATTTTTCAGTTGGTTAGAAATTATATTAGCACAGGTGATAAGGTAATCACAAAAACTGAATGTGGTTCAAGCATATAAACCTATGCATACATACCAATGGAGATAAACCTTTCAGTGTACATATCCACACACCATTCAGATACACTAGCATATAGCTCAAAACCTGTACATATCCTTATATTTATAAAACATCTATATATTTATATAGATATAAAACAAAATAGTTGAGGTAAATGGAGTGTCGATTTTTTTATCATGAAACAAACATGAAAATATCTATTTTTTTAAATAAGGAAGATTTTCTTTATACAATAAACTGATTACTACAAAGGTAGGTTTCTTTTGTATAGTTTCACAGTTTTCTGTTTTTGTTTTTTTAGTCTAAAAAGAAGTATTACCAATCCAGCCACTAACCTGCAGCTGTAACCAGTGACCCAGTAGCTGTTTATATCAATGAGTTATTTAAAGTTTTACAAGTAAATATAGTGACAGCTAAAAAAGTGGAAAGATTAAACAGTGACCAAAAAATTTCAAAGTCTGACAAGTGGTGCTCTAGTCAGCAAAATTACACTCTCTTGCAGCACTCTTCCATTACACACACAAAAAAAAAAACAACCAAAAAACCCAGATTGAATCTTAAATTAGATATTTTAAAAGCCTCATGATTTTCTCATAAAAGTATCATTTACATAAAGTAAGCAGATAGTTATGAAGATTAATTCCTAGTAGATAACAAACCACATCAACTTTGTTAGAAAAGAAAGAATATCAATTCAACTGATATCATAAAGTTTAGCACTCCAAAGCAAGTTATGTTACAAGGAATCTGCAGGCCCTCAACATAATTATAAATCTTGGGAGCTAAGCGTGGTTTGACATAAAAAGTTACTACCATCCCAGTTTTAAGATTATATGGATATACATTGAATCTTGGGCTTAGTTTAACATTCATATCCACAAAAAATGCTGTCAAAACGACAATGTTTTTTTTTTTACACTGCTATTACTGTATTACTCCTTCGGCAACTGTTATTGCTTTAAAAAGCTTTTAGAATTTTATTAAATGTATTAAACACTATTGTAATTCAACAGTCTAATAAATAAGCAATGTATGTTAAATATTAATTCTCAAGATAAAAAAAGTGTAAATCCAGATGCAAATAAAAGAAATGCCTTTTCAAAAGTTATAATTAGTTACTTGTAGTTGGTTCACTTATATCTTTATAAACATGAACTCATAATTATGTACTTATTTAAATTTTCTTGTTCTCTTGTCCAGATATTTATACAAATTTATGAATAAAAAAATTAATTTTCATAGTTATTTCTTTATATGGTAAAGAACAAATTTTACATTGTAGTTTGCATTTTTATAAGCTTGTGAATATAAAAGTATTCTTGTAAATAAACAATCTAATAGTGTTTCTTTTGCAAAATTTTCATGAAAAAGAGAATGTATGAATTCAGTTTCATATATTATGGTTTTATTTACATTCTAAAAATAGCTTTTTAAAGCAAGGAACACACAGTAATGAGTGTCAAAAGGGAAAAAAAATCTCTTTTTGGCATTTTTTTTTTTAGTACAAATGTTAAACTTTGCTGAATCTTGCATGCAAGCAATTAATCAGGCCTTTAAAAAAGGCTTTCCTAACTAAATTTATCTTAAATAGTTTCTTGTTCATAAATCCTATTTCTTGTAAAAATAATAACATTTTGGAAGTGTTGCCATTTTTTCGAGGTTAGTGAACATGTCTGCTTCTCTTGAAATTGCAAATCACTTTTCAAGAGTTTAACATGATTAATCCATTTAAAAATTCCTAAAAAATATTTCTCAGTCTTATGTTGCCATTAACTAAGTTTGCAGAAGTATTAAACACTTAGTGAGGATCAAACTCACTACTCAGTAGTAATGGTCAGTAACCATTATTCTATACTGAAGCATACTTCATATTGTATTACAAATGGCACCAGAGAAAAACAGAAGGCTTGTGTACATCAACCAAGTTTTAATTGAATTTTATATAAGTATTACTTCCAAGTTGATCTTATTTAACATATCTCTGAGCATCATTCATATATATTTTAGTTAATGTCAGTATAGTCAATATTAAATAACATCTGTCTTATTTACAAAGACCAGTATACATACATGCACACACGAAATCTTGCACACATTTGTGGACTGATTAATGAGTGAATAAACAATTTGTTTTTAATTATTCCAAATTCTACAGCATATGGATTCTCATTTGAAATATATTTTTAGCATTTTCATTTTCTTTCAGACAGAAAAAATATGAAATTTATCAATTTTGAAGAAAGTAAAATAATATAGATTATTATAAAGTATGCTCTTTTGTTGTGTTATTGATAAGTTTCTCTTTAAAAATCTTAGTTATTTATTGAAGTAGAGACTTGTAAATTTATTTGATAGAGAAAAAAAAAGAAAAAAGAAAAAATGATACAACTATCTGAGTATTAAAATTCTGGAATGAATATGTAAAGTTCTTTTTATTTTTTCTTCAAACTAAACCTGTGAATAATTTCAAGTAAAAAGATAATAAAATGAACATTCTCCTGATTTAGTCAGTTTGTATTTTATACTGAAAATAAATCATTTTCATAGTATGACTTAGACTATTTATATTAACCCATCAAATTTTTATTTGAGTTCTTCATAAGTGTGATATGTAAAATCATAAGCAGACAAATATTTCTGATTTATTCTTGTAATTTAAAAATAAAGTTTAAATCACTTTTTGTATTCCCATCAAAATGAAGTTACTTTTTACCCACTCATTTTGCATTATTAGCTGAAATCACTTTCTAATATATTTTTAGTTATTGATCTCTTAATCTATCGTACCTAATGATGAATGTGAGAAAGTACAAGCAGATTTAATTTTTTTCAATTTAAAAAAAATACCATTGTATAAAAGAATATATTTATCGGGGAAGTGTGCTCAATACTAGAGATTGCTTATAAATATAGATGATGTGAAGATAGGAAACAAATTTACACACACACACAGAGAGTGGGGCAAAAATTGCACACCATAAGGGCTAATTAATTAATCATGTTTTAAATGTCTAAGCTGTTTTAATAGGTCAAGTTGAGTGCTCATCGAGGTCACCAGACCGCACACTCAAGTTTTTTTTGTTGGGCTATTTAAAATCAGTTGTTTATCAGACTAGCTCAAGAAATATTAAAGAAAGATTTAAATATGAATTCAGTAAAATGACAGAGGAAACTCTCTAATGTATTAATGAATCATTCAGACCCAGAATTAAAATGTGTTTGAAAAAGGAGGACATTTTGAACAGCCCATATAAGTTAAATCACTAGTAAATAAAAATTTCATGTGTAATTATACTTTTCATAAATTATCCCAATGGTGCATAAGAACTCAGGGGAACCCTCAGAACCATCCAATTATCGCCCTCTTACTAATTTTTGGAAAAGTGTTTGAGGGTATTATCAATACTGAAATAGTTCAACATCTTACTGCTCATAAACTATTCTCAGACAGACATTATGGATTCCGCTTTACCAGGTCTACTGCCGATATGCTATCTCCAAGGCTTTTGATGTGGTTTGGCACTCTGGCCTTATGTGCAAGCTACAGGGTTATGCTATCACTGGATGCTTGCTTGATTTGATCCAATCTTTCCTATTTAACCACATAATGAAGGTCGTCTTAAATGGACATGTCTCCACATGAATGCTGGTGTTCCCCAGGGCTCTATCCTAGGCCAAACACTCTTTCTGATCTTCATAAATGATCTCCCAGATGTGATCAAATCCCAAGTGGGCATCTACACAGATGACACCACCATTTACTCCCAATTCAGTAAAAATTCTGGCGAGGCAGACAAACATAACCTCGTTACTGATCTTGAGAAGGACCTTCACTCAGTGGTGAACTGGGATAAGAAGTAACTTGTAAATTTCAATGCTTCTAAAATGAAACTGTCATCTGTCAACCATCACAGACAATCCCTCCAGCCCCCATAAGCATGGACCAAGTGAGTTTCCCTGAAAGCAATATACTGCACCTCCTTGGCTTTACCCTATCTTCCGACCTCAAGTGGAATCATTACATTGTCAATAACTAAATCCACTGCTAGAAAGATTGGGTCACTGTGTCGGGCCAGGAAGTTTTTTCCACCTGAATCCCTCTTGCACATATACAAATCGACCATCCGACCGTGCATAGAATACTGTTGTCAGATCTAGTCAGACACCCCTACTGTTCATCTGAGTGTTCTCAACAGGCTCCAGAGGAGAATCTGTAGTGTAATTGGGGTCCCGATCTGGCAGCTCAACTCCAGCCACTTTCTCACCGGTGGGATGTGGCTTCACTGTTTCTTCTGCAAATATTTTCATGGCTCCTGCTGCAACAAACTTAGGTCACTGGTGCTCCCTCCACAAGAATTTACTTGTGCAACCAGACTGACAACAAGGTCCCATCCCTTTTACAGTTAAATCAACCAAATGCAGATGACAATTCTACTCCATCAGCTTCTTTTCTCACACTTCCTGCCTGTGGAACTCCTTCCCATATACTTGCTTTCCAGATGGCTACAACCTCCAGGAATTTAAATGTCATGTCAATTCCCATCTCTTATCCATTTGACTCCAGTCCTTTCTACATTGCCCCGTGTATCTTGTTCTTTTCCTTTCTCTCTATCTTTGCAACTGTCTTCACTCCTGTGTTCACATCCTTCTCTTACCCTTCATCTGACCCCCCTGTAACTTGTTTGTCTTTCTCTTCACTTTCCTCCTGCCTAAACTTTTACTTTCCGATGTAGTCCCCCGTTGCCCATCAGCAGCGGTACCGGCTTGCTTGGTGTGAAACGATAAAAAAAAACCCAAAAAACTTTTGTCTCAACATGTGTGATGTTATATTTTTTAGATCTTATTAAAACAGCAAGCATATGCATAACTAAAAGTTTCACTGTGATTGAATAATGTCTGGGCTTTGAAATGTTCGTCAGATGTTTAAAATAAAGTCACTACTCACAGGTACAAATATTTTAGAAAGGGAAGTGGAACTGACTTCATTTTGAGTTCGTGAGAATTGCTTGTACTGATGCAGAGACTGACTATATTGCAAACTCAATCACTGTGAAACATCTGCATGCTTGCCATGTTTGTAATATAAGAAAAAAAAATTAAACATTACACCATAAGTGACTTTATCCTCAAGATACTGAGCACTGAATTCAATGAAATCAAAGAACCTGTATTTAATTAGACTTATATTTCAATTGATTGTTTACATTATTTTTTAGTGGATGCCCATATTTGGGTAGACATTGTTTATTTCAAACAGAATTTTATTTCCTCTACCAACCTGAATACTTGAAAAATCTTATTAAAGAAAAAAAGCACCTTTTAGTAAGATTTCTTGAATATTCCGGCCAGTAGACAAAATAAAATACTATTAAAAATAGTGTCTACTCAAATATTGGTATCCACTAAAAATAACATTTAAAGTGATAAAAATGTCAGCTTAAGAAATAAAAATACATTATATATATGATAGAGTTTTTTGTGTGATAAAAATCAATATGCTGTTTGGTATAATCAAAAACCACACTAACAAAAACATCAATAAATTAATTTATTTTCTGGTATCAATATTTTTAAGTAGAATATTTTTGTCCACTATTTTCTTGAATTGTAATACTTGGAATGTACCCAACCACACGCACACTTATAAACTTGATGAAATGTATGTACATTGGAACCAAAAGGAATTTGGGTTTGTGGCTAGGGAAAATAAGTTACATTTTCATTTAAAAATGCTTTATACTTTTTAAAGCAAATTTCAATTTATATCTTCATAAAAGCTATATTTTATTATAATTATCATAAGTTGTTGTTTAAGATATACCTTGGTTCATTAAATTAAATTGCTTATTTTATCAAAATTTATTAAATTATTATTTTATTAAAAATATTACATATTTTAAATGAAATTATAACTTTTTTTCCCTATGTCACCAACCCACATGTAAATACTTATTGATTCAGTAATAAGAAAACTATTGTATGTATAGAATATCTTCTAATTGGTAACTGACTATATTTTAATCATAATCAATGGTTCATGCACAGGACGAGGAAGAAGAGAAAGATTAAGCTGACAATCACCACTTTTTGTAACAAGTATAACATGAATAAATGTAGAGATGTCTATGTAATGGCGGACTGAGTGGATATTAGCTTTTTGGCTTTTGATTTAATCAAAAATAAAAAATAGCAGAAAAACTTTTTGAAAATCTAAATTTTTTTGCATCAGATAACTTTGATTTTAAAAAAAGTATGTATATTTAAATCCAAACAGAAATGGCGTAATGGTGCTTTGCTTTTTTTTTTCAATAATGAAGTCTGTAGGGCAATGCAATGTTAAATAATGTTTCATACTTTCAACCACAATCAAGTGTATCCTTTGTTCTTACAAAATTTTCCCCAAGTCTAATTACAATTTTTTTCTTTTTGAATTGAAAAATATATACTGAACCAGACAGTTCATACTTGTTTAATTGAGAAAGATATCTGTACAGGCCTCAAATGGCTAATTATTATATTAAAAAATCAGCATAGTTAGGCCTCAATTTCAAACATTTTTTTTTTCATTTGTGTTCAAATATATAATGAACCAGATATTTCTTTTAGTTATCACTCACAGACCTATCACTACAAAATAGGAATGCATATTGTTCAGGATTGACTTTTATTTCTGAAATCCAACTTGGCAATGCTGGGTTTCAATTTAACTCTCTATTTTTTTTTTTTTTAGCTTTTTGAATATTTTTGCAATTTCCAATGACTGAATGATTAAGTACAAATGATTTTGAAACATGAGACAATAAAGGAAGAAGAATGAAACAAAAAAAAAAAGTTTCAGCGGGTTCTTAGTTACTGGGAAATATTTGGTTGTTTGTGGTGAATATTTGTGATGAGGCTGGGTACATTTGTATAGTGGGGAATACAGGTGTACTCGGATACAACTGAATGGTGGTTGGATACATTGGGGTTGTGGCTGGGTACATTTGGGCATTAGTAAGATTTGCATGTTGGGTAATTTCTGCTGGATGGTGCCTGGATACATTAGCATGTTGTGGCATGGTGTGAGCATTGGACGCATTTGTATGATGAGAAATGTTCATATGATGATTGTTACTGGTATTATTACTGGCACTAGCTGTATTGGTGTTGTTATTGACAGTGTTGTTGTTGTTGTTGTTATTATTATTATTATTATTATTGGTATTAGTATTGGCATTATTAGTAGTGACAGCTGGGGTGGTGTTGTTGTTGTTTGTGTTATTGGTTGTATGATTGGCTGGAGGTGTTGGATTTGTTGGGGGGTTGGTGACAGGATTCTCTCCTGTATTGCTGGTAACTGGAGGTGTGGGTTGTTGGGTTATGCAGTTCACCTTCTTTCCACACTTGTTGGTTCGCAAATGACGCTCAAGGTGATCTTTGCGAGAGAATGCGTAGCTGCAAATTGTGCACTTGAACGGACGCTCACCTGAGTGCGTCTTCATGTGCTCTTTCAGATGCGACCGCTGCAGAAACGTCTTCGAGCAAACTTCACAATCAAACAGCTTCTCGCCAAGATGCGAGCGCTGGTGCCGTTTCCAATTGCCCTTTTCAGTGAACACCTTCCCACAGATGTTACACTCAAAGGGCAAGACCACAGAATGGATCCGCTTATGTAGGCTGGCATGGGATCGTTGGGAAAATGCTTTCCAGCATATGTCACAGTTTAGTGGGTTACTGCTAGATTTGGAACTGGTCATTGGTGCTGTTTCCGTAACAGGTTTAAAAGCTCTCTCTCCTGTATGGATCCGACTCTGGTGAACTTGCAAGTGGGTTCTCTGTGAGAATGACTTGCCACAGTGGTTGCATTGGAACGGCTTCAGTGCTTTGTGAATCTTCTCGTGGATATTACCACTCGGCCGCTGAGAAAAGGCTTTCCAACAGACTTTGCAGTTAAAAGGGTTCTCACTTTGATATGGTGGTGATCGCCCTGCATCACCATTGTTATAGCTTGGCTGTATTGGCTTCTCATGTGTGCGCATATGCCGAGTCAGATCTCCGTTTCTTGAGAAAGAACAACCACAAATATCACATTTGAAAGGCTTATCTCCTGGGTAGACCATTGAAGGATTTTTGTAATTTCTTGGACTGTTGTTGTATTTCTGTGCTGCACATACGTCACAATCATAGCATTCATAACAATTATCTTGGTATGATGTTTGAGGAGGAGGTGGTGGTGGAGGTGGTGGAATTGGAGGTAATGGGGGTGGGGTCTGCTGCGGCGAGGGATGGTGATGCGGTTGTTGCTGAGGCATTTGTCTAGGG
Source organism: Ascarosepion bandense (assembly GCA_037127315.1). Taxonomy (NCBI): domain Eukaryota; kingdom Metazoa; phylum Mollusca; class Cephalopoda; order Sepiida; family Sepiidae; genus Ascarosepion; species Ascarosepion bandense. The sequence goes on along the minus strand of JBBBDQ010001007.1, from coordinate 170,879 downwards.
GTTCCACCATTCTGAGGCATAGATTTAGTGTGAATTGCCATATGGCGTGCTAGATTACCATTCCTGGAAAAACTGTGACTGCAAATGTTACATTTAAAGGGTCTCTCTCCTGTGTGGGTCACCTGGTGCTGCTTAAGATGGTACTTCTGGCTGAATGACTTCCCACAAATGTCACAGCTGAATGGCTTTTCCATCTGATGAGTCATCTTGTGGCGTTCCAGGTTGTCATATCTGGAAAATGTCTTCATGCAAATGTTACAGTTATACATTCGCTCCATATTGTGTGGTTGGTGGTGGCCATGATTGTTTCTATTATTTGCTTGGTTGTTATAATGCATGGTAGGCATAAATTAAAAAAGAAATTTTAAGTTTAAGCCTGGGTAGAGTCACTTTCAATTAAAATTTTCTATATATGAAATGCATTATTATCTCAATCAATGGCAGAATTTCTGATATACATTTCATTGCTGACTTTAAAAAGTTCTTAAAAATTCAAAGTGTAAATAAAAATTTCAGTTTCGATTTATTCATTAAATGTTAGTCGAGTAAATAATTGGTTAAATCATTTTTTGTCCTCACACAAAAATGGTTGTGTAATTTGAAATTCTAAAAACTTCAAGTTGTTAAAACAATGATTTTTGCTTTTGGTCTTTACAGTTTAAAATTAATGTTGCTTCTGTTACAACAAGGCAACTTTAAGATGTTATCATGGTTGCAATTAAGCTCCAGGCTCGATTTCCTTTCCATGAGGAAGAAGTTGTCATTGGGTGGTAAAGATTGAAAATGCATCAGTTTCGGTGTTCAGCCAGAAAGCTTGAAAAAAAAGAAAAAAAGAAGAGAAAAACTCAAAATTACCAACACAAATAAAATGTTAAGGAAATAGTTGTTAATTACTGATGAAGAGCTGATGTAAACAATTTATATACAACACAATTTTTTTATTTAAATTTTGAAATACCTGCATGAAATATTGGATGGCTATGCAATCAAAAAAATAAAAAATAAAAAATAAAGAAATCAAAAATAATATGGTAAATTTTTAAAACACAAATAAGAATGACAAGACTTAAACAATAGTTATGAGGAGAAAATTATTCATACACCACCATAATACATGGTTGCAAATCCTTTTGCTGCCTTCAAACCATTCCTCTAATTCATAAGCTTTACACAAAATTAAAAGTAATTTTTCATGTATTTATACAAATTTTCACTGAACCAGTGAGATTATTGTAGAGTACCCAATGCTCCAGCATATTTCCATATGGTTGAAGTCAAGATTCTTACAGCAACTTGGAACTTGTTGCAACTCATCCATCTTGATGCAAATTTCAAAGGGTGTTTTTGATTGCTATTTTATTGAAATATGCAGTTTTGAACAATTTACTGAAAACTTCAGGTTTTATTCTCCAGGATTATCCTTGTCTTCCTTTTTTTTGCCATCATTTCCTCTACCCACTAAAGAGAACAAATATTACTGGCAAGAAAACACCTTATCTCTAGCATTATGTTGTCACCACCATGCTTTACTGTAAGAATGATATTCTGTAACTTAAAAGGCTTCTCCAGGTTTTCAGAACATACACATCTAATAATTATAAATAAGCAGTTCAAATTTAATTTCATTCAAGTAGACCATATTTTCTTAAAAGTTTTGGTAATTGTTAAACTAATCATTCACAAAACTTAAGCAAACCTTCCTCTGCTGAATTTAACTGGTTCTTTTTCCTTGTGTGATAAATCTTTAGGTCATTTCTTTGTTTAAGTCATTTGACTGTAAACACAAGCACATGTGTTAATATACACTTATTTTTGTACCAATATTTGTTTTAGTTATCCTTAGATTCTTTTTAACAATTACAGTCAACTTTCATTCTGATATTCTGGATATTTTAAAAATTTTCTCACAGTCCCAGGGACTCGAACATTTAAACTAAAGATTGCAAGAGAAACTCATAGATTATGCTGGAAGATTTGAGTTAAGAAATTATCATGGATTTTATGCTTTGCTATTCAGAACAGCATGTACACATTGGATGTTATACTCACAATATTTCAGCCATTGTATCCTCCAGCCTTCTTCAGATGTCTGTCATTTGTACTCAGAATTATTCTCAGAATTTGGAACCAAACCTTTATTCAATCCACAAGGATAAATTGTTCTCACTCCATTTTCCAGGCTTAACAGATACTTCATAGCAGTTAATACTTGCCAGTTTAACTCACAGCCTAAGTGATTAAAGTGTTGATTAAAATATATCTAGTTCTCTAGCAGTTATAAGTTTATCTCTGGACCTGATAATGCTGAAATTTTTATTTACAAGCAACACAAATTTGTTTTTCCCCCCTTATCCATAGTAAACTTACTTTATGACTTTTCATCTTATGACTATTTTCCAGGTACTGCTAATTTATTAATTCTTAAAATTTAAAAAGAACATTTCTGGGCAGTGTAAGAAGACTCACTTCATCATTTTTATGCTGTTTGCATTAAACAAGTGATACTTAAATTGTCATTTCTGTTTCAAAATTGTCCTAACTTGCCAACCGGGTCAGTTTTATTTTAAAGAAGAATTTCAAAAGACAAAAGATTTTTGTGTGTGATGTACATTTTTTACCTTGTTTGTATATTAGAGACTTATTTAAAAGAAATTCTGCTGGTACACCTGATGATATTCTAGATGTATTTACTGTATATAAATACAAAATACAAAGAGTGAATTAACCACAGCTTGAAAGAGCATTAAAGCAAACCAAATTTCTGTAGCATGTCTTACTAAAAGCTGGTGCTGAAAAATTATCAACTTAAACAAGATGGCAAACTACTAAAGAATTTTTTAAAGGTTTGTTCAGATTTTTTGGAAACGGTTGAGAAGTTTTCAGCACCTCCTTGTACTTTATCTGAGATCTGGGTTTTTCATTCAGTGTTAACCAATTTTTGTATAACTTCTTGCATAACTATCAAACATTTTAAAGTCTGGTTGGGAAGTAAACAGAAATAATTGCAGAATGCCTTGTTATTGTTATAATACAGATTTCACACATTCATAAACCAAATAAGTGACCTCCAAAGAAACATATTTAAATCATTCAATTCTCTCCCCCAGCAAAATGTGACACAAGGTCAGTCATTTAATGTGAGGAATCTAAGTTCCCACCTAACATGTTACAAATCACATTTTAAAAAGAGTCTTCCATAAAATTACATACTTCCCCTAGACTGTCACAGATTTCAGAGTGTACCACAAATTGTAATCCTAGTTCAATGAGGTTCTGTATGAAAGGTAGATTCTCAAGTATAATTAATTTTTGGCATGCTCTGTCCAAAGAGAGAACTAAATCAAATGGAAGACAAAATTTAAGTAAGCCTAAATTTATGATACACAGACTGCCTTAAAGAGTTAAACATTCACAAACACCCTAGATGTGAAAGCATAAAGTTAATTATCTGACATATTTCAAATAGCTGTACGATATAGATATTATAAAGCTTATTACTATCTTACAATGACAGAATCAGCAAGAAGCCATAAGTGTAAGACATTAAATAACAAGCAAACCCAATACAGTAATTATGTTCAGCAAAACTAACTTACTAACCTCCCAAAACATACTGCATTATTGTATAAAGGTTTAATAAGTGTTGCATATTTAGAATATATTTTATATTTACAAATACACTTTTAACATAAATTATAAATTTAGAGTAACCAAATATTTTTTCTTTAACTATTTCTCTAATCACTGTGCTGAGGTGAAATGAGGATGTGGTCAACTTAAATAACAGTTCCTTTTAATCAAAAAATCTAGGTAAATACGTGTTGGATTTCATAATGCAAGCCAATGGTTTACATAATAAAATTTGAATGTACCAAGCAATTTTTGTAAACTTTCTGGATATGCTTATGCCTTTAAGCAATTAATGTTTTTTTTTAAACTTAACATTATTTCTTATTTGCTACAAACATTATTTCTTGGGTGCACATGTTTGGGGAGACATCCTTGCTTGCCTAGACATTAATTTCACTCATTGAAAAACAGATGTCTACTCAATCACATATACACAACTAAATATAAAGCTTATAGTAACAACAAATATATTTATATGATAAATATACCATGATAATTTTAGAGAATATTTGTTTTTTTATTAGAAATATTTACAATATTTTAGTGCCAGATTTTATTATGCAACCCAAGAGATGTTCAAAGTGGATGCGCAAGCATATATATATATATATATATATATATATATATATATGAGAGAGTTATCTATTATTTAAGTACACTAATTTTTTTTAATTATAAATATATTAAAATCTGCACCAGTAAGAGGAACAAGATATTGTAAACTTATTGGGATAGAAGAACAAGAAAGTATTACTGGCCTTAAGAATATCCCGAAAAAAGAAAAATCAAAAGGGTCCAGAAAGTGGATTGGCCAGCAAGAAAATATTTGAAGAAGACAATGTTGAAAATGTAAATAGAGAAAAAAATGCAGAATATTGAGAAGACTGGTTAAAAACACGCTACCATATTTCAGTACTGATCACAAAGAGAAACATTTAAGTTGGACAAACAAGCACATGAAAACTGATTTCTCAATAGTAATTTTTATTGATGAATGTCAAACTATATTGGATGGATCTGATGACTGGGCTGAAGGTTGGATCCCATAGAGAAATAAACCAACTCAACACAAAAGACAACAGACAGCAGATGGAGTAATGTTTTGGGCTAGTATTATTGATAGTAAAATATGTCCCTTCAAATTTGATGATGCTATCAACATAAATGCTAGCAATTATTCAAAGTTCATGAGCAAAATGTTTTATTGATTGGTACAGTGTATCAAAAGAATGGGGATTCCTTGACACCACTATTACTATATATAACTTTTGACTCCCTCAGCAATGTTTGTTTTAAAAACGATTAGAATTTTAGTAAAATCTGAAATTATGAAAGTGGATTAATACACTTTCTTTATTCTTGAGAATTGACAACAAATAGTTCATTGATATTTTTATAAATGTATGAATAAAAACTAGTTTTCATAGTTGGTAAATAATAAACGTCACATTGTAGTCACTTCATGTATTTGTATAATTGTTCTTTTGACACACTGTTTTATTTTTGTTTTTTTTTGCAGGTACAAAGGACAAACATTATCTGCTTTCCACTTAGTTGACTATTTGCCCACTTTACAAAAAAATGTTTAAGACATTTATTGAACATGCAATATAAACTGCTGAAAGTAATCTGAAACAAAACAATGTATATATGGTAAGCTGAAAACAATACAATATACTGCCCATATAAATGACTTGAAAATCCTTTTATCAGTATCAGTTAATTAATGCAAATTCTATTGCTTTTCATAATAAAATATGACAGTGGACATATTAGAATTAAGTTTTTGATTAAAAAAAATATATTTTACAAGTAAAAATCAAAATGTCACAAGTAAAAAAAAAAATGCAACAAGTAATGTGCATTTTTATATATAAAGTTTCTTTTGCACAAGAATTTAACCACAAAACTATATAATAAAATATAAACAAAAAAAAAAACCTATTTGCAATATATCTGTAAAAATCTTGAACAAATGTCAATTCTTGTAACCTATGATGCACTCATTGGAAATATATATTCCCAAAAATAATATCAGTTGTTAATTATATAATACTATGGCAAAAGCATTTTGGACCCACACTTAAAAAAAAAACATGTATCTGAAGATTTGTTCATATTGAAGATCTCAGGTATTGATTAATATCAAAATGAGATGTCAAATTAATTAATATATCAGTAGATACAAAACAAATACTATTTGTGATTGCAGTAATTGACACTTGGCAGCTCAAAGAACAAACTTTGACACTGAGTAATAAAAGTATTTTTTTTATGTCTCTCAGATTCCATCCAAAAGAATAATTGATTAGTTGGTAATTGTATAATTGCTCTTAACTTAATTAAAGTCATAAATAATAAAGTTAGTAATTATTGTTTCATGAAAGTTTACATAAATTTTGTGATAAAACTTCATTAAAAAAAAAAAAAAAGAAAAAAAAGAAAAAAAAAAAAAGAAAAAGTTAATCATCTACTTCTTTTCTAAGGAAAACATATGTGCATGCACAATCCAAGGCATATATATATATACACACACACACACACAAGTCCCCAGTCTTGGGCAACTATATGTGCATACACAATAACATATTTTAGCCTGAGGAAATATCAAGAAATTTTTTTTATTTTTACTGAAAAATTAAGTGGTATGGATATTTTTTAGTGTACCTACATTGACACTGAAAATCAGTTTACTGTGGGAAAATTGCCCAACCTCTGTTCAGGCACCAGACAATAAACCCAGCCTTCTTCTGAAAGAGAGGTACTGTTTGGGTGATGGGGAAGGCCCTCTGGAGTTTGGGATTAATATTTTTTTAAAATTCCTGCATAGGTTTTCACTTATACAATATAAATAGGTCTTTAAAGAAAAAAAGTGGCAGATTTTTCTATGAGTGGGTGCTAAAAAGTTTTAACACCCGAACAAATATTTTTTGGAGGGGCCTCTTGGTAGAGATATGAACTTTTCAGCACTTCATATGTTTAATGCAAAAAATATTGCTCAATGGGACAGTGTTTAAAATATTCTAAAATTTGCATAAAAAATGCATTGTAAATACTATTGCAAGCTACTCTTTTGTACCAAATACAAGTGCTGTCTAGAATAGTCGTACCGGTGGGAAATTTTCAACATACAATCTAAGTGAACAAGTTCAATAAATTGGAACAAAATAATCATTGCTAGAGAGAAAAATATCTGAAAAATAATAAATGTCTTTTACCAAATAAACATTGGTGTCAGGCAGAACATAAAAAGAAATAATTTAATCATACCGGTACTTGTATTTGATTCACTTGTGTACCCCAGAGAAACTGATTTCATGTCATAGGAAAAGGCCTTCATTTTTTCTAGCCACTCCAATTCCCCCCAAAAGTTATTATAACACTCCTGCCATAATTAGTAAGCAAATCAGACAGTTGCTGTAGTGAGATTGATTATAAGTAGACGATAATTCAGCAAAACTAAGTGTGACCTTAAACCAAGACAAAATATCCTGCTTTTAAGCTATTAGTTTTAGAACTTAATGTCACAAAAACATCAAATCATGTAAAAAGAAATACTTGTGCTATTTACCTATTTATACACAAGAGAAATAAAATAGAGCTGATTCTAGATTATCATTGAAAAACTACCTCTCAGTCACCCTTTAGCATGACAAATTGAAAAGCAAAATATGAAATGGTGTGAAAAAATGTCAATAAAAATATCTGACACAAACATTTCATTTAGCCATGCTTACTTTCAACAATCTTTTAAATTAATCCATCCCAAACCTGCACTACCTCTGTTCCTATGGCATCTTCCAAATCATATATAATTCAGCATTTGAACTTTGTTTTTATTCCTATCCCTTATGAATTTTAAGAGCTTTCTTTAAAACTATTTAATTAAGTGTTGTAGTTTATTTGTTGCCTTTCTTTGAAATATTCCTTTCCAATTCTATTTTACAATTAAGGTGTCATGTTTTGACGTTTTGCTGCTTTGTTCCCTTTTGCGACCCAAATTTTCGGCTCTGTGGTTCGGCCAAGTTCTCGCTTTTGATTGGGCGGTATTGACACATATGCAGGCATGTTGTTTGGCTTCCTCTAGCTGCCACTCTTTGGTTTTCTAAGTGATCATGAATTCGTCTTCTGTTTTCTAGGTGGATCGTTTTCACCATTTATTTTGAAATATCGCCTAAAGAAGAACAGTATTGTTCTGAAGCATGAACATTTTTGTGTGGTGATGTAGTGCTTTTATAAACCATTGTAATAACAAAATTACTGTGTGTGTATATATATATATATATATATATATATAGTCTTCATTCACACACATACACATGTATATATATATATATATATATATATATAATGTGTATAGTGTCTTTATACATGTATATATGTATTGTTATATTATATATATATATATATATATATATATATATAGTCTTTATAATGTGTATATATTTCCATTTCATTAATCTCCAAAACTTTCCATAATATATATGTGTGTGTGTGTGTGTGTGCTTGCTTATATATTTGTATGTGTGCACTTATTTGTGTATGTGTGTTTATTCATAAAAACAAAGCATCTACTCAAATATGAGTATCCATTAAAAATAATGTTTAAACAAATAAATTAAAGATATGTTGGATTTAATCCATTCCCTAAAAAATTGTCTTTGTTTATGTTAGGATACAAAACAAAACATATATATTTCAAGAATTGGGTGAAATGTTTCCAAAAGCACTGTTTGAACTTTGTTTGATCAGGATGTCTTATGTGGCCAATGCAGGTCAGATCTAATGATGGTTTCCCCTGGGGAATGCAGGTTTGAATCCTACCAGTGTGCACATATTTTCTAACAAGCTTTCTCAAATATTCAGGACAGTAGATGTAAATAAACATACTGTTTAATAGTAAAAACAAAGCACCTACTCAGATATGAGTATCTATTAAAAATAATGTTTGTTTTTTTTTTCAATTGGAGTAGATAAACTATCGCCCGGTTCACACTCCACCCACATCTATTGAACAGGTGAAGAGGCTCATCCCTTGTTTCCTGTTTAGGACGTGGTTTCCGGCTTTCTCTTTTCCATTCTTTTTACCCTTACGTAGCCCCCTGCGCATCAGTGGCGTTACCGCCTTGCTCGGGGTGATATGATTAAAAAAAAAAAAAAAAAAAATTTCATGATTATAAATGTTTTGTGTTTTGTTAATAATCAAATAAAAAATTCCTGAAAGTATTTTTGGGAATCAATTTCATCATTAATGATATACTAATGAAAATAATTAATATTTTAAACCCTGGCAGTACTTTCATCTTAGACATAGTATTGAGAAATACTCTGATCCTTAGCTCAATGATTTGATTGTAGTCCAAAGTGCTGTAGTGACATTTTGATCCCTGGCAAAAGTGCTGGGGAGTGAGATTTTACAACTAACCAAGAGTGACATTTTAATACTAGGCACCAGTGATGGGTAGTAAAATGTTGATTCTTGGCACAAGAGGAGAGGAATGACATTTTGATCCTCCTTATGAGTGCTAGAGAGTGATATTTTCATCCTAGGCACGAGTAAGTAATATACTGATTCTAGGCAAAAGTGATGGAGTGTGGTGCACTGGTGAGTGATACTTTGATCCCAGAAACAAATGTGAGAAGTGATATTTTGATCCTAACCTAGTGTGCAAGGAATAAAATTTTGATCCTTGACATGAGTGAAGGAGTGATATTTTGATCTTAGGTACAAGTGTCAATGAGTGACATTTTCATTTTTGTCAAATGATGGAGTGTTAATTTGATTTTAAGCACAAGTGTTGGGAAGTGTCATTTGGATCCATGCCTAAATAATTTTGTCATTTTTTTTTTTTTTACAGGTAATAAAATTATTCCAATCTGAGTAATTTACCCACTTATGTTGGGTAATAAGCGATGTAGTTGTTTTTGACAGAATTTCTAGGATGAGAAGTTTTCATTATATTCCATTTTGTTTCAGTTTGAGATCCCTTGATGTCAACTAAATTGACAGACACCTGATGAAGGCTAGGAGCACAACGGCTGAAGCGTTCTAACAATAAAAACAATAATTAATGAAGATGTGCATTTCTCACCAGCACTAGTTGACAGTGCTCGATTCTAAGGGTAGAATTTCGAATCCCAATTATCAAGGCAGGCATATTTCATCTGAAATAAACTTTCTGCAATGGTGCAACACTCACTGAACAGACTCTTTTTTATTCTCATAATAATTATCTGGTGTTGTATTAATTTACTAAATACCATTTTTGAGAGAATCCTTTTCATTTTGTCTTTAAAACAGGTCTACACTTTCTACACTTCTTACAGTGAACCTTTTTTAACACTGAACAGTAAAACACTAACAGGTAGTAGGTAAAGGTCGGTGACACTAAAACAGAAAATTTCCCATTCCAAATTCGAGGAAAAACAGATTTCGTTAGCAGTCAGTCAAATTTTGTGTAAAATCTGTGATAAAAGTCAGAGGGAAATAAAAAGTAATGATAAAAAAATAAGATTTGATGAAACACGATCGTACAAAGGAATTTGGTTTTAAAAACATGGCAATTTGGAATAATTTGAACCGTTGTTGTTGTCGTTACTGTTCAAACTGCAAGGAAACCAATAACAACAAATTAAATACAAATCGAATAAAAACGCGGGGAAATTTCAAGTCATTTTTAGCGCCAACTGAGAGAAAGACTATGATTTTCAGCAGCCGGTCTATGTTGGTGAGTGTTTATGTAGTTAAGTATCCTTACAGGAGGAAAAAAAAGCAAAAAAAAAAAAAATCTCAATCAACAGTACACTTACTGGGTGTCAATAAATGTTATTAAAAAAATAACAAACATTCTCGTTCAAAATTAATATCAAGCAGAGGATCATAAGTTGTGAATTGAAATTAAAAATATGATTTAACTGAATGAAGCCACATTGCTTCCAACATTACATCACTCACACTGTAACTATTTAATATCCAGAAATGAAAACTTGATGGCAAAAACTAAAAAGACAAACAACTTGTTTCTTCGGTTGGAAGAAACTGTCTAAAAAAACTATGACATAAAAAAGGGAATACTTTGTTTGATAATAAATATGTGGGCATAAATATGCCTACAATACTTGGATAACTTTTTAAAAGGTATGTGTGTCTATAATTCAAGTTTTATGGCACTTTTTCATGCAATATGAATCATAGCTAAAGAAACGAGTTGCTACAACTTTATCGTAAAAAAGTGTATGTTACTGTTAGTTTTACGCAGTACGAAAAGGGGCAAAATATGCATAAATAATGAAAAAGTTTCTTAGCCTTTAGGATGTAAAACAAGAACTAAACAATGTAAGTGTAGCTTAATTGTGGCACACGGCCGAAGGTATGGAACATCCATTAAAGATTGAACTAAGTCGTAATTGATCTCTAGCGAGACACGGTTACTAACCATTTTTACATCACGTCGAGGTGCCAAATGTGTGAACAATATAGTAGACCTGTATGAGTAGACAGAAGACACTAAGTGTTTTGTCTCGTATCTGTCTACGACAGTACACTTATAGTAACTACCAATGAAAAATGAGTGTAACTGTACTAATAGATTGAGCAATAACTTTTAAAAACGAATTCAAAATTACGAAATTATCAAAGCTTCTTTAACGTAAAACTTAATAGTCGCTAATAATTGGATTGCAATGTGTGATTGTTGTTGTTTGCGGCATTTATTTTTTTTCTTTTGCACTTTACTTACAAGAATAATCAATTTTTTTTATACTGGCTAATAAAAAAAAAAAAAAAAAAAAAATGCACCCGTCGTGAATTTACCTTTAAAAAAATCAACCTATGAATGACTCACATTTTGATTTTGTATACAACTTGGCTACAATTTACTAAAAAAATGTGTAAATCTGTATTCTTCCTTCTGTTAAAAAATTCAATAAGACAACCCTCGCCTTCTAGAAAATAGGGAATTTGTTATCAAAAAAGAAATCATAGATGATCTCAATTAAATTTTCTAGCACTGTTGAAATGGTGATATACGACTACTGATATTTGATAAAAAGTGGTATTGTCAGTAGTGAATACAGCTGTAGTGTAAATACTAAAAGAAAAAATATCAAATGTTTCTCCGAGGAGGAAGGCTAAGTAAAAATGGGTAACATTGTAATGTACACTCCAACATAAACACACAGATTTACACAGGTATCTCTAATTTGACACATTATCACACAAAACACTAAAAAGTGCTATATTGCTTTAATAAAGCCTTTTCTTTTCTGTGAAAGAAAAAAATAAATGAAGGCTCTAAAGGAAAAGATTATTATATTCATGATCTTAAAACTGAACAGAATTGTAAAAAAAACGTCGCTTCATAAGATTAGCTTCAAGAAAAGAATAAAACAGTAACACTACTAGTGAGCAAAAAAGACTGTAAAAACTAAAGTGTTATCAGCATACTTATTAATAAAACACCCCAAATTACATCTTTTAAAATAAAAAAAAAGATAAAAGCGTTAAATAAATAGTAGCAGTAGTATTCAAGGAAGAAGGGAATGATCATTAGCATTATTATTGCTACAGTAAACATCAGATGCATTTACATATTGGATAAAACCGCGCGCATTTGAAGGTTTTACGGAAAGAAACACAGAGAGGCGTAGCTGAGAAAGGAGAGATAATGATAGAAAGAGAAGCACAAAGAAGATTTAAGAAACAGATACGTGTATATTCCAAGTGAGAGAAAAATACACGAGCGATAGACACAAAATAATATAAACAAGTAGTTCTTACTTAAAAGTAGCAAATTTAGTTTTTGACCATCTGCGCTGTTTAATGTCCTTTTTTGTTTTTGTTTTCTCTCTCTCTCTTTCTCCCATCAGTAGTATTTTTTGCATGTGTCGGAGATGTACATAAAAAATTACGTGTTGATGTTTTAAGAAAGAAAGATAAGGAAATACGGGCATTTAAAAACTAGACTTTTCATTAAAATGTAGGGAGAGAGAAGAGAGATATAGATAGATAAAGAGGAGCAGCGAGAGAAAAGAGAAGCGGGGTGAGAAATAAATAAAGGGAGAGAAAGAGAATCAGAATATGACATGAATAGAGAATAAGAGAGGGAAGGAGGCAGAAAGAAAAGAGAGGTGGGGTGAGAGATGAATAGAAACAGGGAGGGAGGAAGGAATAACGGGAGACAAATAATGTCACTGAAGGAGGGATAAAAGAAGGAGGGGAGAAAGAAAAGAAATATGTGATCTGGGATAGAAATAAAAAAAATAATAATAATAAAAATGAAATATAAAAGCAAGTCTATGCTTTTCTTGTTGGACTAGACGAGAGGCTGGACATTAACTAAACATTTCAAGGGCCGCTTTTTGAGCTTTTATTTTTAAGTTGTTGATTAGTCCCAGCCCCCACCTAAATGTGGTTAAGACGAAGATAATTAAAAACATTAAAAAGCTTTAGAAAAGTTCAAAAATATTTCTCGATAAAGTCAGGTATGAAACAATTTTTGGGCAAAAATATAACACGTATTTTTTATTTATTTATTTATTTATTATTGTCCTTTATTTTCATTAGAAAAAATAAAATGTAAGTACCTTTGACAAGGAAAAAAAAAGCACTTGACTAAAATTAGGATTTATTTTTTGTTAGGGATCCACTTTTTGATTACATTTTCTTATTGTAAAAAAAAAAAGTTAAAAAAAGAAAAACTATTAGAAGAGAGGGGGGAAGCATGAGAAAGAAACTTAGAAATGAACTGAATTGATAAAGCATAGTTTGGAATAACTTATGGGGTTTATTGTAAAAAAAGAAAAAAGTTTCCCTAGTATCCCCGCCACATAATCAACATTCCACGTGCAAAAAACAAAAAAAAAAATTCTTAAAAGGCGTCTGTTGAATATTCTAAGAAAAATGTGATTGTTTTGTAATGTTAATCGTGAGTTTTACTCCTATTTTCTCATATGGCATCAAAATTCTATCTGATCGACTTTTAAATGTAAATGTGTGAAATTGAAACTAAAGGAAGAAAAACATGATGGTGTGTAAAAAGGCAAATAAGGAAAAAAAGCAGCAAGGAGTGAGAAAAAATAATAAAATAATAGAAAGAGTTTTCTTTCTGTCAATAATGTCTGTTATGTGGATATCAAACATTCAAAAACAATTGTTAACTTGTTTCAAACATTTTCTGGGTAGCGTTTTTAATTTCTTCAGAAACTTAGGGACGATACAATGGATTGAAAAAAAAAATGCAAGTTTATCTATTCAGAAATAAATTAAGCTATTTAATACAAAAATTAAGGAAAAATATTTTTAAAGTCAAATATTGTAAAATTAAAAAAGCATTGCATGTGTAACTATAAAGAAAACAAGGGCAACAAACAACACTTTAGTGACTTTAGTATTTAAATTTAAAAGGAAGCACTAAAGCACATTTAATTTAAAAAGGTGATCATTGATGACTTTCTAAAGCAAAAAAAAAAAGAAAAAAAAAAGATTTCCAACAACATTTCCAACTAAAAGTAAAAACATTATAAACAAAAAACAGTGTAAAAAAATAAAAGCTTCAATTGTCATTCCGGTTTTTCATTAATTGTGTTTTTTAAAAACACAATTCAATTATTGTCATATACTTGCTTTTGTGAAATAAAATTAACTTTTTTTAATGTAGAAAAAACTAAATTTGACATCAAGGTTCTTTAAGTGGCAAAAAGGATAAACAAACAAAAATTAAATTACTCCTCGGACGTAAAAATATACAAAAAACAAACAAAACAAAACAATTGAAATAAAAAATAAATTCATGAAATATAATCACATTTCAAATTTCATAGTGTGTGATGTGTAGTCACATTTTAGTGACTACAAACTTGAATAACACGTGCGCAAAATCCATAACTTATTACATATGCTCACCCACAACACCTTTGCAAACACATTGTACATTAAATATTTGTATATATAACACTAACCAGGTCGAAGTTTAAAGTTGGGGTCCCAGAAAACGTCTTTCATCTCTCCTTCTTTTTCTACCTTAGCTTCTCTTTTGCTTTCTTCTCCTCCCTCTCCTTTTATCTCAGCTTTTATCAGACGTTGCCCCCTTCATCTATTTTACTACCTCTTCCCACTTTCTTTTCTCTGTACTACTACCCCTTCTTTCTTCTTTATTTTATACATCCATCCCATGACTTAATTTTCTATATTTCTTTTTCTTTTTACTTTACTCTCGTTCCACACACTTCCTTATCTTTAAATGACTTAATACATTTCCCAAGTTTCATATTGAGAATATATAAATACTTAAAACTTTTCCCCCAATATTATTGGAAATTAAAGTTATTGCAAACATAAGTTGTATTCATTGTATTGAATTGTAATGTAAAACAATATAGTTGGGACAGTGTTTGTTAGTGTTAATTTAATGGTTAAAAAAAAAAAAAGAAAGAAAATTTCATTAATTAATCATCATTTCTGCGTTTCTCTCCATCTTTTAGTTTTAATGAATATGTAAAAAAAAGAAAAAGAAACAAAATCTTATTGCAATTTTTATGTAACGAACGTAAAAAAAAAACGTATTTCTCCGAAAATATTTTTTCCTCAAATGATTTAGTAGTTTCCTTTCTCTTGTTGAAAATAAAATATATCTTTCGCCAAATAATTCGAAAGATTTAGAAATTAGAGATTGATAAAGAAAGAGAAGAGTTGTGTTGTGTGTGTGTGAGTGTGAGAGAGAGAGAGAGATAGAGAGATAGAGAGAGAGATTATTGTACGAAAAAATAAAAACTTTTTAAGTAGCTGCAACCAAAAGTGAAATAAATAACTTAGTTGATTAAAATATGACATCTCATGAATCTTTTAATTTTTTTTAAAAATTGAATTTCTCAACAAAAACGATGGTCCCAGAATCGACACTTGTACTTTTTTTTCCTTAAGGAAAAAACAAAAATGTACTTTCTTATTTGTTGTAATGACGAGTAAAATTATTTTTTTACGTATAAAAACAAAAAATCTTTTCTCTTGAACTCTATATATAATTTTTTTATTTATTTACTGATTCAATCTAAAAATTGAAACAAAAGATAAGAAGAGTAAAGGCAAAAAGCTAAAAAAGGGCAATCAAGTGAACTCTCAAATTTTTTCACAAGAAATTCTAGTTAAAGGGACAAAGGCCGATTTTTAAAACATTTCTTTCTCAGTTTTGTTTGTTACTGTAACAAAACTAAAATTTTGAAATATAAACCAGCAAAAAAAAAAAAAAAAAGAAAAGTTTTATGACTTTTTTAGTGTGTGTATGGTTGTTGAGATAGCTGAACAAAGAAACCGGTGTTGTGTGTATCAGACCTGGTTAGAAAAAACATCCCAGGTTTCCGAGTGAGAGTAACGGTCAGTGTCAGAATATGTTGTTGGCTGTTACTTGTTTTATGCGAAATCATTAAACATTTCAGGACAGTTTTTATTAAGTTTAAATAGTTTAATTCACAGATTTTTTTCAGAACTTTTTGTTCTAAAAGAGATTTTTTCAAAATGACATTTTAAAATCAAGTTTCAAAGTAGATTTTATTATGAAGTAGTAAATTATGACAGAAGGTTGTGATCTTTTTATACATGTTTAATTCAATAGACCCTTTTCTCAATTTTCTGTGTTCTTTATGTTAAAAATATAGTCACAAAGTTGTCATTGCATTCATCAGTGAAATGAGAAAAAAAATTCACATCAAGATTTTTGGTACAGGGCTAAAAATAAAAGGATTTTTGCTACATCATCAAAGTTGATAAAAATGACATACATTGTGAACACAATCATCATTGATGCAAGGGAAGTATGAAAAATAAGCCAAGCCCCAGGGAGCCTTCCCACCAGGTAGTTACTCTCCTTTGGGAAGGGGCTGGGTTAATTGCCTGGCACCTGAGGCATCCCCCTAGAGGGTAAGTGCCTAGAGGGCTTGGACAATTTTTCAACAGTATTGCTCTTAAATCCACTTTAGAACTCAACATTTTGTTTACATTTGGTAGTGATGTGGGGGAGCAGAAAAATGAATATTTTATATTTTAATCAGAAACATTAAGTGTAAACAAACAGATTTTGTTTTCACCTCTCGTCTTTTTCTTTCATCATGATCGATAGTATTCAAATGAGGTAAAGTCTCAGCTATTTTAATTTTATTATTCATAAATTTATGATAGTAATCATTATCCTGTTATATTAACTTTATCTATGTAAAACTTAGTGAAAATCAATACCTAGCAAGGACTCATCATGCCAAGTACAAAAGATCAAATCATTGTCATTGCTTTCATATTTCACTAGTAATAAGCAAGTTCAATTTAGACAGCTTCTACCTGAGAACATTGTGGAATAGACTCCTAAAACAATGCTTTCCCAATCACTCCAATCTGAACCTCTTTAAATGTACAGTCAACTTTTATCTATTCTGACTATCCTTATAATATTCACTTCCTACTTTGTGAAATAGACTTCAAAGAGGATGCTTCCCCAATCATTACAACTCCAACATCTTCAAGTCTAGGGTCAGTCATTATCTATCCTGACTATCCTCATAATATTCACTTTATACTTTCTCTTATTACATCCATAATATAAATTAATTTAATAACCCACTACCTAGAGTGGCTCTTTAGTCTTATACTGCATGATCATTTAGTATAAAAACATTACTCATAACAATTGTCAACACATTTTTGAAATGAGAGAGTTTACAATGACTGGATGATTAGGCAAACAAACTAGATTTTCACATGCTACAAACTCTTCTAATGTCACATTTTAAAAGCCTTCTCTACCAGCCAATTTTAAATTATAATATTAAAAAAACGACTTGTGGCTAATAATATTTTATAAACGAGCAGGATATTATGAATGGAAGCATCATTTTTATTATAGATTTTCTAAAGAAAAATCTATTGTTAATTTCCAAGATAAATTTTGAGCATGGTTTCATCAAACCAAGCACATTATATAAATCATAAATGCTCAGACTACACAAATAGAACCAACAATATATTTATGGAGACAAAGCTACTTCATTTGTAATGATGCAGAAGTTTAGATTCTAACATTAAATATGGAAGACAAGGAAAAAATTAAAGTTCAAATTATGTTTTTGGACTATTTTTCTTTTAAAACACTTCTCAAATCAGTTACTTGCAAAAAGATTTTCTTATAGCATATTGTGGTGCATTGGATATTGGCTTGGAACGAGAAATCGGAGAGCCGAGTTCGAATTCTAGCTGAATTCATTGCATTCACTTACGCACAAATACCCTTGGGAAAGGTATTAATCCGTCTATTCCTTCCAGTTATGGGTTAAATAACAGGACAGATTGGGTTCTATAGCCTTGGTTGACAACCAGTCTACTGCAGAAAACAATGGCAACCTACTCCAGGATAATCTTCTGCCCAGTCAGTCATGTCTCTTTTGAGACATGATCGCCCAAGCGTGTATCACGTATGGCACTTAACTGACTGATACAAGCAAAGTGGGACTGCCACTAATGTTCAGGAGGTTACAATGTTATTGAAGAAAAGATAAAAGATGAATGGGATTCAAGATGATAGGACATGGCAATTGATGTTGCATTTATATTTTGGGAGATTGTAACTATGAGGGAATCAAGTAAATGGGAAGGAGTTTCACAGGTAGAAAGCGTGAGAAAAGAAACTGTTGGAATAGAAATGGTGGGTGCATTAACTATTTCAATGATAAAAGGGTGGTATCTAGATGCCGATCTAGTAAGATGCTTAAATTCATGTAGACAGAGCACCAGGGAAAAAAGTTAATCAGAACAATTGCCATCAAAATATTTGTAATAAAGACAGAGGGAAGCCATGTCACATCAGTGAGAAAGTGATTGAAGTTGAGATGCCAAGTAAGGATTGATTACACTGCAGATCCTTCTTTGGATTTTATTGAAACCTTAAGATGAATAGCAGGAGCACCCAACCAGATATGGGAACAGTATTCAATGCACAGATGAATGGTAGATTTATAAATGTGCAGGATGGATTCTGACAAAAAAAAACTTTCTGGGTTGACAGACTCAACCTTCCTAGCATGATTTTCAGAGCATCCCTTGTGTTCACATTTATATATATATAATCATTAATAGAAATAGAATAAAAAAAATTTCCTTATATGAATCTATTCATGAGGTTTCATGAACGTTTTTTTTTTTGTTTTACATCCAATTCTCGGAAGATTTCTTAGTGAACTAAGTTTATTTATATGCAGATCATCTTTTTCATTTTTAAAAATACTTTACTTATGCAATGGCATAAGATGTTTGAAATATTTCCATAATAACATAAAATTAATTTGCATGATAAAATTCTGAAGTTGTTCAGTTATCCTTAAATCCCAGATTATATAGCAGTTAAATAGCAATGGAATAATGAAATTTTTCTTCTTTTTTTATTTGATTAAATTTTAACATTCAGTTAAACAATATAAAAAATGTATGTGTGTGTATGTGTGTCGAATATTGTAAGAATGAAACTTACTTGAAACATTGTACATTTAAGAACAATTACTGGAAAAGATAACTGATCTTGCAAAACACTATAACCAAGTTGTATCAATAAGTCGTCAAGAAATGCGATCTTGCTACCAAATTGTCTTTGTCAAAAGAAACAAAAAAAAACGCATTTAATTAGTAACTACTGTAAAATGAAACATCCAAAATTTTATTAATGACTTATCAAATTAAAACTAAAACTTCTATAAAAAAAATGATCAGCAGCTAAAAACACTTGTTAATCTATAAATTCAAAATACATAACAATATTTAAAACCTTCTATCAATTGCTAATTGAAAAATATATAGGTAATCATTCAGCAGACACACACAGACATATATACACTCTTGTGCAAATTAATTGAAACAACTGCTTTAGTTTCCTTTCTTTCACCATATGGTCAGTTTTAGACCCACTGGAGTGATAGGGTGTAATCAATTTCTATTTTTTCCTCAGATAAGGCATTTTCAATGGTGTGCATCTATGATGAAATTTGTCTGGCCTCAAAAAATATTTGTCACTTGTGATTGCATCAGATTTTTATCACACCCAGACAATATTGTATTGACTGTCAATTAGTTGTCTTACAGCTATTGTCTGCGATGGTTGTTACTCCAAGGAAGCATACAAAAATTATAACGCTGCATGAACACGTTGGCAAATCTTACAGAGATTGTGGATATTGTTGGTGTCAGACTTTCAACTGTCAGTTGTATCATCAAAGCAAAGAAACAAACTGGATCCATCAGTCCAAAGTGTAAAGAAAAATGCGGGCAGAAGAGAAAAACAATGACAAGAGATGACATATATGTGATCAGAAAAAGTGTGAAAGATCTTAGGAAGACATTATTTGTTTTGTTTCAGTTAATTTGCACAAGGGCACACACACACATATATATATATATATATATATATATATCGGAGTCTAACCGTACTGATGAGCTGTGATACAGCGAAACAGATCTGTCTGCAGATGACAATATTTATGCTCACACACCCTGATTGGAAGAATGGGAGACTTTGAAAAACAGTAGCTACTCTGGCATGTACACATCGCTCATTCAGTAAAATGTATTAGAGCACTCTGGCTATTGAGCACGTATAATGATAATATATGCGCTAAAAGGTCTGCCTTCTTCCACCGAACGCTCATAGCCCAGAGGTAGAATCACTGACTGATGCCAATAGGGGCCGGGTTTTAATCCTGGGTTAAAAAGCAATTGGAGTCTAACCGTACTGATGAGCTGTGATACAGCGAAACAGATCTGTCTGCGGATGACAATATATATATATTTTTATTCAGATACTTTGATCCAAGCGGAAAAAGCAGAAAGGTAAATTCCAAAAACCCGATCCTAATTAATATTAAAAATTTTATTTTAATATTAAAAAATGATACAGGAAGAGAGCTCCATGTAATAAAATATTACAGAGCAAATATAAAGGACCACAAACCAATGATAAAAAACCAATGATAAAAAATATAAAGGACCACAAGCCAATGATAAAAAATGATACAGGAAGAGAGCTCCATGTAATAAAATATTACAGAGCAAATATAAGGACCACAAACCAAACTTCCAAAATAAATTACAAACGAGACTAATTAATCCTACTAAAAGTGAATTAGGCATAATTTCTAGGAAAGTTCTGAAGAACCTAATAGAGAAGTTACAATCTAATTTACAACCGAATCTTTGGAAGAGTTCCTTAGATACCATAAAATGGTTTGATAATATCAATGACAAATCTAAATACACTTTCCTTAAATTTGATATTGTGGATTTCTATTCCTCTATATCAAAAAAACTTCTTGTGGATTGTTTGGACTTTGCTAAAAGTTATGTTAATATTTCGGATAGGGACTATAGGATTATACTGGGAGCTAGAAAATCCATTCTCACCTTTGATAATTCTACTTGGACAAAAGGGCCTAAAGATAGTTTTGATGTCCCTATGGGAGCCTATGATTCTGCCCAGGTAGCAGATCTAATAGGTATTTATATTTTAGATATTTTAAGTAGATTTTTAGACCCTAAACTAATAGGCCTATATCAGGATGATGGACTGATATGTATTCCCAATTCCAATGGGCCTTACACTAATAGAATACATAAGAAAATTATCAGAGCCCTAAATTTTCTAGGTTTTAAGGTTGAGGTTAATTCCAATCTCAAAATTGTAAACTATCTAGATATCACCCTTAACTTAATGGTTCCTACCAACCCTTTCTCAAAGAAAATAGTTCTCCCACCTATATAAATAGTTTATCCAACCACCCCCAAAATATTATAAGACAAATACCCAAGATAGTAAATAACAGGGTTAACCAATTATCATCTAATATAAAAATTTTCAACGCAAGTAAAGAAATTTATGATAAGGCCCTTCAGAAAAGTGGTTTTATTAACAAGTTAACGTATAATAAGCCTGTTTTCAAACCCTAACCAGACATTCCAGACGGCACTATCACGTAGATTCTGGAAAATGAAGGAGGAAGGGCAGGACCCTATAATCAGCTGGAAATTAATAGGCTCAGCCTGTACCCCTAAAAATTTTCGTGATAGGTGCCATCTACGTTTATTGGAGAAGATTCTGATTTTGAAATATCCTCATCAGGACTTACTTTTGAATCTTAGAAAGGAATTCATTAATAAGTGCCGTCATTGGGCGGATTTTAAATTTTAAATTTTTATAATTTTTATGTATATGTGTATGTTTGTGTATATTTGTATATATGTGTGTATATATGTATATATGTATGTGTGTATATATGTATTTATGTGTGTAAAAAATTTTTTTAGCTATTTAAATGCTCTTTTTATAATATTCATTAAATTTTTATATTTTTTATATGTATGTATGTGTGTGTGCATATGTATAATGTATATATATATGTGTGTGTGTGTGTATATGTATACATATATATATTGTGTGTGTGTGTGTGTATGTATACATATATATTGTGTGTGTAGATTTTTTGTATGTGTGTACATATATATGTGTGTATGGAATTGAATGTATGTGTGTGTGTGTGTGTGTATGTATATATATATATGTATTCATAATTGAAGAATTATGTGTGTGTGTGTGTGTATGTATGTATGTGTGTGTATACTTCTATATGTATGTATAATTGTAAATGAAAAAAATTTTTTTTTTATACCTAGCGGTGTCTTTATTTAGTTTAAATCAAATTACCTAATTTTTTTAAAAAAATTTATTTTAAATCCTATATCTTTTTATTCCCTTTAAAAATAAGTATACCTTTTTAGGTAAAGGCCTTTTTCTAATATTTCAACGTTTTTGGGAAGTTAGGTTTTTGAATATGTCCAGCGTCTGTAATATATAAAAAATTTTTTCTTTCTTTTCTTTTTTCCCTCCCTTCCTTTATCTCTCTTATCTCCCACCTTTTTTCCGTTTTGCTTAACCTTATATCAATTCAACACGCCGTCTGTTCTTTTTAAGTTACAATTCTCTTTCCTTTTTTGCGAACCCAGACGATGCCAATTTTTCTTTTCTTGTTTATTTGATTTCATTTTGTTTTATCCTTTTCTTTTTTTAATTTCTTTGCAAATCTATTTAAAAAGGAAAATTAGACTGATTTTTCTCCGTTTTCTGAAAGGATTTTTTGTTGCTGAGGTGATGTGTTATCCCCCGTGGGGATTTTCATATCGAAATGGTCATCCAACATCCTTGAATTAATCCTATTTTAATTTAATATATATATATATATATAAAATAATTATTTACTAGTTATTAGTTAGAATTAAATTAGACCAATATACAGCTTTTGTTTATATTTTTAAGATGAGTATTTACATTAAATTTACATTTTACGAACTATTGTCCTCATCTTTGTTGCCATTTGTATGATGTTTCGGCTGTTGTACGTTCCGGCCTTCTTCAGGTGCTAGAAATATCGAAACGAACCCTTTATTACAATCACTGAAGTATATCATTCTTATTCCTTGTCTAGAGCCTCTTCTGGTAGTCATGAGTTATCTCCCTCTAACCTTGTAAATTAGTTGTTCACCACTGTTGTAGTTTGGTATTGAACTCGCAACTTTCTGGGTCAAGTCACAGGAAGTAATCAGCGTCTATAGCTACTGGGCCATGTGTCCTTAAGGGAGATAACTCATGACTACCAGAAGAAGCTCTAGGCAAGGAATAAGAATGATGTACCCCAGTGATTGTTATAAAGGGTTCAGTTCCAAATTCCTAGCACCTGAAGAAGGTCGTAGCGTACAATGACCAAAATATTGTACAAATGGCAACAAAGATGAGGATAATAGTCCAAATAATGTAAACACTGCAATATACAATTGTATTAAAAAGTGATCAATGCATATATAATGTAGAGCTTTTAAATATTTTAACTTCCTAACACACACACATATATATATATATATATATATATATATATATATATATATATATATATATATATATAACATTTTTAAGATTTAATTTAATTTTAGATAATTGTAAGCAAAGAAAAAATTAATAGTCAATTTTACATCCTTAATAAACAATGAGTTTTTCTCAATTTTTTTTTTTTGGCTCACCTTTTACTAAATTAGCACAAATATTTACAGGGGCATTTTGTTATATTGCTTGTACATAATTTTTAAGATCTTGTCAATTATTTGATTTTCTTACTGCTTATAAGTCTTTTTGAAGTTTTCAGTTGGATTTAGATCTGGACTTTGTGATGGAAAAAAAGTAAAACTTCTGTTCTTATCCTGAAGATATTTCTGATTTAATCTATAAATATGTTTTGGATAAGTGTTTTAGATAAAGCACTGGCACTGTTTTTAATTGACATCCAGTATTTCACAAAAAAAAAACAATATAATATCAATAAATTTTATCATGTTTCTTGTTCCTTTTGCATATACACACCTAAAAGCATGATACTCTCTCCTCCATGTTTTGTTTTATGTACAAATTTCTTTGGATTCAAAGTTATACATTGAAATCTCCAGATATAAAATTTGTCACTTAGTTGATTGGTGTTACCTTCAACATACTGAGTTCTGGACTCTCCAGTTATCATTTCATCTACTTGTCATGGGATATCGGTCAGTTAAGTGCCATAAATGATACACGCTTGGGCGATCATGTCTTGAAAGAGATATGACTGACTGAGCAGAAGATTATCCCGCAGTAGGTTGCCATTACCTTCTGCAGTAGACTGGTTGCCAGCCAAGGCCATAGAACCCAATCTGTCTTGTTATTTAACCCATAACTGGAGGGAAGACAGATTAATACCTTTCCCAAGGGTATTTGCGCATAAGTGAATGCAAGGAATTCAACCGGAATTTGAACTCGGCTCCCTGATTTCTCATTCCGCTGAACCATGACACACATCAGGCTACTAATTTCTGAGTACACTTGTCTGTTAGAGCAGGTAGCCAATCTCTGTTGTATCTTTCTGTATCCACAGGACCCACCTGTTGCTTAAACTGCAACTATGATGAGCAGACCTTAGTTATATTTTCTGGGTGTATAAGTATATAATATGGGGATATCATGTTTGAACAAGGCTAGTACACTTAAACCCTTGATCACAATGACTTGTGACTCTGTGCTACCACAACCATCAATAGTTATAGTTATTTACCCAATTTCCCTCACAAGGGTTGAGTCAATGCATGAGATGGTTTTCAGGCACTTTCTAATGGAGTCACATGCTGGGACTCCCTTTCCAGGCCGATATTATCAAGAAGTCACCTCCCTAACAAATATACTATGGTGAAATTCAAACCTGGGTCATTCATGCGTGTGTATTATATATATTTATATAAGCTTTCATTAAACAACTCTATATTAAACTAGCAAGAGGTAAGCAAATAGCAACATGCAATAACTTCTCAAACTAACCAGGGTTTGTTGTATTCCTACACTACACCTTTGTACATGACTGGTGCCATTGATAAAACTATTATGAGCCTGAAGTTTTTCTCAGAATAAAACTCGTCACTTAAGATTTTTAAATTTGCTTTTTGCCATTCGTTTATGTATATACAGGGTGTAATGAGTAAATTGATGACGTTTTATATTTTTAATTTTGAACGTGTGTTGTTTCGATTTTGTTGACTACACAGTGTAATAGGATCAGTTGAGCACCATCTGTGATAAGAAGAGTACGATGATACAATTCACATTTCCAGAAATTTGAAAATTGCATGCTGTACTGCTTGATATTCACACTGGATACTCTAATATGAACAAATCAAAGTGTTTGGATGTCAATTTGAGGATAGTGTGCATTGTGGTGCAGTGGATATCAACTCGGAATGACAAATCATGGTGCCAAGTTCAAATTCCAGTTGAATTCCTGCATTTACTTACACACAAATATCCTTGGGAAAGGTATTAATACATCTCTTCCCTCCAGTTATGGGTTAAATAATAGGACAGATTGGGTCTATAGCCTTGGTTGGTAACCAGTCTACCGTTGAAAGCAATAGCAACCTACTGCGGGATAATCTTCTGCCCACAGTCAGTCATGTCTCTTTTGAGACATGATTGCCCAAAGCGTGTATCATGTATGGCACTTAACTGACTGATCTTAGCCTACCCATCTATCTATCTAGCTTGGCCAGTATCAGCTGCTAGGTAATACACAAAAGATACTACATTGTTTTTGTTCGACTGTGGAGGATTCAGAAAGAGTTGCATATTTCTAATGGTGATTACAAAGGTATGGTTGCTTGGAAAACTCAATCTGATTGTTCTAATAAGAAAATAACTCCCAAATTTGTCGGTATGAGCCTTAGACTCAACAAAAAGGCCTATATCAAATGCCTTGAGGAGGTAGTGCTGCCCTGAGGGTAGCTGATGGAAGGATCTATTTCTGGCAACAGGACTGTGCACCATGCTACACAAACAAGAGAACCTAGTCATGGCTGTCAGACATTTTATTCATCGCACTCTGTACATATGTGTGTTTATATGTATCAGTGTGTGCTTATTCATTGCACTCTGCTTGCGATGAATAAATTGTCGTCTAAATTATGCAAAAATGAAAATAACAGATGTTCAGATTTTGTTTCATTCCCTTTGCGCTAATGCCCTTAGAAAAAGCATGACTATCTTCCTCCAACTGTAGGTTAATCAGAAAGGCAGACTTGCCTTGCGTGGTAGCCAATCTAAGAGAAGGAAAATTTTGAACTGAAACTTAATTAGACTTTGCAAACTTCATAGCATTCCATGCACCATTTCTGTTACTAGTTCTTCCAAAATGTGTGGCTGGTTCTACACAAGCCTTCACCACTACAATTAATTAATCATTGGAAAGTAATTTAGTATTTCAGATATTCACTCAACTGTTAGGCCCTCATATACTGAAATCAAGAGGTAAATCAATTAAAATCATATGGTACTATGGGTTAAATAGAAGGACAGACCAGATTCTCTACATTTGGTTGGCAACCAATCTAAGAGAAGGAAAACTTTGAATATAAATCTTCTGCTGCCTTTTAGCCATATCCACCCAGAGGAAAAGCCTTTACAAGCCAAACTTAAGGAAAAAATATAGTTAGAATCAGAAAGCTTGTGGCAATATTGCCCAACATCCAGCCAACTCCTGTGATAATACTAGAAGCATGTGTATCAGCATTTACCATTTCACTGGATCATTTCAGCAATGTAGAGAAGGGTACCTATTGCATAGGTAATGGTATATTCCTTATGTGAACTATTCCAGCCTTTGTGCAATACAGTGGCAGAAGCCACAATAGATGCTGCACCTGGAATATCATCCAAGTCATAACTCCATAGTGTCCCATTACGGACATAATGCTAATAAAAAACACATTGCTAGCAGACATCTCTTCAGGTACATCTGTATTTATGGAAACAACCAATGAGTCAATTTGAAATTAATACTGCAACTATATTGAGCAGATCCTAGTTAGAGTTTCCAGGATAAAGTGCATAATTTGGCATGAGCAACAGTTTGAGCAAAGCCATTGGTCATGATAACTTCTAATGCTGTGCTTGTGTAATCATCAATGGTTTCCAAGCAGTTTTATATACCAATTTTTACTCATAAGTCTTGAGTGAACCCATCATGCTTTTTCAATAATGTCACATACAGGGATCATCTTGCCGGGCTGATAACATAAAAAAGTCTATTTCCTAAGAATTTGACTATGGTGGGATTCAAACCCAGGTTTTATTTACATAACATCAAAGTTCTATCCACTCAGCCAGATCATAGAATATCTGTACAATTTCTATGTAAATTTTAACCTTGTTAAACAATAAACTGAAGCTTCATGTTCATTTGCATCTACACTTAGTGGTGATTATGGAATTCTGAAAGTAGTGGGGACACTTAGAGGCCAAGATTTTTCTAAGGATGCGGGGGGAAAACTAAAGCTGCATCTTCATTTTCATACTACACACCTATCATATACATATCTTCGGAATAAGTTTGAGTATAAGTATATTACTTCACTAAATTAAACAGAATAACTTTTCATTTATAGTAATGGAGTTCTAATCTATTATATCCCTTTATTCCACTCCCAAGCTGTTGGAAGATAAGAGAGGTTAATTTCAAAACAAAGTCAAAAGGTTAAAGTCAATACTAGCAGAACAGAGTGATTTGTCTACTCTGATTTTTGAAAAAAAAAAAAAGAAAATGCAAAAATGCCGGGGGAAAAGTGCTGAAGATCAAATCTTATCTAAATCAGAGACTATTCAGTTTAATAAATTTTTGAAGCTTATAAAAGTGTTGTGTGAGGGGGGGTGGCAACTGAGGGACAAGCCAAAATTCTGAGTGGCCTTTAGCCCTTTCTGGCCCCTCTATAGGATCGCCACTGTCTAACATTTTTTAGCAGACAGACGATAATACAAAAAAAAAAAAAAAAAAAAGTGACAAATATAATCAAGCTGAATCTTTAATTAGTGAACTTTTAAATTAAAAACAGTAAGTATGGGTTTGTACTTTGTAGACATTCAATTAAAAAAAGAAATAAAAAAATAATAAACAATACATTCTTCTTAATCTTCACACTGTACTAACTTCTAGTTAGTAGTTATATAAACTTACTAATCCACAGGTAGTTATTTATATTCTATAAGTTACAATGTAAAATTATAAGTGTTGTAGTCATAGACTGTCAGTAAATTAAAGTTAACATTTATTTAAATGATGTATTGTTTGGGTTGGAACAGTGAACACGAGTCAGTGCATGACTGATGGTAGAAAAAGGAACATTAATATAAAACAATATATCAACCGCTAGTGAAGTAAGAAATGCACAATACTCTGAGAAATTATTATGCGATCAAAGTGTATAGGTACATCTTGCATGTTTTATATAAAGATAGATAATAATTATGACATAAACGAGTGCTGTTGGATCCAAGTCGGTAAAGAGAGCCGCAAGTCAATCGCAGTTAGCTGCCCTTTGTTTACATCCTTCCATTTTTCTGAGTCACTCGCTCACTATGTTTCTCGAAAAAAAACTCAGTAAATAAAACATTTTGTCTGTCTGTCTGTGTGTCATATTGCCTCCCCTTGTGTTGTTTGCCGTTGCCGTGTGTGTGTCGGTGTGTTGCTTTGCTGGGTCGGGGTCTTAAAACTATAAGCAGAAAGCAGAATGAAGAACTAACAACCACCCAGGTCCAACAGTGTCCCGTTCTGTAAGACAACAATGTGAGAGAAGAGAGGTAAGTCAAGTGTCCAAACCACAAAAAAGATAATATAATATTATTAATAATAATTAAATAATAACAAACAACTTTTTGGGTCACAGATTAAATTCAACTTACTTTAACAGTTACTTTTTTTTATGACCACTACATTTACAACACTTTAAATTTACAGTTGTTGTTATTATTATTATTATTGTTATTATTATCATCATCAATAATTGGGTTTTCAATCTTGTTATTGATTGATTACCCACTATACATCTCTGTCTTGTCATTTCTGACTTTTAATTTCAAATTCGTTTTACTATTTTCTTTCACGCATATGCATACACATACATGCACACATTGCACAGAAACTTTGTGCGCACACATACATAGACGAATTTTCTCCACTTTGGGGATACTTTCGCATAACACACACATATACACACACACAAACTTTAAGTGCGCACTCGCACCGCACAGAGCATCCCATCATAACTCCAATTCAACTTAAAGACACACTATTGCTTATTGTATTGTGATGCATACATAACGAATACATCCTAACATAACAGAACGTGCTAGTAGTGTTAGTGTTTTATTTTATACGCATGTGTGTGTATAAGTCAACAAAGCGTACACGCCGCACTTTTACAACACAGTGAACAGCGCACGCACACAGAAGCCAAAACGCGCACTTTTGGGTAACACCCACACTTATCACTTTGTTAAAATGAAATCATAACAAACATCAATGAAAACTTACATACCGAAAAAAACAAAAACAAAAAAAAAACTAACAAACAAACACGCGTGTATATGTGTGTGTATGAGAAAAGCGAATATACATTTTAAAAAAATGTGTACACGCACATCACATTGTGAAATGTGAAGCAATGGAATGGTTGGAAGTTTGAAACACAAACACTCATACAGTGAATAATAATAACACTATATAGTTATACTTATAGTTACATACAAAGTTACACACATTGCACTTGCACTACATTACAATTATTAAACTAAGCACAGCAGTTTTATACGCGTTACATTATGAAACACATACACACTAAGTAAGACTTTCTTCTAAATACGAAAAACAAGCTTTCACTCAGTGTCATGTTTTAGTGACACATTGAATCAGATGCGCACATATACACACTACTTGCATTTTTATATTAGTTTTTCATTCTCTGTCATTTTACTTATTTTTTCGACTTAACTGACAGTTCTATTTCTTTCTTTCTACTATTTTATTTTACTTTCCAATGCCTTTCTTTGACAAGTCTTTCATCACCTCGTCATTGAGCATCGTAGTAGTTGTAATTAAATTAATTCAATAAGTGTCATTCTGTTTTTATACTTGTAAAATCTACTGGTCCCAACATTTTAACGATTTTTCTTTCTTTTATTACAAAATATAATAGAAAAATCATTTATTCCTTACCGTTTTTTAATTCCAGATGGCACTAACAAAAAATAAATAATATATAAATAGAATAAAAGATAAAATAGAGAAGTAACTTCCATTTCAGTGTTTTCTTCCCTTTTTTGTTCATCATTCCCCCCACCTCTGTATGTTTTTTATAATCATGTTATATTTTTAAGCTGAACAGTTAAATAATATGTGCAAACTTGTAAGCAAAAAAAAAAAAGAAAAAAAAGTCAAAAACAGAAAGTATTGAGCTTAAAGTTAACTAAGTCTTGTACTTTTAGAAAAGTGCGCGTTTTTGTTTTCATAAAAGAAAAAAGAAAAAAGAGAGTAAAGAAAGAAAAAGTATGACACTAGAAAAGAGAGAAAGAATGTTTTGTTTCCTCTCTTTTGTTTTGCTGTTGTTATTATTAAAAACATTCTTTTAAAATATATAATTCAGTTTTTGTTTTGTAGCAACTTCATCACAACTTACTTTTTTTTAAAAATTAATTCTCAAAAATACAATATTCTTGTTTTACCAAATCATTTTCAAAAACCCCATTAAAATGCAACCATTCTCTTGGAGCAATTATCTTTTACCAAAAATGTTGAATTAATCAGGTTCAAAAGCAAAACTAAGAAAAGCCGGCATCTAAAACCCCCAGAATAAATAGTGTCAGTTCATTTGTGTACTTGTAAAATCTGCGATAACAACTCTAATTTTCCTTTCTAATAATTTCCATACTGTCCCTTTTCCTTAATTCATCATCTTTTTTTTAATCTCCTTGCTTTGTTATTTTGTATATGTGCGTGTTTTAAATCAATCGTTGATAATAATAATAATAATAGTAATAATATCTTTTCTCTCCTCTTCTTTCCATATATATTTTTTTAGTTTCGGCTATATTTTTTCTTCTTCAATCACCAGCAAATCCTTTTTTTCTCCATTTCTCCTTTGCTGAATGTTCATCTCTCCTCCTACTCCCTGCATTTCGCTAGTTATTCGCCTCTCACCGACCCCCGTTTATCTCCCTTGATTCTACTAGCTGTTTCCGCTCCCCCTCTTCTCGCTTTTTATTTATTTCTATTTGCTTGACTCTCACCCGCCTTTCTGCCATTGAATTCTTCTCCTCCCCATCTCGGACCCCCTCTCTTTATTCTCTTCTGCTGTTAGCGCTACTGTCGTTGCTCCCTCCACTCTCTTGTCTTATTCTCATTATTCTTCATCTCCTTTTTTGTACCTTATCTTCTGTAATTTCCTTTTTTGATTTCTTACTTTTTGGCCCATTTTTCTTTTTCTGAGCGTTGCTAATTTTCCCTTCTTCCAGCTTTTCATTTATATTTTTTTAGATTCTTTAGCTTTTATTTTCTTACTTTACTTTTTGGTGATTTTTTTTTCTTTTATATTCCTTTTTAATATATTTTCCTCTCACCATTTAATCCTTTACTTCCCCACTTTTTTCCTTGTCTTATTTTTTCCAATTTTCTCCATTTTTTTTTTAACTAATTTTCTCTTATTCATTTATCTTATTTAATAATTTTCTTGCCGTTTTTCTCTTCTCTACTTTTTTCTTTATTCTCTTTAACTTTCCTCTTACCATTTTTTTAGGTCCTTTTATCTTCACATCAATTTTTTGTTCTTCCTTGTTTTTCCCCCTCCCCTTCAAGTAGTTCTTTTTGCTTTATTTCTTTTTCTGCTGCCATTACTTTTTCTGCCGTTTCTCCCTCTGTTGACACGCTTCCCTTTCTTCTTTTATTATCTTTTCCTTCAGCTTGTTGCTACTTTTTCTACTCCTCCCACCTTTTCTTCATACCTCCCGCTCTCCATTACTCTTCTTGCCATTACCTTATCTGTTGTTGCTCCCTCTTTTTATTTTCTTTCTTGTTTACTTTCTCTCTAATACAGTTCATTTGTTTTTTTTCGCTCTTGTTACCACGGTTGCCAATGCGACAGCATCTCTTTATTACTATTATTATTATTTCCATTACTGTTAATAATACGATTAACATTACAATAACTCAACTGCCACTTATTTGCTTCCCATTTCATCAATATTATTACTGCCTCTATTTCGAATTTCTATTCTGTTACGAGTATTACAATCAATGAAAACTGCAATTCATTATTATATATAAAATGCATTTTGGTTTGATATTTTCTTGAAGCATATCTGCAACAAATCCAAATATACTGGTGTACACCAATTATTACTAAAACATGACTATTTTGTTTTTATTATTTCCTGTTGTTATTTATCATAGTTAGTATTAATTGCTAATAATAATTAGTGTTATTGTTTATTACTAATTTTACCAATACTAGTTTCACACTGATAATTATATAATTAATGAAGCTACTGTTATTCTTACAAATACATTGAAATTAAATACAATCTTTGCAATTTCTTGCATTATTTCTGTTATTGAATTATAGTTGCTTAATAACAAGGATGGCAGAAATAGTAATAATTAGCTGCTATTTTCTGTCATCCTTATTTCTAAAAGATTTAAGCTTATTGTTGTAATAATGTATTTATTGTAGTCAGATAACATTCTGATTATTTTATGGACTAGGATTTCCAGCAATATTTATTATAAAAAAGAGTTTTTTTTTTGTTTTTTTGTTTTTTTACAAAATACATAGGTTTTAAGCGTACGTTTAGTTAGTAAATATTGTTACCATTTTAAGAGGCTACATTTTGATAATAATAATAAATAATGATTAGTACTTAGAAGTCATAATACAAGCTCATTTTTCTGCGTTGTCTTTTTTACTCTGTCATCATATCGTCAATGGGATGCCATAACTATTTTTTTTTTATTACTATTGGCATTTTTTCTTGTGTTGCGGTCTCTCATTTAATACATCATTACTAGTCTAATTATTACTATTGTGTAGTTATACCTGTTTTCCATTATTAACAACATTAACAAAGTATAAAATTAATATTAACTAGTGGCAGTTAATTGTGATTTCTTTCTTTTATATTCTCTTTATTGTTATATTTTCTTTATCAGCTGATTATTAATATCTTGATTATTATTAGGACATCGATATCATTATCAGCAGGAGAAATAACAACAGTAATAATAATCGTAGTAATGGCAGTAACAGTTGTAGCTTTCTTTTCTTTCTCTTTGATTATCGCATTCTCTCTTTCTCTCAGGTTTTCTAATGCTGTTACCATTATTGGCGTTCTCCCCTCTTCTTAAGCTTTTCTCGGCTATTCTTCCCATCTTTCCCCCACGCACTTTCACTCTCCTGCCTTTTCTCCTTCCCCACATCACGTTTCACAATTTAACCTGTTCTTTTTTTTTTCCTCTTTAGTTCTTTTAGTTTCCTGCTTCTATTTTTTTATTTTTTCACACGCACACGCATTCTTTCTTTCTCTATCCTTCTTTTTTGCCTCATGGCTAAGAAAACCACCTCTTTGCTTTTTTTATTTTATTTTATATATATTTTGTTTGTGCTTGTTTTTAGCGTTTTCTTTTTAAATACCTCTTCGTAATTTCACACACACTTGCTTACACGAGAGAGTGAAATGACATTTCCACAGAATCAACTTGAATTTATTTCTTTTTGTCACCAAAATATCAGACGCCTCTTTATTTTCTTTCTTTATCCGCCCCTACATATTCCCGACTCTCAATAACTAACTAGCAACTCATTTTACAGGGAGTGGTATACATACACTGACTGTCATCATGTGTTACAGCGACACAACGTCGAGTCTGCTGGTAATCAGCCGGTCCGAGTTCGAACCAGTCGATCTTTCACACCCTAAATGTACAATCAACGTTTCGTGTAAAATCCAAGATGAATAAATAAAAATCATGACACGACACAGATACCACTGGGCTGCACTGTACCCTCTCTCATTTCCCTCTTTTTAGTTTTTCCTCGGTCATTCTTTTTGTTTTTGTTTTTTTTTCGTTGTTCTTCACAGCTTAGCGATGATAAAGAAGCAGCGAAAAACTTCTCTCTCCTAAGAGGCGGTAAAATGATAACTTTGTTCGCTAATTGTTAATGTTTGACTTGAGCATAAGATTCCAGTTCATATCAGTGAAGCTTTTGGTGATCAAATTCAAATGCAAAGAGTTACACAACGTTAACGTAACATCAAGTTGGCAGATCGGGAGAAGACGGTCAGGTAGAAGGACAGTCGTGCTCGATACCGTTTCTTCTTTACGTCTGCTAATTTTCTTAAGCAAAAGTTAAGCAAAAAAGTTCAGTTAAAAAGAAAAATAAGAAAGTACGTTTAAAAATATGACCCATATCGATATTAATGAATAAAAATATGCTTTTTACCCCTTTTCTGACAATATTTTTTTTTGTATAATCTTTTTTTTTTCTCTCTCTCGAGAAGGAAATATTTTTGTAACGAGCGAACAGAAAGAGTTATTTTTTTGGTTTGCATTATTACTCCGAAACGACCCAACATGAAACAGTGTGTCTGGTTACATGACCATTTCTTTCTTTCTTTTTTTTTTTTTTTTAATCAAATTGAAAGAATATATGCATAAAAAAACCCACCAAGCAATTCATACAAAGTGATTTGGTAGTTAGAATTAAAAGTTCGTATCCATCTGTAATTTCTGAATTATTTCTCTACAGAAAAAAAAAACTAATATTGATTTTTGTTGAAAAATCTACTTAATATGAGGGACATCAAAAATATTTCGAATCCACCTGTCTTTTAACGCGTTCTTATAATTTTCCGTATAAAACACTATCACTATATGAACCCAAAAATCCTACAGTCACTAGTCTTTTTACTTGCTTTGTAGAAGATGAATGAGGAAGCAAAAACGTAAGAAAGGGGGAATATTTATTTCCTCTCTTCAAGATTCTCACCTTTTTCTTTTCTTTTTTTTTTTAGATTTACTCTTCCTTTCTTCTTGGGCGTTTTTTTTTTTAATTTTTTTTACAAAAGATACTAAGCATCACATAAAGAGATCTCACTTCTACTTATTGTCTTGCTTCTTATCTCCAAATCGATTGTTTGTTTTTTTGTCATTCTTTTTTTAGTGACATTTTCCCTTTTTTCAGAAAAAAATACTATCTGCTATTAATTTTTGCAGTAGAGTTTAAGGAACAATTATTATTATTTAATAAAATTAATATACTTACATCCACTGCTTAAAAAGTGTACACTTACAGTACACTGTTACATACACGAAGAGATTGCATAACAGATTTTTCGACACTTTCTCCACCTAAATCAGTATTTCAATGATCAAACATCAGAATTCTAATTTATTTTGTAAATTGGGTTATACCGAAAACTTTTCAACAAACGCATCTTCAGATGAACCGTGTCCCTTCAGGACATTGGCAATCATGACTTTCCACAATTTTCTGTCTTTTCGTTGCTCTTAGTAAGGTTTAGTTTTCTTTTACCATCACAGCTATTCCCTGTACTGCCAAATCTTTACATAAGCTCGTTAGGTTACTAATTTGACGCTCACATGACATCTTGAAGGCAAGTGAGGGCAAAGGAAGCATCCTTTGCCCTCACTTGCCTTCAAGATGTCATGTGAGTGTCAAATCTTCTAAGCCCTCTTTCCTCATTATGTGCCCTAGAAGTTTCAACGGTCTGGTGTTAAGTACAAGTTGTCCTTTTTATTTCTATTGTCTCTAATACTTTATCGTTGCTCATGTTTAGTCCGTGTTATTCTCAGCATCCTCCTGTAAAAGCACATTTCTGAAGTCTCTTCTTTATCTCCGAGGAGATTTTCCAGCATTCACTACCACACTCACATTATATATAATGAGAGAGAGAGAGAGAGAGAGAGAGAGTGTGTACTGATATTACCTAAACATTTAATACTTTACTTAACTTTTGCAAGCCACCTTTCACAATCTCAATGCGCCTTCGATTTTCAGAGTCACATTTCCCTTCCTCTGTTAAAACATTTCTCAGATATTTATTTACTTGTTGATGATTTTGGTTTGGTATCTCCAATTTGTAATTCGCATGTTAGGCTCTTCTTTTTGCTGACAAACATTCTTTCTGTGTTTTTATAATTGACGTTAGCTCTTTCTTCTAGTTTTTCTTTACTACCTTCTGTAGGAGTTCCTGTCTCTAACATTAAAAAATCTTGGTTGATTATGTAAGGCCATTTACCTGCATACAAAGTTATTTTTCGTATGACTTTAGTGACCACGGTTAAATAAATTCTAACTTATTTCTTTACATGAACTTGAAAAAAAAAGGGGGGGGGCAACCATTTCCTCTTACATACTTTTTGCTATCATCTTGACAAGCTTTGATTTGAACGTTGATCTCTGTTCTTATTTTTGTGTGAATGAGAGAATTTTTGAATCCTCGTGATGATATCTGCAACAAGTGGAATTGAAACCGAATTTTTTCTTCCGATTCCTTCAGTGCTATCGATTAGGCGGAACATTTTTTTGTTAGAATCCATCCAAAACCTATAGCCTATATTTTTTAAGTATAGGAAAAGAATGGTTGGAAAAAAAAATTAAAAAAAAAGACAAAAAATTACGTTGCGTTTTTTTTTTTGTTTTTTTCTTTTCATCGTCAACGAGAAAGTAATTTAGTGGTGTTAGTTTGGGCACAAATTTTAATAGCAATTTGATCTTAGAAAATCAAAAATATTTTATGATTTTTATCTTGTCTCCTGAACGGTCACTAGCTTGTTTAGCTGGGTTTTAAAAACAGCTAATTTGCAGTTTTGCCGGAAGAAAAGGCCAATATTGTCAAAAATTTAAATAAATTTTAACCTAAATGTTTTTATAACCGGTAGGAATTGATGATATGATATATTTAGTTTGTTTCGTTAGTACTTTCAGTGGTAAGACTTTCGTTTTCTGAAGGGAGACTAACGAAAAGTTAAAAAAAATGGTGCATTTTTAGGGGTAGGCGTGACGAGAAAGAATAAAATGCAATCTAATCTTTCATGTACTATTTAATTTAGGCTTCCGTACTTTAACTTTTGGACGTTTTAGTTTTTAACTGAACGAACGAAAAAGATCCCACATTTTTCTAAGAACTCATAATACAAACTATAACTGTGGGTTACTCGAAAAACCCATTAGGTTGGCACTAACTTTGTTGATTTTAAAAGCGCTTTACTTGACCCAAACTGCATTTACCCCTTAGGATATATAACATTGATGGGCGTTGTCCCACAGCTGAAAAACAGTTATCATTGGTTTGAGCTGAGGAACATAATTTGATTCCAATATCACTATTATTAGTAGCAAGGAAATCAATAAGTTTGGATACTAAAATCAGAAATAAATCTACAAATAAAACTAAATCGAAAAAAAAAAAGATTGCTGAAGAAAGTCAATATTAAAATACGAATGAGCCCGTACCGTCAAAATATTTATATCGATATGCTGTCTAAAATGACGGCAACATATATATTGATGTACGAACTTATTGAATATCTTACATTAAAGACATAAGAAAAAAAAAAAGCAACCCTCCCTCCCCGAGCGTGACAATATATATATATATATATATATATATATATATATATACACATGACTGAAGTAGTAGGAGGATTTGAATAATTATTAAGTAATTCATCGAGCTTTATATTCGACCTCAACAGAATGCAGAAAGCACTGGACGGCCGTTCGTTCACAAATTCTGTGAGTGGAACTCATCCAAGCTCCTTTACCCGTAGGACGGTACCTCCCAGAGCCAAGATTTCTCCAAGCAAGCCGCTAAATCCATAGCAAATTACGTGGTTGAAGCACAGAGATATGATTGAAGTAGTAGGAAGATTTGAATAATTATTAAGTAATTCATCGAGCTTTATATTCGTTACCTCTCCGTCCCCAGGGCCCGTGGTACAGTTGGTATGACATCAGCTTAATAACCAAACTGTCTGGGTTTTGATTCCTCGTAGTGGATGCGCACTACTGAAGAGTCCCAAATATAAGACGAAACGGCCGTCCAGTGCTTACTGCATTCTGTTGAGGTCGAATATAAAGCTCGATGAATTACTTAATAATATATATATTAATGTATATTTGGGCAGCAATCTTTTAGTTTTATTTAAACAAGTTTCCTTAAAAACGACCGACAAGGAAGGTTTAATAATTTTTTATTTAATTTTCCAGTATTCTTACATGTTTCCTTTTTGCTGGAGATAGGGATGTAAAAATGTTCTATAATTTTTGTCTTTCCAAGCGCTTTCAGCCTCTTCACAGGCCATTTTCAAGGATGTTATTTTTCCGGTTTTGTTATGTTCTCATGTTTGACTAATTTTCGTTTTAATGTTTTTTGAAAAAAAAGAATTCTTTAAAACGGCCACGTGATGCGCGCAACAGGCATCATGTGAGCGTCTATCTATTATTATTTTTTAAAAATCTTTCAAAATTCCATTTCCATTGTTAAGTAGTGCAAGGTTGATGGTAGGAGAAAATTGTTTGATATATAGTATCCCTCTTATAGCGAGGTGCCTTTGGTATCAGTCAGTCAGTTAAGTGCCATACGTGATACACGCTTGGGCGATCATGTCTCTCGAAAGAGATATGACTGACTGGGCAGAAGATTATCCCGCAGCAGGTTGCCATTGCTTTCTGTGGTAGACTGGTTGCCGACCAAGGCTATAGAACCCAATCTGTCCTGTTATTTAACCCATAACTGGAAGGAATAGCCGGATTAATACCTTTCCCAATGGTATTTGCGCTTAAGTGAATGCAATGAATTCAGTTGGAATTCGAACTCGGCTCCCCGATTTGTCGTTCCGACCACAACGCACGTCCAATTAAAATAAACGCTTACAGCACCTGGTATTCCCAAGCGGTCACCCATCTAAGTACTGACTAGGCTCGATGTTGCTTAACTTCGATGATCGGACGAGAACCGGTGTATTCAACGTGATATGGCCGTAAGCGCCTTTGGTATATATTGTGATTTAAACAGTATTTTTGTGTTTTCAAGCAAATTTTTTCTTAAGGGTTCTTGTAAGTTATAGGTTAATAAATGTTTTTTTTAATTGCACTATTATTACTATAGAGGTGGCATATAAGTCATTTACTCAGGGAAGTGGTAGTATGGCCAGTATAGGTAATTGATTTATGACAAAAAACACAATCTTATACGAGGCATTGAAATTCATAATTATATTATAGTCAACGTTAGTTTAGATTTGATAGGATTAGAAATAACAAAGTTTACTGTCTTCCATTTTCTATAATATATTATAAATTTTACGTTTTTGAGAAATTACGGCTGAAATATGGTGTTTAGAAAATTCTTTTTTAAATTAATGTTCACTTGACTGCAATAAAATATGTTGATGTTTTCTTGTGTGTTATTTTAATGCTAGTGTCATGTATTTTTTTGTGGGAATAATTATATCTGTTTATCAATGATGTAGTTGGGAAAATTATTGTTAACTAGTGTTTGTTTCATGTGTTTTTAGTTCGTTCAAAAATATTCTTTGGGAGGAAGAGTTTTTTGATGAGCTCTATTTAAGAAGTTATTTATTACTGCTCTTTTATATATTTCTGGGCATTGACTAATATAATTAAGACAAGAGTTTTTACTGGTGTTTTTTTTTTTTTTTATATATATATATATATATATACAGATAAGTAATAAATTCGTTGGTTTTTATCTCTATACTTGCATCATAGCCCGGCGTTGCCCGTGCAACTCAGAACATTTTAGTAGTAGTAGAAGATGCCATTTTTTATTTTACATATTTTGTTTTTGTTTGAAAAAAAAAAACAACTTTTTTTTAAAATATTTTTTTTTGTTTCAAAATTACGGGGAAAAATATTCACATTTTTTGTTGACCAAATTAATTTTTAAAACGTCGGAATAAAAATTAAATATAAAGGCTTATGTTTTTATTTTATTTTCAGAAAAAAATATTTTAGTCGCGTTTGACACGTGTGATTTGATTTCTGTGACGTAAAACGTCGGAATGAAAATTAAATATAAAGGCTCAAATTTTTTTTTAATAAAAAATATTTTAGTTGCGTTTGACACGTGTGACTTGATTTCTGTGACGTAATTCAGCAACCATCTTCGATCTTAGATGTTTTACAGAGCAAATGTAAACAATCGTGTCCATTGGCTAAAAAGTGCGAAAGGGATAATTGTTGAACTTAAACTCAAAAATATGTGTCGACCTGGCTTTCCTGTAGATATGTGTCCCTAGAAGGTTTGTATGGCGTAGCTTAAAAAATGTAGGCGCGCACAGGGAACAGTCACACACAGTCTCACAGATTGCCTTTTAGATTAACGTCAAGAAACGGGATTTTGTTATTGTCCATGAGTTCATAAATGGATTTCAGCAAGGAGTTATTTTCAAAATTTAATTTTAGATTTGCGATTTCGGCCATAAAACAAAAATGTCGTCGACATACCTTGCGTAAATCTCCGGTTTGTCGGTTGTTTTAAACACTTTGTTTTCGATATGCGACATAAAAAATCGAGAAAGTAGGACCCAATGTGTTTCTCATACTGACACCGTTAGTTTCTATGTCAATGTTACCATTATGGTCCGAAAATGGGAGTTTGTTTGGTGCACGCGGTAATTAATTTCCGAAGAATTGAAGGTTGGATTTTTGGAGGAGGGATAGATGGGTGTTTGTAAACGCAGTCGCTGATTATATTCAATGTTTCATCATTTGGGACGCTAAAAAAGTTGTCAACATCCAGCGAAGCTAGAATGCTGCCTTTGGGATTGGTAGCTTTTTATGTAGGAATTCGTTAGCTGAAGCGATGCTGTAATTGTTAGTTATGTATAGAGAAATTATATAATTTAAGGCTTTATATTTGTGATACGATGGGTCCGAGAGAAAAACCTGGTTTATGGGTTTTTACATTGGTTTCAAAGATATTCCGGTTGGTAATCACCAACATAACAATTTTCTTGATTTTAATTTTTAAACAACTAACGCCCGCGTTGTTCGTCGTGATTAATTTATTTACGTACTTTTTTAATGCATCTGTTGGATTTTTTTCTTAATTTAGTAAATTTTGTTGTGTCATCCAGGAAAAATTGTAATTTTTGGTTGTAATCATGTCGGTTGAGAACTACGTCGTTGTTGGTTTTATCAGCACATCTAATGATGATGATGGCGTTGTTTCATAAATCTTTTGCAGCTAATAGTTTGTTTGTGAGCATATTGTTTGTTGCGTGGAGAACGGTTTTTAAACCTTCGTTTTTAGAAGTTCTTTCAGATTTGGGTGTTCTGTAATTAATTTTTTTGTTTTTAACTGTTGGATAGATTGGTAGAGAGAGTATTTCGATTTCAGTTTTATTTTGAATGGGGTCATATCGAAGTTGGAGGTGGCAATTTAGGCGATGTTCAAGACTTCTATTTGGTCGTCAGTGAGTTTTTGATCGGGTAAGTTTTTTTTTTTTTTTTTTTTTTTAGTAATAGTGTGTTTTTGGTTTAGTTCTAACGTACTATTGAGGTGATTAGATGACGACCGGTAGTTATTAATTCTGTCGTACTCATTGTATTTTGTAGAATATTCTTGTGTCTTTGAATTTCTGTTTTAACATTGCGAATCTTTTCTTTGGCTATTGTCAGTTGTTATTCCACGAGTTTTCTCCGGAATGTACTGGTGTTGTGTTCCTTGCTGCCTACTGGGTCGTGTAGTCTAACTAATGTATATTTGGGCAGCAATCTTTCATTTAAACATGTTTTGTTAAAAACAACCTACAAGGAAGGTTTTATTCATTTTTTATTTATTTTTTCCAGTATTCTTACGTGTTTCCTTTTGCTGGAGATATGGAACATTTTACATTCCTTAATTTTCGACTTTCTAAGCGCTTTCAGTCTCTTCACAGGCCATTTTTAATGATGTTATTTTTCCAGTGTTGTTCATGACGCTAGCATTAATAATAACACACAAGAAAAAACAAATCAACATATTTTATTGCAGCCAAATGCACATTAATTAAAAGCAGAACGAATTTTCTATATGAACAAAATACTAAACACCATATTTCTGCCGTAATTCCTCAAAAACATGTAAAATTTATAATATATTATAAAAAAATGGAAGACAGTATACCTTGTTATTTCTAATAATAACCCTATCAACTGTAAACTAACGATGACTAATATAGTCAATGAATTTCAATGCCCTTTACAAGATTGTTTCTTGTCATAAATCAGTTACCTATATTGGCCATTCTACCACTTATCTCAGTAGACACCTTACATGCCATCTATCTAGTAATAATAGTGCAATAAAAAATATTAACAAGAACACTTAAGAAAAAGTTTGGTTGAAAACACAAAAATACTATTTACATCACAATATCAAAAGGTACCTCGCTATAAGAGAGGTACTATATATCAAACAGGATTTTCCTACCATCATCTTACACTATTCATCAGTGGAAATGGAGTTTTGAAAATTAAAAAAAAATAAACAGACGCTCACATGATACGCGCCGCGCGCATTACGTGATAGCTTTAAAGAACACTTAAAAAAAAACAACTTAAAATGAAAAATTACATTACAGTCAAACATGAAAACATAACAACACCGGAAAAATAACATCCTTAAAAATGGCATGTGAAGAGGCTGAAAGCGCTTGGAAAGTTGAAAAATTATGGAACATTTTTACATTCCTTATCTCTAGCAAAAAGAATACTGGAAAAATTAAATCGAAAATTTAAAAAAAATTCCTTGTCGGTCGTTTTTAACGAAAATATATAATTAGTTTTTGGACATAATTAAATTAGACCTGTACACAGTTGTACTGAAAAGTGTTCAATACAATTATATTGTAGAACTTTTAAATATTTTTTATTTGAAAGTGAGTTATTTCGCGATTTATGTTTCTGTCTTTCGGTGTCGACGGGCGATTTACGATAACTTTACAACAAGTTATTGTAAATCGTATATTGTAAATATACATATATTCTTCACTACTCGACGACATAATTATTGCAAAAAAAGAAAAAAAAAAAAAGAAAAGAAAATAAGACACTGTTAAAGAGCAAACACGCAATAAGAGCTTTCATATCTGGTAGTAAAGAGAATGAACTAAGCCGTCGCTGGCCCGCTTTTATCTCCCTATGAGCGTGACAGGAGGGATATATATATATATATATATATATTATAAGGAAGTGAAAGAACAGGTAGATTAAAACCCACTGTTCATGCATTTACTTTTATATAGAGCGCTCAATACAAATTGGAGCTTAATATTTCAATTTTGTTGTTACAATGGTTTATAAAAGCATTATATCATTACACAAAATTTTTCATGTTTCAGAACAATACTATTCTTCTTCAGACGATATTTTAAAATAAATGGTGAAAATGATTTACTTAGAAAATATTTGATAAATTCATGGTTATTTAGAAAATTAAGGAGTGGTAGTTGGAGAATATACTTGTAGGTGTATCAGTATTGTTCAATGAAAACCAAGAATTACATTGGATTATGTAGTTGAAGATTTGGGTTGCGAAGGGAAACATTTATTGTAGTAAAATAATTTTAAAGTTATATTGGAGCATAAGTTATAAATGAAAAATTTTAATTAAATTCTAGAGAAAAATATTTTCGATGTTTACATAAAACTGTCAATTCATTCCTACGATTCAGTAGTGCTTTATTTTTAGGGAACCTTAAAATCTGCAAATTTTCATTCAGGCCTAGAAGGAAGATGTCAGAGAATGAGTTACAGATTCTGTTAAATATTCGCGCATGTTCATGTGTCTATGTTTGCGTGCCAAGTATAAATAAAAGACAACGTATCAAGTGGCTAGTCGCAGAAACAGCTCCAGACGAAGAAGTAAGAATCGCCGTTAAGAAATCTTTCTGTGTGTATGTTTGTTTTTTTTTGTTTTTTTTTTATAAGCGTTTCACCCCGAGCAAGGCATGTCACTGCCACTACTGCGCAGGGGGCTACATAGAGTGGAGAAAGGATAGTTAAATATAGGAAATGTCAGAGGGTGGGTGATAAGCGGGTAAGGATACCGAGAATGAGGGTTGAGTAGATGAGAGTGTTCTGAGAATAATT
Organism: Ascarosepion bandense; assembly: GCA_037127315.1. Lineage (NCBI taxonomy): Eukaryota > Metazoa > Mollusca > Cephalopoda > Sepiida > Sepiidae > Ascarosepion > Ascarosepion bandense. The sequence continues at coordinate 126,664 of JBBBDQ010001007.1, read as the reverse complement.
GGGAGTTAGTGTGATAGGAGGTGTCTTGTACAAAAACTGTCTTCATAAGTAAAAACTAGACTAAAAAAAAACAAAAAAAAATGAAACAGTTTTTGTAGAACATCTCAGCAATTACAGGAATATAAAAATATTTATCTGCTCTCTTCCTTTCTTTTTTGTGAACGAGTAGAATATTTTGTACAAGGTCAAATTTTCAACCTTCAAAAAATTAATTATAATTAACAAAAACCGAAATAAAAGTACATTTTAGATTTTCGACAGAAATGGGAAATAGTTTTATTAGGAGAAAAATGTTAGAGGGTCTAAGTGTCTATGATAAATGTGCGGGAGGATATCATCCCCATGAATATTTGGAAATATATATAAGAACGAATGTATATTATTAAAAAACTTTGGCACCTTAAAACTACTGTTATACCTCTAATAATTGGAATTCTCAATATGATCCAGAAAGATACACACAAGCACATTAACAAGATCACTGGCCGATCCTGTCTACAAGAGATTTTTTTAAAAATTGCATTATATGGATCTGCTCATCTACCCAGATGAGTATTTTTTTTTTAATCTTATCATCCCGAGCAAGGCGGTAACGCCACTGATGTGCAGGGGGCTACGTAATAGTGAAAAGTTTGGAAAAGAGAAAGCCGGAAACCACATCCTAAACAGGGAACAAGGGATGAGCCTCTTCACCTCTTCAATAGACGTGGGTGGAGTGTGAACCGGGCGATAGATAGATCTATCTACTCCAATTGAAAAAAAAAAAAAACAAAGTGAGAAGATTGGAAAAGAGAAAACTGGAAACCACATCCTAAACAGGGAACAAGGGATGAGCCTCTTAAACTGTTCATTATCAATGTAAAGAAAATACATGTACATTTTAAGTAGAACTTAACATTAGAAACTGTGCGAACAGTTACTATCTTCACTCATCCCAGTTCTCCGGTAATGACATATTGAGAAAAATATGGCTAAATCGATGATTCTGAATTCAGAGTTGTCGTTCTCCTCGATTGGCTACCAAACAAGACAGAAGAAACTATATCTGGGGAACGGGAAGAAAGATAGATTAATGTGTTTTACAACTGTTGATGATTAGTGTAGTACCTGTGTAACCCATGAAAATGTTTTACATACATTTTTCAAAGATATGTGCGCGAAGTGAACAATTTTTATAAATTTGGATACACATTAAGTTTCACAAATAAGTTCTCGGCTCGATACACTTTCCAAAATCAGTTATCTGATATCGGTCATTAAAATACTGATTTTGGAAAGTCAAGTCGCCTTATGTCATTTTAGTTCGTATTTATTTCCATAGAGATTTGATTGGCATTTAAGAATGACAGAGACAGAAATAGAATTGTATAATAACAAGGAAGATACAAATGAATTTTACAAGCTGTGCCCTCTACTTCAATCAAGTTCAGGTTGATTCATGAAAAGAAAACAGTAAGAAAAATAAATGCATATAATATGCCGCATGCATATGTCATTATATATGATAGATAGATAGATAAACAGGAAAGGATAGATAGATAGATAGATAGATAGATAGATAGATAGGAGGATAGATAGATAGATAGATAGATAGATAGATAGATAGATAGATAGGAAAGGATAGATAGGAAAGGATAGATAGATAGATAGATAGGAAAGGATAGATAGGAAAGGATAGATAGATAGATAGATAGGAAAGGATAGATAGATAGATAGATAGGAAAGGATAGATAGATAGATAGATAGGAAAGGATAGATAGATAGACAGGAAAGGATAGATAGATAGATAGATAGATAGATAGATAGATAGATAGATAGATAGATAGATAGATAGAAATAGGAGGATAGATAGGAAAGGATAGATAGATAGATAAATAGGAAAGGATAGATAGATAGATAGATAGATAGATAAACAGGAAAGGATAGATAGATAGATAGATAAACAGGAAAGGATAGATAGATAGATAGATAAACAGGAAAGGATAGATAGATAGATAGATAGATAAACAGGAAAGGATAGATAGATAGATAGATAGATAAACAGGAAAGGATAGATAGATAGATAGATAGATAAACAGGAAAGGATAGATAGATAGATAGATAGATAGATAGATAAAGATAAACAGGAAAGGATAGATAGATAGATAGATAAGCAGGAAAGGATAGATAGATAGATAGATAGATATCTCAAAAAAGTAAAAACGATGTATAAGATTTAAAATACATTTTAAAATATTAAAAATTTTCTTGAAGTATTTATTTTAGTTTTATTTCAAGCTAATAAACTTAATATTTTTAATAAGCAAATTTCTTTGATGCATTTCAAATCGAATTTAAAATAATTGAATTTTTTTAATTGTTTTTTTTTTTAGTAAAATCTATAAAATCGTTAATATTGACAACCTGTCAATATAACGTAATTCTCTTTATTAAAAAAAATAAAACTTTTCTGAAACGTCATTTGAGAATTAGCTGATTCAAAGTTTATTTAATCCTATTTGAAACATATTATTTTATTTTAAAATGTCACAGAAAATTTTTTTAACACGGGGTGGGAGTTTTTATGAGGTGTTGACACATTTTCCTGATATTTGGGATATTTATCTAAAAAGATAAATGTAATAAAATTACATGACGAATAAAACGTAAATGACTTTTCTAATGTTATATTTTTTTTTACTACCTAATAATCTTAAAAAATAAATTTATCGAATTTTACATACTTTGACTCTGAAGTCTTACGGTGACGTTTGTTAAGAAAATGTTAAAAAATTACAAATAAATTTTAAATTTACTATAGTTACCAATCTTATTTTCAGTTAATGACATCAGTATTCATTATTTATTGTTAAAGATTATTTCCATAAGACAATAGTGTCTAATATATTATATTTATAAAAGCAATTAAAAGCTTTTCTAATTAAATAATGTCTTAGTTTTATTGCATTTTTTATTTTTACGAATCAGAGTAGATTCTCAGTAATATGTGGTTCTGTATGATTAAAAAATTGAGGGTTTTGATTATTCGACTTGTTCTTTTTTATTACAAGCTACAGAAAAGAATTTCTCGCAATTTTATAGGATAGGTGGCAAGTATAAGATGTAAAAAGTATATTTTTACCAAGAGTTTCTATAAAATAAACGCTTAGAAAATAATGTAATTAATTTCTGAATAAGTCCTAAAAGTTTCATTAAAATCTGATAATTATCTGATTTTTACAAGAATTTCTAAATCAATGTTTTTCACTGCAAAATACGCTCAAATTTCCCGCACTAATTTATGGCACCACTTTGACGCCCCCCAAAAGCCAAACAAACAAAAATCAAACAAACAAAAAGTTTTTTAATCAAAATTTCGAAAGTTCTAAAAAATTCTTTGGTCCTTCCTCTTATTAATAACAAATATTTTGATTATAAAACAGTTTTTATTAATTTTTTGTTCATCATGTATGCTAACTTTTAGTGAGACTTTGGAGAGATATAACACTATTGGCCATACCTGAAAAAATTCCTAAACAGAAAAGGAAATACCAAACAAGACGTCTCAGGATTTAGTTCCTTGGTCGTCATTGTGATTAACTTCAAAAATTCGTTTTGCATGATCGATATAAGCGTCTACAGAAGGTTGGCTTGAATATTATTCCAAGTAGGGAAGATGACTTCACGAGAATCATGCACTATTTGAAATTGACGTCCATTTCTAGAAACTTCCCTAGCCATCCACACTCAAACATTTTCAATGGAGTTCAGATCGAACGAACACACTGCATGGTCCAAAAGAATCACGTTATTCAACATGAAAAAGTCCTTTGTCCTGCCGGCATTATGGATTGCAGCGTTCTCCTGCTGAAAGATCTAGTCATTTCCACACAAACGAGAGCATTCTGTCAATAAAAATGTTCTCTCCAACATGCCAATGTAACTAGCCGCGGTTTGACGTTCATGTATAACCTGAAGCTCTATTGTTCATAGAAAGGAGACAGCATCCTAGATCATGATGGAACTTTCTTCACTGTGTCATGTAGAAAATGTCTCCGGTGGAATATCCTTATCGTGCTAGCAATGTTAGAAGCCATCTGGACCATCCAGGTTAATTTTATTTTCTCATCGGAGAACATAGCCTTCTTTTACTTTTCTACGTTCCATGTTTGGTGCATTTCAGCAAAGTTTAATGGAGCTGTTTTGCGCTGTGGAAGGGGGCGTGGGCTTTGAAAACGTTTGCGGTGTTTAAAGCCTTTCTCTCGGAGATGCCGTCTTCTTGTTCTTGAGCTGCATTCTGCACCCGGAAGAGCCTTAATCTAGTTCCATGTTCGGGTGATGTCTTGTCAGACAATCGTCGAATGTTGATGCTCAACGCCGACGAAATTTTCTTGTGCCGACCACTTGAAATTCTCATTCCGTATTACTCAGGGTCTTTTAAGAAATTTGTAACAGTTTTAGTTTCACTAGTGATGGCACGCCGCAATTCGACAATTCTGCTACGTTCAAACTGTTAACTTTTTAGCTTTTCCCAGATTTTTTACTAAAGTGTAACCCTGATATAAGAGAGTTGTCGGGACCGGATAAAAGTTATCTTATATCCGGGTTTGGTCTATTTTATATACATTACCACAGGCTCTAATTTGGGACCAGAGAAATCTCTCTTATATCCGGGTTAGGAGATGCTGAATGCGCTAATGCTTGAGCATAAATAACTAAATTTTGTTAAATGTTTAACAATTAAATATTCGTTTAAATATAGTTTTAAACTTTTGACCATCGCGTATTTAGCCTAATTTCCCAGTATTCAATGCTATAAAACTTTAAAATTTTTATTTTTGTGGTGTAATGGATATCGGCTCGAAATGAGAAATCGGAGAGCCGAGTTCGAATTTTAGTCGAATTTGTTTCATTCAATTACGCATAAATACCAAGAAAGGTATTAATTAATCTCTTCTCTCTCCAGCTATGAATTAAATAGCAGAACAGATTGGGTTGCCTTGGTTGGCAATTGGTCTACCGCAGAAAGTAATGGCAACCTACAGCGGGAAAATCTTATGCTTTGTCAGTCATTTCTCGAAAGAGACATGCTCGCTTAAGCATGTATCACGTATGGCAATTAAGTGACTGACTGACTGAAACAACGCAAATGGTATATTTTTCATTCACCTGAAATTTTTCCCCAATAGTAGTAGTTTATATATATTATTACGTTGTGAAAAACTACAAGCTACATGCTACTAAGTTCTAACGTAATAATTAATAATAACTATTCATTGCTCTATTTTTATATTGAGCACTATTTTAAATTAATGTTTTGAATGTTACAATCTTATTCTTCGTTCTTCTTTCTTTTTTTTTTAATCGTATCACCCCGAGCAAGGCGGTAACGCCACTGATGCGCATGGGGCTACTTAAGAGTAGAATGATTGGAAAAGAGAAAGCCGGGAACCACATCCTAAACAGGGAACAAGGGATGAGCCTCTTAACCTGTTCAATAGACGAGAGTGGAGTGTGAACCGGGCGATAGATAGATCTATCTACTCCAATTGAAAAAAAAAAACAAAACACACACACAAAGTGAGAAGATTGGAAAAGAGAAAGCCGGAAACCACATCCTAAACAGGGAACAAGGGATGAGCCTCTTAACCTGTTCAATAGACATTGCTAATAGGTGTTTTTAAATTATCTTCATTCTCTCGTTCCACTTTTGATAGATACAATCTCTGTACAAAAGCAGAAAAGTAGATGCGTGGAAAAAAAAAAAGAAGTGGCAAAAATAGATATTATCCTAGAAAATACATATATATATATTTCATTATCCAATTCATGTTTAGATGTCAGCGGTAAAAGTGTGAAATAATCAAATTCTGTAGAGTACTACTTGAAATAGGTTAGGCTTTTAAATATTTTTCTTGAGCAAGGTAAAGATATATAATTCAGGCTGTCCATACTAAAAGATTGACATTATTTTATGGTCTAATAACAATCAATTCTCGCTCAAATGACCTCAAATTGTAGCAATTATTATCTCTATTAAATCTACCAGTAAGATGGATCGGTCGTGCCAGTGATAACGTGCTGTTGTTATTCATTTGGATATATAACTTCACTGAAAAAGCCTTCTTGTAGCTTTCTTTTTTAGTTTTGATTGAAATATAAATGAGTAAATTTACTATTTCCAGTAAGCAAAATACTTTGGTCTATTTCAATCACAAACTATATTGATTGAATTTTTTTTATGTAGCTTTCAATAGAAATCAGCCTTTTCACATAGAGGAGGCACAGTGAAGTATCAAGATAGCGGCTCGAATTGAGGAACCGGAGAGCAGAGTTCGAAATCTAGTCGAATTCATTACATTCACTTAAGGGCTAATACAATTGTAAAAGGCATGAATCCATCTCTTCTCCCCCATCCCAACTAGACAAACTGGGTTCTATAGTCTTGGGTGGCAACCGGTCTATGAAAAGAAAGCTCTGAATTCAAAACCAGTCTGGAATTGGGTAATAGCAGGACAGACTGGGTTCTACAGCTTTGGTTAGCAACTAGTCTACTGTAGAAAGAACTGACAACCTACTGCGGAAAAATCTTCAAGCGCTCTTTTCCAATATACCAAAAAGGGTCAAAAAATTAACATTAGAATAATATCTCATGTTGATGCAAAGTAAGCGACTGATGATGATTTACATACATAAACAACAGTTAATTCTCGGTTTTAAAAATATTCCCAAAATAAAATAAACGTTTTTGAAACTTTATTTTAGGGATATTAGCCGATTTAAAGTATAAATAATTTGATTTGAATAAAATATTATTTACTTAAGTTTAAAATAGCAGATAAATGGATTTTTAAAATAAAGAGTAGATCTGATTATGTACTTCTTATGATCTTATCACTCGTTAATCATGTAACAAGTACTGAAAGGAAATGTGTTTAAAGATTTCTACGGAGACTTTATCAGTTAAAACTAGTTTTCACTTATAACCGAATGACCGCCAATATTTCGGCATAAATTTTCGATACCTAAGTTTAAAATGAAATTTTTAAAATGAAAAAACATTCTTGAAGATTTCATTTTGGATTTAATTAAAAGCATAATGATTAAATTTATTATTTCCATTAAGTAAAAAATTCTGGTGTATTTCAGATAGAAATTATATAGATTGGAATGTTACATTTAATTTTGATTTCTTAACATTTTCTTAAAAGCTGTCATTTTCTTAATTTTAAGAAATTTGTAAACAAACAAAAATTCATCGATTTTAAAAATATTTCAAAAGATTTCTGACACTTTATTTTAGTAAAATTAGAAAGTTGAAAGTTAAATTAATCTGATTTTAAAGAAATATTACTTACTTATAGTATACAAAAATAATATACAATCAGTTATTAACGATTGGTCGTGTTCATCTGATCGAACGTTTGACGGACTGTTGAATGACGAAGCGATGACAGCTGCTACGCATGACCATAAATGCAATTTTCATAAATCTAAGGGAATTTTGGACTCATAAATTTCGTTTCCACTTAATTATTAACCTTCAGGGATTACTTCAATATAAAATTTTACACGATTTTAAACTATTATAAATTATTATAATTAAAATGTAAAATATTGAAAAAGTCCTTGTAAAAATTTATTATTCATAAAAAAAAATTCTTCAGACAATAATGTCCTTAATATTACTTACTTACAAAAGCAATTAGAAGCTTTTCTACTTAAGTAATGTCATAGTTTTATTGGATTTATTATTTTTCAATTCAGAGCAGATTTTCATTTAGATAGCACTAATTTGAAAAAAATAAAAGCAGGTGATTTACAATCTAAAGACTCCTAATTTTAACAAAAAAATTTTCAGCGATCACGAAGGTTATGTGGAAAATTTCATGAAATTAAGTGAGAGGTAACACATTTTAAACTTTGTTTTTACCGATATTTTCTTTAAAAAAAACCCAAAAAAACAAAACACAATTTCATTCATTTGTGAATAAGTCCTGAAAATTTCATTAAAATCAGACAATTATTTGATTTTTACAAGAATTTCCAAATAAATGTGTTTTCTACGGAAAAACGCGCAAAAAAATCGTTAAAAGTTAGAGAAGGCAATGACGTAAACAAAACAAGATTTTAACCAAAATTTCGAACGTGTTAGAAAGGATTAAAAATTTCAAAAAAATAATTAAAAAATACTTCGGTCTTTCATCTTAATAATAACATGGACATTTTTGACGATAAAACTTTAGTTTCGTTAAGTTTGTGGCCTTTTTCATTACGCTATGCGGTTTTTCCTGCGAAATAGTGAAAGTACCTAGATTAAAGTAATGCAGAATTTTATGATTTAAAACTTAATTCTTTTTAGTTCAAATTAAAAAAAAAATGAAAACAATTCTTGTAAAAATTCATTATTCATCGAATTTTCTTTTTTTAAGACAATAGTATCCTTAATAAATCTTATAAAATTAATTAAAGCTTTTCTAATTAAATAATGTCATAGTTTTTGAATTTTTTATTTCACGATTCGTAGCAGATTTTCGGGAAATGAGTAGTAGTTTGAAAAAAAAAAAAAAAAGAAAAAGATGTTGATTTACATTCTCCAAGGAGTCCTGCTTTTAATTAGTAAAAAATTTCGGATGTGAATTTAATTTCTCGAAATTTCATAGAATTAAGTAAGTGTGGGGTGACATGTGTTAAAACAAAACAAAAAGGAAAAAAATAAAAAAATTCCAAGATTTTCTTAAAAAAAAAAAAAATGTCCTGAAAGTTTCATTAAAATACGACTATTATTTGACTTTTGCAAAAATTTCCAAAATCAACGTGTTTTTCACTGGAAAAAGTGCAAAGACATTAATCGTAAACTACATTAACTGCTGACGCAAAAAAAAAAAAAAAAAAAAAGAAAAGAAAAAAGATTTTTAACAAAAATTCGGACGTGCTAGAAAGGATTACAAAATTTAATAAAAAATACTTTAGTTTTTACCTCTGAATAATGACATATAGTTTGAGATTAAAATTTTGTTTTTATTAAGTTTGGGGCCTTTTTTCATTACGCTACGCTGTTTTGTCAGCGAAAAAGTTGAGGTACCTATAAATGATATCGGAAAGTGTAAAGTTCGCGTACTCTACAAGCTATAGTCATACCATTAAACGGAAATACACGTTTAAGGAATGCTCAACGACAACCATCCTTACTGAGAGTTTGCCAATAGGTTCTTTTTGTGCTATCTGTTCGTTGTTAGTTATTAGGCGAACTTTTGTAGCGCTGTGTTGAAATGGCTTTGCAGTCTTTACGATGATTGACAAATGAGAGCAACATGCCTTCAGCAACCTTTTTCTGTGAAGCCTGACAAATTATGTCCAAATCTTACCAAACGATTCGTTAAGCTTTTGATGAATATTCTTTATTCTGAAGACAGGCTTTTGAATAGTAAGTGTATTTCAAGGCGAATCCCATGTCAACTCATGATGATGAGTGTTCAGAACAACCAATTACCAACAAACTGACATCAAATTTTGGGGGAAAGTCATGGACACATACATGAGGACCATCGCCGAACAATATAAATCATAAAATTCTCTCACTTAAGTGAAATCAATTATGGAGTCAGTCAGGATATTCTTGTCAAAGAACTTTCTAACACCTCTTTGTGTGTGTGTGTGTGTGTGTGTGTGTGTGTGTGTGTGTGTATATATATATATAAAATTAAAATAGGATTAATTCAAGGATGTTGAATGACCATTTCGATATGAAAATCCCCACAGGGGATAACACATCACCTCAGCAACAAAAAAAATCCTTTCAGAAACTGGAGAAAATTCAGTCTAATTTTCCTTTTTAAATAGATTTGTAAAGAAATTAAAAAAAAGGAAGAAAAAGAAAAAGATAAAATAAAATTTTAATAAGATTTTTTGTATATGTGTGTACATATGTGTGTGTATGCGCATGTATGTGTATACGAATATAAGTGTGTAATTGAATGTATATGTGTGTGTGTGTGTATGTATGTATATATGTATTCATAATTGAAGAATTTTGTGTGTGTACATCTATATGTATGTATAATTGTAAATGAACAATTTTTTTTTTTATACCTAGAGGTATCTTTATTTAGTTTAAATTAAATGACCTAATTTTAAAAAAAAAGTTTTTTTTAATCCTATATCTTTTATTCCTTTTAAAAATAATTTTACGTTTTTAAGTAAAGGCCTTTTTCTAATACTTCAACGTTTTTGGGAAGTTATGTCCAGCGTCTGTAATATATATATATTTTTTCTTTCTTTTCTTTTTTCCCTCCCTTCCTTTATCTCTCTTATCTCCCACCTTTTTTCCGTTTTGCTTAACCTTATATCAATTCAACACGGTGTCTGTTCCTTTTACGTTACAATTCTCTTTCCTTTTTTGCGAACCCAGACGATGCCAATTTTTCTTTTCTTGTTTATTTGATTTTATCTTTTTCTTCCTTTTTTAAAACTTCTTTAGAAATCTATTTAAAAAGGAAAATTAGACTGATTTTTCTCCAGTTTCTGAAAGGATTTTTTTGTTGCTGAGGTGATATGTTATCCCCTGTGGGGATTTTCATATCGAAATGGTCATTCAACATCCTTGAATTAATCCTATTTTAATTTATATTTGCTCTGTAATATTTTATTACATGGAGCTCTCTTCCTGTATCATTTTTTAATATTAAAATAAAATTTTAATATTTAGGATCAGGTTTTTGGAATTTACCTTCCTGCTTTTTCCGCTTGGATTAAAGTATCTGAATATATATCTTTATATATATATATATATATATATATATATATATATATATATATTTGGGCAGCAATTTTTCATTTAAGACTGTAATGTAGTTTTTCATTCTAAAGGATTTTTTTTTGTTTTTGAAAAGGACAGTTCTTTAAAGCTGTGGCGTAATGCGTGCGGTGGGCATCATGTGGGCGTCTATCTATTTTTAAAAATTTTCAAAACTTCATTTAGACTATCGCCCGGTTCACACTCCACCCACATCTATTGAACAGGTGAAGAGGCTCATCCCTTGTTTCCTGTTTAGGATGCGGTTTCCGGTTTTCTCTTTTCCAATCTTTTCACTCTTTTCTTTTTTTATTTCAATTGGAGTAGATAGACTAAACTATCGCCCGGTTCACACTTCACCCACGTCTATTGAACAGGTGAAGAGGCTCATCCCTTGTTTCCTGTTTAGGATGCGGTTTCTGGCTTTCTCTTTTCCAATCTTATGTAGCCCCCAGCGCATCAGTGGCGTTATCGCCTTGCTTGGGGTGATATGATTAAAAAAAAAATAGTGTAAGGTTGATGGTAGGGGGAATTGTTTGATATATAGCGTTGCTCTCATAGCGAGGTGCCTTTGATATTGTGATTTAAATAGTATTTTTGTATTTTCAACCAAAATTTTTCTTAAGGGTTCTTGAAAATAACTTTCAAGAATTAATAAATGTGATTTATCTAATACCAAGAATAATCAATGAATCAGGAATATCATTGAATGTCTAAAGAATATTAAAAAAAAATGGATTAATTAAATGGTTCCTTGGCCTAATTGCAGATTCTTTATCTCCACTTTAATGAATCTCATTACATTATTTTAAGGCTTTTGTTTCATCACAGCTCATTTTTAAAACGTTCTAACAATTGCCGTAATTTTTAACGTTACCAATACACTAATGTGTGTCCAATGACACGTAGAGCGTATCAAAAGATAACTTACAAGGTGTACTTTGAGCGACAACTGAAAGATCTGGTTTGCAGGTACGAATATTTTCACAATGACGAGGACAAAGAAACTGTTGACTTTCGTGGTCGTGGAAGGGGATATTGAAAGATCCTCAACAAGCTCAAGGTTCTTATTAAAACAATTAGAGCCAATCCCAAAGTACGATTCAAAAATGGAGGTTACAATGGCCTGACTGCTGTACAGTAAGCGACATCCTCATAAAGTGAACGGATAACTAGATCTGTTTGTTGGAACATAATTCACAAACTATTCACAACCCGAGGAAAACATCAGAAGGAAACACAAAAGTAAGCAAGGACCCAATTACTTAGATATACTAATGAGTATGAATGCATTTTTAGACACCTAGAAAGACCCTCTGCTCAACGTAAAGGCTCGCGTACAGTTTACTCATCATCACGAGAAGTCGACTTCGTATTGGGACATATGGTCTGACAAAATTAAAATCGAAATATGTTGGAGAAAGACTCATCTGGACTGGAGAAAGAAGATAACTTCATATGACCCCCACCAACGAAAAAGAAAAAAAAAAAGTAATCACGATACGATTTATCATTTAGTGTTGATGTTTTTCAGTGGTACGATTGTATCACATATACATACAAAGTAACATTGGATCATGCTGTTTATCGCGAAGTACTATAGAGTAAAAATACTTCCAGTTATGAAAATTGTCAAGCTACCGAAACGCTGAGTTTTTTTAACAGAGATAACAATCCTCTGCGTGTTGTAGTAAAAATTAATAGATGGTTCCAGGCGGAAAAAAGAGGGGGGGATTTATAGGCTCGTCAGTCTCTTGGCGTGAATCCAACAGAAGATATGTGAACGGAGCTTAAATTTCTCGTTCATTAAAGGAATCCATCAAACTTGTGCATTTTTGCAAGATGTTTACAAAATTATTCTAAATGTTAGACGGTTATAATATCAAATAATAATGGATATGCCAGTACAAAGTAAATACTGTTTTTTGTTTTTTTTTTGCGTGTCACTTGCAGATACCTACACTAAATCGCTGAAAAACAAAAAAAAAAAACAAAAAAAACAGCACAACATAGTATATAAAAAGTTCTCAAACTTAATAAAATCGAAGTTTTTCCATCAAAATGTTCATGTTATTAAGAAAAAACGATCAAAGTATTTTTAATTACATAAAAAAAAAAATAATAATTCTCTCTAACACATTCGAAAGTTTGGTAAAATAGGAACCTTCACTCATTTTCGATACTTCAATTTAAATTTAATTTTAAAAAATAAAAAAAGTTTTCTTGAAGCTTTAATTTTAGCTTTAATTGAAAGCCAAGACATTAAATTTACTAATTACAGTTAGCAAAATACCATGGTGTATTTTAAACCGAAATTATATTGATCGGAATCAAAAATTTTGTAGATTTTAAAAAAAGTTGTTAAAATTTCAAATTTTCCGCCATTTTTCATCGATTGTAAAGAGAAGCCGTTTAAAAAAAATCTTTCAAAAAATAAAATACACCTCGCTGACACATTATTTTATTCAAATTACCGACTTTAAACTCACCTTAAGTTCGCTTGAAACAAGAATTATCTGCTTACTTCCTGAAATATTTAAAAAAAAGCGTTTCTCAATTACGGTATCCTTGTTATCACATCTGTCAACACTTGTCAAGGAGGCGTTAATGATATGATTTACAGTAGCCGACCAAAAAATGCTACGTATGGAAGACGAATTTGGTATAAATCTTATTCATACAAATCGTTTTTTTTTTTTTAATTTTTAACTATGTTAAAATTAAAAATTTAACACAGTTTTCAGTAATTATCCAATATTTTATGGAATTTTTGTTAGTTTAGCTTTGTAGGCTAAGTTGGAAGATGTTTTATGAAAAATAAAAATTAAATAATATAAAACTTTCTTTTAAAAAATTGTACAATTTAATAACAGAATGAAAATAACGGCAGAGGTAACTCAATAATTTATGAAATTTTATGGCATTTATTAATTTTTATTTGTAATATCTATTTTTCATATTCTTTTTAGGTACCTCCACAAATTGTGAATTCCACAATTATTTTTTTTTTTAACAAAATTAGAAAATTAGGAATTAAAATGTAAAAGTTACTTTAATGATAAATATCACGTACGGCCATCCGTATAAATAAGATACGGGGAATCAAAATGCACACAATTAAAATGTTTTAATTATTTTAAAATTGACGAGGTAAATCATTTGTATTAAGCTTTTCAATTTTCGATTATTAAATGTAGTCTTCATACATTAATTTCATACCATAGCTCGCCCAGTTAAGGAAAAATTTTTTAAATATTTTTGAAATTTTATATATTATTATAAAAAAAAAAATAAAAAATGAAGATAATTCTTGTAAAAAATTCATTATTCATTGATTTTTTTTTTCTTTTCAGACAATGATATGCTTAATTTATATTGTTCTTAAAAGCAATCAAAAGTTTATCCAAATAAAAATTGGCATAGTTATTGCATTTTTCGCAATTCGGACCTACTTTTTAGAAAATCGGGGACTATTGGAGAAAAAAAAAAAAAAAAAAAAAAGACAGTTGATTAGCATTCCTCAATGACTCCTGAATTTAATTATATTAGGTTTATTGGGGCCCAATTTCGAATTTTTAAGCATTTCTGGAAATTAATTAGTGGGGGGTAACATATATAAAAAATATATATAGATATTTTTACCAATATTTTAGAAAAAATAATTATTTCAAAATTGATTTCTGTCAATTATGAATAAGTTCTGAAATTTTCATCAAAATCCAAACATTATTTGATTTTTACAAGAATTTCTAAATTAATGTGTCTTTCACGGTCAAAAAAGTGCATTGCGAAAATTACGTTTTTTACGAAATAAACTATGCGTCAATTTAGGTCACGAACTGACGGAAGAAAAAAGATTTTCTACCAAAATTTCGAACGTGTTATTTCTAACAACGTTATTTCGAACGTGTTATTTTAAAAATAATTAAAAAATGCTTTGATCCTCTTAATGATAATATAAACATTTTGCCGATAAAACTTTGTTTTTATTTAGTTTGGGGTCTTCATACTATGCTGTTTTTCAGCGATTTTTTGAAGGTATCTCTTGTTTTTATTTTCGTTACCGGGTAACGAAATTTTTACGAGAGTTTATAATGGATAATGTAATATTATGAAACTCAGTTTTTTTTCCGGTAAAAATTATTATTAATTTTATTCCGGTAAAAAAAATATTAATTTGGAAATTCTTACAAAAATCAAATAATTGTCGGAATTTAATGAAACTTTCAGAACTTACTCACAAAATAATTAAATTATTTTTGAAGTTATTGTTCTTAAATAATCTTGGTAAAAATATTTTTTTACATCATCCACCCTGACCTTTCTGGAAGTTCAAGAAATTTCAAGAAATTAAATTTTGTAGACAAAATTGGTTTTAAACGCGGGACTCATTGGGGAATGTAAATCACTTTTTTTTTTCGACCATTTAGCCCTTTTTCTGAAAATCTGCTCCCAATAGTAAAATAAAAAATGCAATTAAAATTAAGGACATAGTCTGAAGAAAATAAATTTCGATTAATAATGAAATTTTAAAAGAATTGTATTCATTTTTTTCAGTTATAATAATTAATAAAGTTCCAAAATTATTTTAAAATATTTAAAAGATTTGTTGTTAGTTTATAAATTTATTGAGTGAAGACTATATTTACTAGTCAAAAATTGAAAAGTTGAATGCAAATTGTCGTGCCTTTGTATTTTTAAAATAATTCAAAAAATATTTTGTGTATTTGAATTTTTTTTTGTATGGTAATTTCTGTGTACATTAAAAGGTTATGTGTTTCACAGTTTCTTTCCCTTACAGGAAAAAAATTGGACAATTTTGTCAATTCCGGTCGCAATACACTTCTTATCTCGCATATGTTTGGCTGTTATCATACGAGGAAAAATCAGAAAGATCAACACACTGTGTTTAAGAAATAGTTTTATTCTAAATTTCATGGTATAAATAAGTTAAAGTATTTATTAGTTGTGTAAATCAGATTAATTGAACTTTAAATTTGTTAATTTTTCAAAAATAACGTGTCATAGATACATATTTTATTTTTGCAAGACTTTTCAAAACTGAGAATTAAATTTGTTTACATATGTGTCGATCGCGCAAAAAAAAAGAAAAGAAAAAATGGACGAAAAATTAAAAAGAAAAAGTAAAAATTGTAGATTTCAATCCATATAATTTCTTTTTAAAACACACCACAGAGTATTTTGCTTACTGGGAATAGTAAATTCAATCAGTTTAGCTTTCAATTAAAACTAAAATAAAAGTCTCAAAAACATTTGTATTTTTTAAAAATTGAATGTATTGAAATTAAAATGAGTGGAGGTACCTATACCTTCAAATTTTCAAAAATAGCAATAACTAAAAGTTTAAAATGAGTTTTAGTAAATTAAAAATCTACCCTGAAGGTTTTATTTTAGTTTTAATTGCAAAATAAGATTAATGTTTCGAATAAACTACTTTGTATTTCTAACCGAATTCAAATTGATTGGATTTTTTTCTGGTTTAAAATTGGCCAAGTTAATAATTTTGTTAACGGAGCATAATTCTTATTAAAAAAAAATTCAAAAATAAAATATGCTTTTCTGGAACTTTATTATTTGAATAAGATTAAATGATTTTTACGTTTAGTTAAAACAAACGTAACTTTTAGTTTAAAATATCGCAGAAAAATATTTTTAAAAACATCGAGGTTTTTTGACGGGATGTTGAAACTTTTTTTTTATCGATAATCAAACGATTACAAAATTTTGGCAAAGAGTAAATTCTTAAAGTTACATGATGAATGGTAACAAAGTAAACGGCGTTTTTAAGATATGAATTTAGGTACCTCCGCTAAATCGCTGAAAAAAACTAAACAAACAAACAAAAAAACAAAAAAAACACAGCATAGTATGAATAAAAAAAGGCCCCAAACAAATACGAACTTTCATCAAGATGTTTATTGTTTATTAAGAGGAAAGATCAAAGTATTTTTTTTAACTATCTATTAAAATTTTTTAATCCCTTCTAACAAGTTCGAAATTTTGGTAAAAAAAAATCTTGTTTTGATTTTAGTTAGCGAGTAGCCATATCATTACGTAATATTACATAACTCAGTTTTTTCCAGTGACAAACACATTAATTTGGAAATTCTTGCAATAATCAAATAATTGTCGGATTTTAATGAAACTGTCAGGACTTATTCACAAATGAATTTTTTTTTTTAATCTTGATAAAAATATTTTTTTTTTACATCTGTTACCCCCCACCACCACCACCACATTCCACGTAAATTCATGAAATTTTAAGAAATCAAATTTTGTTGCGATAATTGATTTTATAGTTAAACGCAGGACTCATTTGGGAATGTAAATCATTCTTTGAAATTTTTTGCCTTTATTTCCGAAAATCTGGTCCCAATTTTATTAAATAAAAAATGAAATATAACTATGACATTATTTAATTATTATAAGCTTTTAATTGCTTGAATAAACAATATAAATTAAAGAAATTACAATCTGAAGAAATTTTTTTTTTTTGGTTAATAATGAAATTTTAAAAGAATTGTTTTCATTTTGTTCTTTAATTATAATAATTTATAAAATTTCAAGAATATTCTAAAAATACTTCAGAGATTTGTTGGGGTTATTTTTAAAAACTTATTAGGCGAAGATTATATTTACTAATCGAAATTTTAAAAGTTTAATACAAATTGTTGTGCCTTCCTATTTTTAAAATAATTTTATATTTATTTCTTTTTTGTGTATTTGAAGTTTGAAGCTTTTTTTGTTTTTTTTTGTATGGTAACTTTTATGTGTAAATTAAAAGGTCATGTGTTTTAGGGTTTCTTCCCCTTACAGAAAAAAATTGTACAATTATGTCACTTGTGCTCACCATACACTTATCTTATGTCAAATCTGACAACACATACAGTGGAAAGGTCAGAAACTTGAACTTTGAGTTTAAGAAAGAGTTTTATTCAAAATTTCATGCTATAAATAAGTAATACTTGCATAAATAAGATTAATTTAACATTAAATCTGCTAATTTTCCAAAAATCATGCGTTACATAGTTTATTTTGCAGGATTTTTAAAACCGAGAATTAACTCGCTTAAAAATGGCTGAAAAATTGAAAGATTAAAAAAAAAACTCAAAATTTTAGATTCCAATCAATTTCTATTTGAAATACACCAGAATATTTTGCTTACTGGAAATAGTAAATTTAATCATTTAGCTTTCAATTAAAGCTAAAATAAAGGTTTCAAGAAAACTTATTTTTAAAAATACAATTTAAAATTTAGATATCGAAAATAAATGGAAGCACCTATTTTTATATAGGTATATATCTGTGTATGTGTCTCCCTCTCTCTATATATACAAACACGTGTATATATATATATATATATATATATATATATATAGTCATCCACAGATAGATCTGTTTTGCTGTATTACAGCTCATCAGTAGGGCTTACACTCCGTTCGCTTCCTAAGCCAGGATTGAAACCTGACCGAATCGACGTCAGTCTGCGATTCTACTCCTAGGCCACGAGCGTCCGGCAGAAGAAGGCAGGCTTTTTAGCGCGTATAAACACGCCCAATAGCTAGAGTGCTCCAATTCATTATCGAATGAGCGATGCAATATATATATATATATGAGTATATACATACACATATATACATGCACACACACATACAGACACAAATATACACACACATTGATATATAAACAGTGATACACACATATAAACAAACACGCACCTTTATATATACATACATATACACACACAAATATATATATATTGCACATATATATATACAGACACACACACATATATATATGCATATATACACAGACAAACACATATATATACAAATATACACACACACGTACACATATATATATACACACACATATATATATACACACACATATATATATACACACACATATATATATATATACATATATATACACACATATATATACACACATATATATATACATATATATACACATACATATACACATACATATACATATATATACACATACATATACACACACATATATATATACATATATACACACATACACATATATACACACACACACACACATATATATACATATATACACACATATATATACATATATATACACACATACACACACATACATACATATATATATATATATATATATATATATATATATATATATATATATATACACACACATATACACACATTTTTTTAAAACATTTCATTCCAAGCAAGGTGGAACCGCTACTAGCCTGCACAGTGGGTTACAATGGGAGAAAAGATTGAGTACAGGAGGACTGAAAACAGGATAAAAGTTGAATGGGATTCAAGGAGATAGAAGATGTCATTGACATTGCATTTAAATTTTTGGAGATTGTAGCTCTCAAGGAAGTAAGTAAATGGAAAGGAGTTTCACAGGTGGGAAGTGTGAGAGAAAAAACATTTTGAGAAGTGGTGGCAGTTACATTTAACTGTTTCAATGGGAAAATGATGGGACTTAGATTTCAATCTAGTAGCACACTTAAATTCATGTGGATGGGACACCAGTGAAGAAGCTCATCCACCCAGTTGCCATGAAAATATGTGTAGAAATGATAGAGGGAAGCCATGTCATGGCAGTGAGAAGATGACTTAAGTGGAGAATGCAGGTAAGAACCATTACATTGTAGATCCTTCTTTGGATTTTGTTGAGAATTTCAAGATGAATAGCAGAGGCAACCAACCAGATATGGCGGCAGCATTCAATGTATAAATGAATATCATATTTATAATTGTGCAAGATGGATTCTGATAAGAAAAAACTTTCTGGCCTGACACAGAGACCCAAACTTTCTAGCAGTAGATGCAGCTATAGATCCAATATATTCATTCCACTTTAGGTCAGTTTATAAAGTGAGGCCAAGGAAGTACAGTGTGTTGCACTCATGGAGACTTGCAACAGCCATGCTGATGGTTGGCAGGAAAGTTACTTTATGGTGTTTGAAGGAGGCATTAAAATTTACAAGTCATTTCCTGCCCCATTTAACTATTGATTGGATGTCTGTTTCAAGTACAGCTGCCAGGTTTACTTTATCAGTCGTGGCAGGTTTACTGTTGAGATGAGAGTAAATGGTGATGTCATCTGCATAAATGCCTACTTGAGAACTGATCACATCAAGAAGATTGTTGATGAAGATCAGAATCAGCATGAGACAAAGGATAGATTCTTGAGGAGCACCTACATTTGTGTAAAAGGATCTGGAAGCCTGCTCATTGAAAACAACCTTCATTTCATGATTTGATAGGAATGATTGAATTAAATTAAAACAATTGTCCAGAAATACCATAGGCCTGTGGCTTGCACAGTAGGCCAGCATGCCAAAACCTGCCAAATGCTTTGTCATTATTATCAAGAGCCTGGTATACATATTCAATGATAGCTGAATATCAGTTGTAGACTTGGTGAAGCGGATGCCATATTGTTTGTCAGAGAGTAAGATGCTTAAATACTTCAACATTGATTAGAACCTTAAATACTTTGCCAAAAAGTGGTAAGAGGCTAATTGGGCGATAGAAAGGTCAGAGGGTTCACTAGAGTTCTTAAAAACAGGTACTACAGAGGAGAACTTCCAACAAGCAGGAAAGCAGGAAGCAGAAAGGTAATAATTGTAGATTTTAGAAAGGACTGGAGGCAGCTCAAGGATGCTTTTCTTTAAGATGATGACTGGGATTCCCTCATCTTCGCTTGCTTAATGGGAGTCTAATTTAGAAATGATGTCCGGGACCAGAGATGGGGTTATGCAGGTTATTCAGTTGAGTCTCTGTTCTAGATTGGAAACGAGTGTGGATAATCCAGATGAGTCAAGTGTGGAGTTGGAAGAAAATCTGTGAGCAAAGCATTCAACCTAGTCTTCTGTAGATATGAGTACTTCAAATTTCTTGAATAGAGAAGAGATTAAGGGTTTGTTGTTGTTCAGCACATTCTAGAAATCACCAGTAATCTCTAGAACCAAACTAAAACTCTAGAGCTATATGTTGTTTCATTCAATCAGCAAACAATAACTTTGCACCATTTAGTACACACTTGCATTCATTATAAGCAGAGACAAAGAGATGTCTATTGTAATTACATTTGTCACTCGGGTATAGCCAGAAGTGATTCCTATGGGCAATAGCAGCTAAGCATGCAAGTGAGAACCAAGGAAATGAATGAGATTTAACTTGTAGTTTTCTTGCTGGAATGAAAGCATTTATACTGGCTTTCACCAAGGAGGAGACCTCAGAGTCTTGAACAGGGAGACTAAAAACATTGTTCCAATGGATGTCATAAAGGAAATCATGATTGTGTGCTAATTAACACATTGATAACAGAAAGATATTCTGTTGCTAGGAGGTTTCTGGATGGAAATGTTTAGATACACCATTACATAAGAGTTGCCAAGAGGGTAGAGCTGCATAGCATGATATGAGTCGGAGGTCGAAGTAAAGAAGAGATATAGAAGAGAGACATGTCCTTCAGGGTTACTGGGGAAATATGGGGAGAAGTCCACCACTTGTGTGAGAGATTGAGCTATTGAGAAGTTCAGGGTTTGGATGCCAGGAAGGTCAGTGACAGAGTGTTTAAGTGACTTGACATAATGAACATTAAAGTCACCAAACACAAATACATTTGCAAATGGATGTAGTGAAATGACTTTGTCTATTCTGTCAGAAAACCTTTTGAGCATGAAACTGTCGTTCGAATAAGGAGAGCAGTAGAGAAAGAAGAGATAACTGACTGAGCATAATAGAGAGAGACGGAGACACATGTAAGAATAGTCTGAAGATTCGAGAGAGATATCCCTAGCCAGAGGGAGATGTTTGTGAGTAAAAACTTTCAGACCACGCATGTAGACATTAAAGTCTTTCCTAAAGAGAGGATGGTAACCAGGAATTGAGAAATCAGACAAAGTGATTGCAGAGCTAAGGTTAGTTTGACAGAGAGCTAAGGTGTCTGAAAACTTTTTGATAAGGAACGATTTCACACACACACACATATATATATATATATATATTTTAATTCAGATACTTCAATCCAAGGGAAAAAAGCAGGAAGGTAAATTCCAAAAAACCGATCCTAATTAATATTAAAAATTTATTTTAATATTAAAAAATGATACAGGAAGAGAGCTCCATGTAATAAAATATTACAGAGCAAATATATATATTAAAAAAGGATTAATTCAAAGATGTTGAATAGCCATTTCGATATGAAGATCCCCACGGGGGACGACACATCACCTCAGCAACAGAAAAAACCTTTCAGAAACTGGAGAAAAATTAGTCTACTTTTCCTTTTTAAATAGATTGCAAAGAAATTAAAAAATAAATAATAAAATAAAATAAAAAAATAAAAAGAAAAAAATAAAAAGAAAAAGAAAAAGAAAAAGATAGAATAAAATCAAATAAATAAGAAAAGAAAAAAAATTGACATCGTCTGGGTTCGCAAAAAAAAGGAAGAATGTAACTAAAAATTAACAGACAGACGCGTTAAATCGACGTAGTTTAGGCAATACGGAAAAAAGGTGGTAAGAGAGATAAAAGAAGGAAGGGAGGGTAAAAGAAAGAAACTAAAGAAAAAAATTTTTTTAAATATTACAGACGCTGGACAAATTCAAAAACCTAATTTCCCCAAAACGTTGAAGTATTAGAAAAAGGCCTTTACTTAAAAAGGCATAATTATTAATAAAAGGGAATAAAAAGATATAGGATTTAAAATAAAATTATTTTTAAAAAAATTAGGTCATTTGAAATTAGACTAAATAAAGACAACACTAGGTAAAAAAAAAAAAAAAAAAAAAAAAAAATTACAATTATTATATATATACATACCTATAGAAGTACACACATACATACATATATATACACACACACAATTCTACGAATAAGAATACATATATACACATACACACACATACATTCAATTTATTACACACTATTATACATATATATATATATATATATATATACACACATATATATTATTACACACTTATATACATATACATGCGCATACACACATATATATGTGTGTACACACCTATATACAAAAAATTCATATACACATAATATACATGTGTACACACACATGCACACACACACACACACACATATATATACATATATACCCATATACACATACATACACATATTCCATATGCACTCACACACATACATATTAATGAATATTATGAAAAGGAGCATTTAAATAGCTAAAAAAATTTTTTTCCAAAATTACATATAGCCTACATACATAAATACATATACATACATATATATAAAAAAGTACATCCACACACAAACATACACATAAAAAAAAAAAAAAAAAAAAAAAAATTAAATTTAAAATTAAAATTAAAAAATTTTTTAAATATTAAAAAAATTATAGAAAAAATTTAGAATTTAAAAATAAAAATTTGAAATTAGAAGTTAAAATCCGCCCTATGGCGGCACTTGTTTATAAATTCCCTCCTAAAGTTCAAAAGTAAGTCCTGATGAGGATACTTCAAAATCAGAATCTTCTCCAATAAACACAGACGACACCTATCACGAAAACCCTTAGGGGTACAAGCTGAGCCTATTAATTTCCAGCTGATTATAGGGTCCTGCCCTTCCTCCTTCATTTCCCAGAACCCACGTGATAGTGCCGTCTGGAATCTCTGTTTAGGGTTCGAAAACGAGTACCTGTGATTATAAAGCCTCTGTTTGAAAGAGCCCGCGGACATGCCAATATATATATATATATATTGTGTGTGTGGGTATGTATGTATGCATGTATGTGTACATATAAGTGTGTATATATACATACATACATACATACATATATTTGGGCCACAAGCTTTCTTTCAAACATCTTTTATTAAATATGGCCGACAAGCAAGAGTTTTTAGTAAGTTTTTCCAGCACTCTAACTTTTTCCTGTTATGAAGGAGTTAAGGAATATAAAAAATGTTTGTAAGTTTTATTGTCACAAGCACTTTTGGCCATTTCTATAGTCATTTCCTAGTATGTTTTTGTTTTTGGTGTTGTTGTTTTACCTCATCTTTTGATTGTTATGTAGTAATTTATATTTGTGTTGTTTTTGAAAAAAGAGTGTTCATTCCTAACCTTTACTTGCCACGCAAGACTGGAATTTGCATGAACAACTATTTTCAAAAGCTTTTCACACCCCATTTCCACAATTAAATAAAGTAAGGTTGATGAGTAGGAGAGAAATGTTGATATAGCAAGATGTTTCTGATATTGTGATTTATATAAAATTCATGTGTTTCTGATCAAAATTTTCCTTAAGAGTTCTTATAAATTAGTGGTTAAAGATTTTTTTGTAGCACTTTTGTTTGATAAGTGACATGTAAGGTGTCTAGTGAATGAGGTGAAATTTTGATTATTGACAAGGTTTGTGGTCTTTCATTTTCTGTAATATATTATAAATTTTACATGTTTTTCAGGAATTACTGCAGAAATATGGTGTTTAATAATTCTTTGTACAGTGAATTCATTCTGCTTTTAATTATTGTACATCTAGTTGTAGTATGTTAATGTTTTGTTGTGTAGTATTTCTATTACTGGTCTTGTAAAATTTTTGTAAGAATAATTTTATTTGTTTATCAGTGATGTAGTTGGGAAAATTATTGTTGACTATTTTTTTTTTAATTTGTTTTGGTTCACTCAAAAATATTATTTGGGATGAAGACTTTTGGTGTTCTCTATTTAAGAAATTAGTTATCACTGTTATTTTATATCTTTCTGGGCATTAATATTCATAGTATAGAATACAAGAGTTAGCACTGATAGTTTTTTATACGAATAACTGGTAGATTCCTTGTTTTTTAGTCTATATTAACATACATAGACACACACATATATATACACTTAAATATACATACACATACACACATATATATATACACACACACAACTACACACGCACACACATTTATATACATGCATACACTCAAATATACATACACACATGCATATATATATATATATATATACATACACACACACACATATATATATCTGCACACACACATACACATATATATACACACACATGCATGTATATATGCACACACACACACATATATATATGCACACATTGGGCTGGTTCTGGGCTTTCGGCTCACATGAGCCATCTTCAGAGAGGTTACAATTATCCAAATGCATATATATATTACAAAATTCTACAGAAATTTATGAAACTGGCATTAGTGAAGTTATAATGTACTATATATATATATATATATATATATAAGCACTTCTGTCTTCTGAGAGTAACTTAACTTTCCTATTTATGGATCAAGTATATCAACAAGGAAGTGACTCTGTGGCTGGCATGCATAGCTGTATGTGATAGTAAAGAAAGTAATGGAAGATTGTCTATGCTTGCTTTTTATAATATATAGATATAATTGGCTGATGAAAGAAATTTGAGAGATAAAAAATCATTTTTAACATCTTTTGTCATGATATGTCTGTTTGGTCTAAAGTCTTCATAATAATATACATTACATAATAATAATTATTAATATATATATATATATATACACACAAAATTATTTGTTTGAACATTGTTTTTGATCGATACTTGTATTTGGGTGGATATTCTGTTTTATAATCAAACAGTATATATATTTATTTCTACTGGCCTGATTATTTATGATATATTTTTGTTACAAAAATATGTGTTATTTGGCAGGATTTGTACCTGTGACCCCTATCAACACATAGACTAAGCTATCGCCCGGTTTCACTCTCCACCCACGTCTATTGAACAGGTGAAGAGGCTCATCCCTTGTTTCCTGTTTAGGATGTGGTTTCCGGTTTTCTCTTTTCCAATCTTTTCACTCCTATGTAGCCCCCTGCACATCAGTGGCATTACCACCTTGCTCAGGGTGATATGTTTAAAAAAAAAAAAAAAAAAAAAAATTACACACACACTCAAATGTACATACACACACATGCATATATATATATGCACACACATACACACACTCAAATGTACATACACACACTCAAATGTATATACACACACATGCATATATATATATATATATATATATATATATATATATATATATATAGAATAAAAAGTGCAAGAAGCCATGAATGTTTTGTTTCAAGTGTGTATTTATTGTTGTTATTATTATTTATATTACTTGCTTTTTGTATAATATATTAAGTATCCATAATGGTATTTGTGACGCTATACATGTTTTGAGTCTAAAGTTGACTCTTCAGGAGAATAAACTTTAGACTCGAAACACATGTAGCGTCACAAATATCATTATGGACACTTAATGTATTATACAAAAAGCAAGTAATATAAATAATAATAATAATAACAACAATAAATCCACACTTTAAACAAAACAATCATGGCTTCTCGCACTTTTTATTCTATACTAATTTCTCTCATTGGAACAACCCTATTTCTATTTTGAAAATATATATATATATATATATATATATATATATATATAGTGTATTGAGGCAGAAGATAATTATGGAAACATATATTGTTAACAGACAGTGAATGTCTATTACGTTTAATCATGAGCCATTCTAAACATCGTATTTTAGCTTTAATTTCTAGGGAAATCTTTATGTTAATATCCCTAAAACCACTCTGAAGATGGCTCATGTGATCCAAAAGCTTAGGACAAGCATAATAAAAAAATACGCAAATGTTAGACAATTTTTGTCATTATTTTCACCAGAAATTAAAGCTAAAATAGGATGTTTAGAACAGCTAATGATTTTGATGTTGAAAATAAAGAACGCATTGGCACACTAAAAAAAGTTTGAAAACAAAGAATTGAAGACATTACTTCAAGAAGACTCATGTCAGGTGCAAACTGAACTTGCAGAATCATTAATAGTGGATCACGCAACAGTTTTGAAATGTTTGAAAGCATTAAGAATGATTCAAAAGCAAGGACAATGGGTGCCATACTAGCTGAAGACAAGAGACATCGAACGGCATGTTGTCACGTGTGAACAGCTGATTCAACAGCAGGAAAAAAAGAAAAAGGTTTTATACATCATATTGTGACCAGTGATGGAAAGTGGATATGCTATGATAACCCTAAGTGTAAAAAATTATCAGATAAGTCTGGCCATGCATCAACATCAGCAACAAAGCCGAATATCCATGGTTCAAAGCTTCTGCTCTGTATTTGGTAGAATTAGCTGCTAGTATTTTATTATGAGCTGCTCAAATCAGCTGAAACCAAGACAGGAGATTGCTATTGACTATAATTAATATGTTTAAGCTGAGCATTGAAGAAAAAATGGCCGCTGTGTGAGCAGAGGCATAATAAAATTATATTGCAACAACGTTACGTCACATAAAAATACCTACTTGGAAATGCCACATGTAAATACCTACTTGGAAATGCTTAAATGGGAAGTCCTACCTCACTCATCATATTCACAAGCGATTGCTCAGTTCAATTATCACTTGTTCTAATCAATAGAACATGGCCGGACTAAACAGCACTTTCATTCTTATGAAGATGCCAAAAAAAAAAAATGGGCTGAGTTGTGGTTTGCCTCAAAAGATGAGTTGCTTTTCTAATGGGGAATTTAAATGCTGCCAGAAAGATGGAAAAAAGTAGTTACAAGCAATGGACAATACTTTCAGTGACACGTTTCTTACTAATTTTTATAAATAAAATTTAACTTTTCATGAAAAATCAGGGAGAATTATTTAAGGTCATAATATAAAATCTTTAAAATTTAATTGCAATGTTTCATTGATAGCATATGCTCCAATATAACTTTAAAATTACTTTACCAAAATAAATGACCCACACAGTACATAATTTGTTTTTTAATCTATAATATACCTTAGCATACCATAATTATTAAAATCCTGATTTTAAACTATACATTCCACCCCCTTTACGCATGAAGTAGTACTAAATCTAATTTAAACAAAAAATGAAAAAAAAAAAACCTGAAGCTCAGCCTGCTGTAAAAGATTGCTGTCTGCGAATTTAAATAATGTATGTTCCCACAATGTATACCAGACAAATGTTCCCAGACAAAATAATTCTATTTTAATTTATAAAAAAACTACAATGTTTAATTTATAATTAATGCTCTAATATAACTTAAAAATGAATAATTATTTTATTAAAATAAAAGCTAACACAATACATAATTAGTTTTCTTAACTACTATTAATATACCATAATTATTAAATCATAATTATAACAAATATTCTAGGCCCTTTACTCATGAAGTAGTTTAAAAAAATGAAAAAAAAAATACATCTTGCTGTTAAAAATTATTTACCTACTTAAGTATTGTGTGGTCCCACTATATACCTTACTCAGACAAAATAACTTTCTCTAAAATTTAATTAATTACAATGTTTTATTTATAACTTATATGCCAACATAATTAAAAAAATGAAAATTATTCGACTAAAATAAATGATCCACACAATACTTAATTGTTGTACTTAATAAATATAACTAAGTATACCATAATTATTTAATCCTAATTTTGATCAAACATTCTAGCCCCTTTACTCACAGATAGTAGTAAAACGAATCTATTGTTCAATAAAAATACCTAAAATCCAACCTCCTGTTAATAATTATTGTCTACCCACTTAAAAAAAAATAAGGTCCCACTATACATCTTATCCAGACAAAATTAAAAACTGACATGTCTAGATCCAAGCCATTCTGCCCCCTTTCATAACCCAAATATTAAATCTCCATGGTTACATAATTCTCATTTTCGATTGAACAATATTGACACACCTAAAACATTTTCTCCAACTACCACTCCCTAATTTTCTAAATAACCATGAATTCATCTTACATTTTAAAAATAAATCATTTTCAACATTTATTTTCGCATATCACCTGATGAAGGACGGTATTGTTCTGAAACGTGAAACTTTTTGTGTAGTGATATTATGCTTTTATAAACCATTGTAATAACAAAATGACTATATATATATATATATATATATATGTGTGTGTGTGTGTGTGTGTGTGTGTGTACACACAACACACATGAGTTGAATATATGGCCCGTAATCCGACAAGATGATCAGAACAAGTAGGAAAAAAGTATCTTTAATCTAACACTTTTTACTTCAATAAGTTTCCTCAGAGATTCTTTAAAGACAAATGATTTAAAAATTTAAAAAAAAAAAATCCAAGAGATAGTATGTTGATTGAGGCATGGTTTCATTGGTCAGATACGTGTCACCTGTGATAAAACAATGGATGAATATTAAAGGTAGAAGGAAAAACTACATCATATTGAGACCGGTGATAGAGAGTGGATACACTGAACATCACAACAATGGCAAAAGTATATGAATTGCTTCCACATCCACTGTATTCTCCAGATCTGGCCCCCTGCAACTATTGGTTGTATGCAGATCTCAAAAGAATGCTCCAGGGAACAAGACTTGGCTCCAATGAAGAAGTGATATTAGAAACTGAGGCATATTTTGAGGCCAAAGACAAATCGTTTTGCAAAAATGGCATTGAATTGTTAGAGAAGTATTAGAAACAGTGTATCACCCTAGAAGGAGACTATGTTGATGAATAGTCAAATTTTGCCTAAAAGTTGTTGTTTTATTAGTTAGGCCCATGATTTATTGAGTGATTTGTTATATATGATAATTATTATTATTATAATAGCCTACTGCAAATCAATAGCTATAAAGTTTCAGTGTTAAAACACCATCATCAGGCAGTAAGATGTGGTTAATTTATTTTGTAATACAAGGATAAGGAGATTATAAAATAAAAAATAAATAAAAAAATAAGAATAAAGATATCAGTCAATGTAATGATAAAGTGGGGTGTGTGGTAAACACACCTTTTTAAAACACTACCATTGAGTTGTAAACACACCATTCTTGAATATGTTATAACTTCCCACCCCACTTAATTCATTACATTGGCTGACCTCTTTATTCTTATGGTTTTATTTTTTATTTTATATTTTTTAAATCTCCTTTTCTATATATTACAAAATAAACTAACCAAATTTTACTGCCAGATGATGGTGTTTTAACACCAAAATTTTACAGTATGCAAAATAATAATAATAATAATCATAAATTACCATATATTTATGCTCTACTTTTGTATTGAACCCTTTTTAAAAGTAAATACCTAACTGTGGAATGTACTTCCATTAGTAATCATTACTTATATTATTATTACACATACACACACACACACACATATATATATATATATATATATATATATATATATATTGTCATCCGCAGACAGACCTGTTTCGCCATATCACAGCTCATCAGTACGGTTAGACTCCGATTGCTTTTTTACCCAGGATTGAAACCCCACTGAAATGGCGTCGGCAACTCTACCCCTTGGCTATGGGCGTTCAGTGGAAGTAGGCAGACTTTTTAGCGCATATCATTATACATGCCCAATAGCTAGAGCGCTCTAATTCATTTCACTGAATGAGCGATGCAATGGATGCGTACATGCCAGAGTAGCTACTGTTTAGCAAAGTCTACTATTTTTCCAGAGTGCTCAATCAGGGTGTGAGAGAGTACATATATATATATATATATATATATATATATATAGTAATTGTAATTATAGTAATAATACCAGTAGCTACAGAACTAATTCTGTCAAGACTAGCAATAATTAAACTACAATTGAGATCGTCTTGAAACCTGGGAACTAACCCGGAGGGAAAAGAAGAAGAAGAAAAAAAAGAAACAAATGAAATACCTGAACAAAAAATCAAGCATTAGCAAGAAAGAAAAAAAATCCCAAGACGAAAACATTAACAATAAAGATCTATTGCGTTATTCGAACCTGCGCAGAATTTATTAAATTCAAAAACTGAAATTCTTCATAAATGTATCCCATGAAAAACTGTTTGCTCAATTAGCCTCCTGTTTAATTGTTCTCAATCTGTTTTTTTTTCTTCTTCCCCTTAATAAAGTTCATCCCATCTTTTTCTTGAGTTTGGTGTCTTCCTTGTTTAAGCCAAAATTCTACATATATGCTGCATAATTTCTAAGTCTTTAGCCAATTTTTCCCTGACAAGCTATTAAGCAAAACCGTGGTAGGTTATTGGCTCACTCTTAGATTTTCGAGTTCGAGTTTATATATATATACACATACACACACACAAATATATATTTACATACACATATGTACATACACATGTATAGATACACATATGTATACACACACAGATACACATATGTATATACACACACACACACACATATATACACACACACACACACACATATACACACACACATATATATATATATATATATATATATATATATATACTTCTTTGAAGTTCTACAAAATAGATTCTCTAGCTTTAGTAACCTTTGTGTGTTGGGTATTCCCCTTCCCTGTCTCTGCCTCCTTGTCTTTCTGTCTCTTTCTGGTCAATATACATATATTGGTTGTATGTTTCTTTTAATCTATAAATTCCAGCTTCTTGATGCTGATGAAATTAATTGGAAAAAAAAAAAAGGTGAAATTTTTTCCTTTTTTTTTTATATTTGTGTTTTCATTTTATTTTTGTAAATGTAAATTTCAATTTAATCAGATACAATTTCTAATTTGAAACTGGACACCCCCCCCCCCCCCCGTGTTCTGGTAAGGACTTTTTATTGAATCCTAATGGTATGAAAGTTTATTATTGAAAACAATTTCATAGTATCTTTGAAATATATTATAAGTGTTGTTTTAATTTCTCTTTGCCCTCTTCATATATATGAGGCCACACTATGCTGTAGTCTGCTCCAGTTCCTTTCCTACACATGTCACATTTGATGATTGTCTTCTACCACTACTTTTCTATCTCTCCTTATCAAAATGACCCAAACAATTCACAAACTAAGATACAAATCTAAACCAACCAAACAAAAACACCTAAGCCCCTTAACATATTTTCTTCCAACATTTGTGGTATATGTACAAACTTTTGCAGTGTGGAATCATTCCTTATTGAAAGGTCTCCCAGACATACTATCTCTCTGTGAAACCAACTTTAACCCTACAATCCCTTCCTTTGATTTCTGGTTACCTTCCCCTCTTTAGGAATGACCCTAATTGTCCATGTGCATAGCCTAAAAGTTTATGTCCATGAACACCTTCCTCTGGCTAAGATGATTTCTCTTGAATCTTCAGACCATTCTTATATGTGCCTCTGTTTCTCTCTACTAAACTCAGTTAATTATCTTTTCTTTCTCTATCGCTTCATTTTACTTTCCTGACTGTTCCATACTAGACAGTATTTCAGATAATATAGACAAGGCCATTTCCTCTCACTTGTTTGCTAATATATTTGTGTTCGCTGACTTCAATGTACACCATACCAAATGGCTGGAAAACTGTCACTAATCATACTGGCATCATACCTTGAACTTTGCAATCACTCAGTCTCTCACGCAAGTGGTAGATTTTCCCATGCATTTCCTCAGTAACCCTGAAAGGTTTTCCTTCTAGATCTCTGGTTCACTTTTATTATCCCTGACTCTTGCCATACCATACAGCTCTGCCCTCTTGGAAACTTTGATCATGCTGTAGTTTCTGTTAATATCTCTTTCCAATCCCCCCTCTCTCTAGGAACCTACTGCCAGCAGAATATCTTACTGCTAAATAACAGACTGGGATTTGTTTTATGATTTCCTTTGTGATGTTCCTTGGAACAAAGATCTAGTCTCCCTGTTAAAGACTGTGCCTCCGAGATCTCCTCCTGGGTGTAAGCCGGCATCACATGCTTTCATGCCAGCCAAGAAATTCTGACTTAAACATCATTTATCTGTTAGGTTCTCTCCTGCTTGCTTGGCTGCTATTGCCCATAGGAATTACTTCTGGCTTTACTGGAGCAATGCATCTGACTACAATAGGCACCCTTTTTGTCTCCACTTGTATGAATGCAAGAGTGTCCCAAATGGTGCTAAACTGTTGTTTGCTGATAGAATGAAGCAGCATATACCATCCTACAAGCTTGTCTTGAAAGACTACCGGCAGCTGTGCAAAAGCATGTTAAACAACAGAAAACCCTCAATCCCTCCTCTATTCAATAAATTTTAAGTCTTCACAGCCACAGTGGATACAGTTAAGTGCTTTCCTCCCAAATTCTCTTCCAACTCCACACTTGACTTGTCTGGAGTACTCACACCTGTCTTTCCACCTAGAACTGAGACTCAACTGAGTGATGTATAAATAATCCCATCTTTGGTTTCTAACATCATTTCTCAGCTGGACTCCCATAAGACAAACAGAGTTGATAGAATTCTAGAAATGTGCTCCTGAACTCTCTCCTGTCTTCTCCAAATGCTTCTTGCTTTCCTGCTTGTTGGAAATCTTCCTCTGTAGTTTCTGTTTTTAAAAACTCTGGAGAGCCCTTTGATCCCAAAAGGCTAATAGGGTGATAATTAATCACCCTATTAGCCTTTTGCCAAGGTGTTCAAGGCTATTATTAATGCTAAAATGGTTCATGATCTCACATCCCACAATCTATTCTCTGACAAGCACTACGGCTTCTGCTTCACTAAGTCTACCACTGATTCAGCTAACACTGAATATATATACCAATCTCTTGATAAGAATGGCAAAGCTTAAGCTGTTGCTGTGGATATCTCAAAAGTGTTTGACAGGGTTTGACATGCTGGACTTCTGCACAAGCTACAGAGCTATGGTATAATTGGATGATTGTTCAATTTTATCCAATCATTCCTATCAAATTGCATAATGAAGGTTGTTTTGAACAGGTATGCTTCCAGATCCTTTCATACGAATGTGTGCATTCCTCAAAGCTCTATCTTAGGTCTTATGCTTTTCCTGATCTTCATCAATGATCTTCCTGATATAATCAGTTCCCAAGTAAGCATCTATGCAGATGACACCACCATTTACTTTCATCTCAATAAGAAATATGCAAACACTGACAAAGTAAACCTTGCTATTGTTCTTGGAAAGAACCTCAAGTCTGTGATGGATTAGGATAAGAAATTGCTCATAAATTTTAATGTTTCCAAAATGAAGCTGCTCTCTTTTAACCACCATAGAGAAAATTTCCTACCTTCCAACAGTATTTATGACAACAATCTCTCATAAAGCAACATACTGCGCCACTTCAGCCTCAATCTCTAAGCCGACCTCAAGTGGAATGACTAAATCAAATCAAATGCTACATTTACCGCTAAGAAGTTTCTCTCGTTAGAATCCATTTTGCACAATTCTATCATTTGGCCCTGCATTGAATACTGTTGCCACATCTGAATGGCTGCTCCAGCTATTCATCTCAGAGTTCTTGACAAAATCCAAAGGAGGATTTGCAATGTAATTAATCCCAGTAATTGGCAGCTTGACTTCAGTCATTTTCTCACCGATGAGATATGTCTTTTCCACAAATAAAAAAAACTTTCTCCATCACATTCAATAAAACATGTATAAAAGAAAGATTGCTGCACAATACAGAATATACACATATTCAGATCGGATTTTCTATAACTGGGGGTCCTGTTTAACCAAAGCAATGATTTAATTTAAATAAGGATTTCTCGAAATTTTATAAAATTACATCAACAGATATAAAAAAGGTTTTTGTTTTTTAAAAAGAAACTTTTAAATAATAATTTAATTCATTTGTGATTAAGTCCTAAAAGTTTTATTAAAATCTGACTTATGCAAGAATTTCTGAATAAATGTTTTTCACTTCAAAACGATGCTCAAAATTCTCACACTAATTTATGGTCACCTGTTGATGTTAGACAAAATTTTTAAGGTTCTAAAAAGTATTGAAAGATATAATTTAATATTAAATAAATCCTTTAGTCTTTTCTCTTAATGATTACAATAAGTTTGATAATAAAACTTTGCTGTTAAGTATTGGGCATCTTTCATCATGTATGCTCATTTTTAGTTAATCTGTGGAAGCAGATGTGTGTGTTTACTAAGCTGGTATTAGTCTGTTCAAAGGCCGCAATTGTAGGGCACCTTCAGAGCACACAATTCACTACAGCACTTCTACGTGCTGTGTCTCTTCAGCATAAGCATGCTGGCAATCATGTTTATCGTCAAATTCCTGTCCTTTGTAGCACTTATTAAATTTTCTTTTACTCATCTCTCACAAACCTTGCTTCACCATTCATTCATTCAAGTTTACCAGGTAGGTCATGTGTTGCTTTTGATCTGTCTTGTGAGCATTAAATTTTCCAACCCTTCATTCCTCATTATAAGCCCTAGAAATTTCAACTGCCTCTTCCTGATGTTAAGAATAAGCACCCTTTTTGTTTACATTGTCTCTAGAATTTTGATGTTGCTCACACATTCAGTTCATGGTATTGTCAGTATCCTTCTGTAGAAACACATTTCTTCTTGATCGGTCAGCAGTTAGTTCAGCATTTGTTATCATATAGGAGGACTGATAAAAAATAACAGTTCAGTACTCTTTACGGATGTGCGTTGTGGTGCAGTGGATATCAACTCGGAACGAGAAATCGGGTAGCCGAGTTCAAATTTCAGTTGAATTCATTGCGTTCACTTACACGCAAATACCCTTGGGAAAGGTATTAATCTGTCTCTTCTCTCCAGTTATGGGTTAAATAACAGGACAGATTGGGTTCTATAGCCTTGGTCGGCAACCAGTCTACCACAGAAAGCAATAGCAACCTACTGCGGGATAACGTTCTGCCCAGTCAGTCATGTCTGTTTCGAGACATGATTGCCCCAAGCGTGTATCACGTATGGCACTTGACTGACTGACTCTTTACTTTGTTTTTAATTAAATGTTACTTTTTCTTAATATTTTGCTTAGCTTTTGGAAGGAAACATTTGCTATCCCAATGAACCTTCAGATTTTAGTGTTAAAACATTTTTCAAATACTGTAAATTGCAGTGTACAAGTTGAGTTTTCAAGCCTAAAAATATTTCCAAAGCTAGGGAGGGTATAAGATGCAAACAAGTGGGACAGTACTCTTAACAATTACAATTAATGGTTGTTAGCTATACAACACATATAGAAATATATTTATCTCTGTCACCACCATCAGGAGAGAGAAAGGGACTAGAGAGAGAGAGAGAGAGAGAATGATGATCCCAATGTTCAGATACAAGAAGGTGCTGACAACAAGAAGAAAGATAGTGTCTCAATATACAGGTAAGTGGTATGACTTTATATAGTTTTGGCACAGGTTGTTGTATACTCTAACCTAACTTCATGGTTACTGGTAGCCTTAGGTAGGTTTGGGGGGGGGTGACCTATATAGTAGGTATAGGCCTAACTCATAATGTTGAGCTAAAAATCTTGAAATTGACTTGTACATCACAATTTATGGTATTTAAATTGTTATACTCGTTTGATTTCGGTAGCACCAGTTCATAATTTACACGTTGGACTGTACCTTTTGCTGACAAACCCTGCATTTAGTCTTCTTGCAATTGATGCTTAATTTCTTCTTTTTACTTTCCTTCATTGCTTTTTGTACTCGTTTCTGTAGTTTCCTTTGTGTGTCTGCTATCAACAATGTGTCATCTGAATATCTAATGTTGTTGACTTCTAATTTTCAAAATCATTTTACTGCATAGGTTGAATAAGTCTGGTGAGAAGACACATCCTTGTTTTTATAGACCTTTTTATTCTTGTATATTTACTGCACTCAATTCCTCTCCAGATGCAGGCAGTTTGCTACATATATTAGGTTTTTAATTATTCTAATATCCTTCCCAAATATGTCAAAGTTATTTAGCAGTTCCAATATTTCTTACTGACATACTTTATTAAATACATTTGCATAATCTGCGAAATATAGAGGCACTTCCATTTGCAGTTGTATTGCTCTTTCTGATATCATTCTAGGCATGAATATCGCATTCCTTGTTCCATTGTCTTTAACAAAACCACACAGTTCTTGTCCTATTTCTGGTCTGATTCTACTGTGTGCTCTATTCATCAGAATTCGGATGATAGGTTTTGCTATATGGCTCATTAAGCCAATTGTCCAATAGAGTTCTCATTCATTTGCATCTGGCATTTTAAGCAGTACTATAAAAATTGATCTACTTAGGTCTTCTGGTATTTCACCACTGTTGTATATTTTATTTATAATGTCTCTAATCTTGTCAATGTCAAAATAATCTAGCTTGCTGATGTGTGTTCTATAACAGAATTATAAAGCTATATATAAATGCATAAATAAAGTTTTATTTATAAAGATTTATGCATCGATAAAAATATATATTTATATTCTACAACATAAATGCACAGAAAAGTCATTTTTAAAGAGATTCACTTTTATACACATCAGAAAGCGTAGAATATCTTCAAGCATAGACTAATACATATGTATGCATAGTTGGATATATATCCCTGGAAAGAAACACAATTGATGAAAAGGATCACAGACTCATATTCCAAATCCTCATCTTACAGAGGAGCATTGAGAATGATAAATGTATATAGAAAGAAAGGCATTAGGCATGTTAAGATTTCCATTCATATGCAAACTCATAGTGTGTTCCAGGGTAATCTTTGCATCTTTAGATGCACAGGTGAGTTTTTATATATACACATCAAATAAAAAAAGAGGAACCCTCATGCTCATATAGATAAATATATAATGATGCATAGAGGTGTAGAACTGTTGAAGATGTGTGTGTGTGTGTGTGTGTGTGTGTGTGTGTGTGTGTGTGTGTGTGTGTGTGTATGGTGTAAAATTATTGACCTAAAAACCCTGACAACAAAAACGAAAAAAAATAAAAATAAAAATTGATGTTTGGTCATTTGGTTAAAATTTTAGAAGTGGTTAAAGTTGATCATTTTTCAGCAACATTCCACCCCTTCTCTCTCTCTCTCACACTTTTAGATGTTCTAATTTTTTATTTTATATCATTTTATTTAGACATACATACACCCAGTACACATATATGCCTTTATACGGATATATAAAGGTGTGTATATATATTATGTACAAATACATACACACCTTTATACACACGCACATATATGTGTGTGTGTGTGTGTGTATATAAAGGTGTGTATGTATTTGTACATAATATATACACACACCCCTTTATACATCTGTATAAAGGCATATATGTGTATTGTGTATATATATATATATATATATATATATATTACTTTTACAAAGATGTTCTATTTTTCAACTTCTTTGTTACATTCTTATTATATACCATTTTTCATATACTTATTTTTTATCTATACCATTATGTATACATACATACATACATACATACATACATACATACATACGCACCTTTAAAGTATATAGTTTCCTTTTTTAGGTCTTTTTCCCTGTCATTTCTTCCTGCCTGTGTCATTCATAAAATTTGTTTTATTTATATTTTTTTTATTTCATTTTATTTTTATCTCTTCCTTTATTTCTCCTTATTTTTACCCCACAACCAGCTTTGACATTTCTTTATATTTCTCCAGCTTTTAACGTTTGTTTTACGTCTTCCTTCTTTTTACTACTTTATTTTTATAGTATTTTTTTTTTACATCATTGTATTTCATTTTCATCTTATGCTATCTTTAACACCCAACCTACTTCCTCACTTGCATTATTATTTTTTTTAAATCTTGTTTTTCCCCTTCCTCTCTACAGTCTTTCATTTTCGAGTTGATTCAGAATTCTTTTTACATTTTCCCTACTTTACTCTTTTTTTTTTATTACATTAATACTTTTATTTACTCAGTCTCCCATACTTTCTCCTCTCCACCTTCTCATTATGAACCTTTTCATCTCCTTTTCTTTCTTATTTATTCTTTTTTTTTCTCTCTCTTCTTTTTCCAATTTTCCTCCCCTTCCTTATTTCCCATTTCCAATACCCAAATCTGGTTTATTTTATTATTTTCATTTTTTGCTATTTATTTTCTCTTTTCATTCTAAAAGGTTTTTTTTATGCCCAGACTTCGTCTTCCAACTTTTGCTTTTTATTTATCATTTTTATTTTGTGTGGTGGTAGTGGGTGGTTCTTCCTTAATTCTTTGTATTTATTATTATTATTTTTATTATTTATTTAATTATTTTTTTCTCTCCAGAAGCGTATCACGTGTCTAGGTCCACTCTTTATATTTGTTTCTTCTATATCCTTTCTGAAGCCATTTATTTCCTCCTATTTTTAATTTGTACATTCTTTTCTAGTTTTTCTATTTAGTTTTTTTTTTTATTCTTAAACATTTTTCCCTCTCCACTTCTCTGTAGTTTATTTTCCTTATTGTTCTTTCAGAATTACTTTTTTTTATTTACTTGATTATTTTTATTATTTCCAATTCTTTTTTTTTTCTTTTCTTAATCCATTATCACTAGTGTTATCTTTATCTTTTTATTTCATTCCCATTTGGTTTTTCTTTCTTTTATCTTTGCTTTTTTTTTCAATTTTTCTTCTCTTCACTTTTCTTCATTCTATCAACCTGTCTTTACGCCTTACAAATTTATTTTTCCCTTTTCATTTTCTTTGTAAGATACACTTTTTATTTTTTCATTTACTTCACCATTCTTTACTTATTTTATTTTTTATTCACTGTATCATTTTATATTCGTTTTTTCTTTTTCATATTTTTTCTGAATTATCTTTAGTTCTTTTTTGTTATATTTATAATTATTCTATTCACTTTTTAATTATTTTATTGTTTGTTTTTATTTTTACTTTCCTAAAAAAAAATTCTTTTTAATTGCAATTCTATTTTCTTACTTTTTCTTCTCTTCAATCATTATATTTTTTCTTTTCTTAATTTTTCTTTTATTTACTCTTTTTGCTTCTCATCTAACTTTCATTCATTTTCTGCCATGCCATTTCCTTCCTTTCCTCATTCATTTAATCCCTCATTCTTCCAACCTTCCCCATTCTCCCATTTTATTCGTTTCATCATCTTTTATTTACATCTTTACACTTCCTTTCCTTATTTGTTTTTTTTTTCTTTTGATTTAGCTGTCCTCCATTAATTTATTTCTTCCCAGTCTTTTTTTTTAATCTTCCATTCTGCAAAGCAGCCATCATTTTTTTTTATCCAGCCTCATATTATGAATGTATATTTTTAACAATATTTTTAACAATGTTATTTTTTTGAAGACCAAACGTAGTTAGGTTTGTAATGTAGTCTATTCCTAATACCAGGTCAGTGACACTTGTTACTACACATTTATCCTAGAGAAACCAAATTCTGCACAATCCAATGAGAGGCCTTTTCTCACATTTTGTCAGTCTAGATGCCTGTAAAATCTGTGATATCCATAATTAACTTTGTTAATAATTCTTAAGGATCTTTTCAAACAGACACACAACACTAACAGACACTCACAGTCACAGATATATTAACCCACTCTCATACACATAGTTACTATGCCTCTGTATGTCACAAAAAAACAGACACAAACAGCCATACACACTTAAAACATATACACAACCAAATGCACACACATAAATAACCATATAAGCACAGACAAGCAAACATAGATAACTGAATAGACACACAAGCATACACACAACCCAATACATGCACGCACATGTAAATGTGCACACAAACTTTTATAGGCACATGTGCACAAACATTCACAAACGGAGAGGCAGACACAAACATGCAATATAATTTAAAATAGAAAATACAGTTTGAAATGACTTTCAAGATGACCCTCTTATTTTTCTTTTAAAGGATGTTTGGATGTGACTTTCATTCTCTAACAACATCTGAGAATATTAATTTCTTTCTCTTGTGTGCTAGAAAGAATTAAGGTTTCTATTAATTTATGTGAATTTTCTAGTATTATTAACATGAAAAAACTATCCTAATAATCTCATTGCTTTCTTCATTATTTATAACATATCTTGAATATGAGG
This sequence comes from Ascarosepion bandense, assembly GCA_037127315.1. Classification (NCBI taxonomy): domain Eukaryota; kingdom Metazoa; phylum Mollusca; class Cephalopoda; order Sepiida; family Sepiidae; genus Ascarosepion; species Ascarosepion bandense. The sequence continues at coordinate 85,985 of JBBBDQ010001007.1, read as the reverse complement.
TCATGTAAAATATATATATATATATATATATAAACTGCCCCACCCCATGCCAACACTTTTTTTAATCATTATTTCTCTTCAATATATTTTCTATCTTTTCTAGTAGGGATTTTCAATCTCTAGTATGTTCTGCAATATTTTCTTTTCATTTTTTTAACAGGCTTACCAAAGTTAAAAATAGTTTTTTTGATTAGCTTTACTTTTTAGCTGTTATTTTCTTTGATATTTTTGCAACTTTGTCTCATTAAATAAACATTGAACAGAGAATAATTGAAAAATATTATAAATGAATAGAGAGGGGAATCCTATTTTAATAAATCTTATTCCATAAGTGTGCCTTAAAATATTTTAAAAATATTTTCACTGGATTATCAATAAATTGTAGTCTGTTCATGAAGTCAATTTAAAAAAAAAAAAAGAAAAAAAAAAAGCAACATTTTTTTTATAAATTCAAATTTAAAACCATTAAAAATTTCATTGGGAAAAAGAAGCTAATTTCTGATAAATACTTTAGTTTAATATAGCAGTAAAAGATTTTTAAGAGATAGTTAATTCTAATACGAGGTTACAAGTATGGGTTACCTAATGAGAATGAAGCTTACTAAAAAAATGTTTATCTCATAGACTAGCTCATTAACCATTACTATATAGCAAAGGACCTAGATGCCTTGTTAGTGTTTGATAACAACTTATGTATTTATTGTTTAACAATTAGTTTATTCTTGATTATTTTCTTATCACTGCTTTTCTTTTGTGGTATTTTTCATCAGCAAAGTTAGCTAACATCATCTTTGTGTTAAATTCTGCTTACAATTTTTATGACTACCATTGTCAAAGAAAACCCCTTTAATTTTAAATTCTATATGTTCATTCCATTCTGCTTCTATTCATCATGTCAGTCAGCTATCTATCTATCCTAGTCTGCTCCTATCTTTATTGAATTATATTAAAAACAGAAGGCCTATATAATGGAATGCATAACCTGAAAGGGAATAAAAACAACAACAAAAAAAACCAGCTAAGATGAGGATATTAGTGCAAATAACACATGGAATAAAATAAAAGTTTATCCAATGTCAGATGACAGAGTTCAAACATGTTCAGCAGCTATGCTTGGATCCACTTAATCCTAATTCTATTTTAAAGACCAGGTCTTGATATATTGATAAGCTTTTAGTCTGATAAGCAGCTTGGATGGAAGAATATTTTCATTGCCAATATTACTATTACCACAAATATGAAAAACCAAGCAGCAAAAAAAGGTATTTCAATTACCAATTTTTTTTCAGGATGAATCTTCTGCTTTGCAGAAGTAGGCAACTATTACTTCTAACTTTTGAAAAAATAAGTATCAATAATAATAAGAGCAACAATAATAATAAAATCTAGACATAAGTTGATATATAACGAGTTTTATATTTGTCTGGCACTATATGAGTGAACTTACCAAAGACTGAATTCCCTTGCAATATCTTCTAAAACTGGTAAGTAATATTATTTCAACTCTATATATGCACAAAGATAGGTAGATACATAACTTGATATCTAGCAAGTTTAGATTAGACTGGCACCAAATGAAGAATGAATTCTCAATCAATGTCTTCTGAGACCAGCTTGTTAAAAAATTTAGTCTAACACAGGGCCATTATATTTGGGATCTTAGCAAAGACTGAATTCACAAGCAAAATCATATGAAATCAACTTGTTAACTAATGTTCTACTTGCTTTATGTCAGTCTCATTTCTGTACGAACAAATATAGAGGTTGATATCCGTGTCAAATGTACTTTTTGTTTTTGTTAGTAACTTTACTTATTTCCCTTGCACTGACAACACCAGGTTGTTTTGTTTTTTTGGTAGATTGTTTGGGATATTTTTGGAGTCAGATGAAAGGATATTTACCAAATTTAGATTAGTTTAAATCCAATATAACTGGGAATTTAACAAAGACTGAATTCATTAGGAAAGTTTTGTGAGACCTTACTAACCATTGTTCTACTTGCAGGATTTCCTTCACAAACACATACATGCACTAAGAATCAAAAACGTGTAATAAAATACTTTTGTTTCCATTTTCAGACATTCATATACATTTCTATATATTAATACTATATTCATTCTTCTATGAAAGAGTGTGCTTTATGCTACAAAAAAAAAAAAAAAAAAAGATATATATTAAAGCTTCACCCACATTAAAAGATCAAAAAGGTAAAAGAGTAATAAAACTTAAGACAGTCTGCCTGTCTTAATATGCCTTTCTTTTTCTCCATCTAATCTCTCTTTTTTCATCCACTTTTTGTTTTTCTCTAGCTTTCTTACTTACTCTCCATTTTCCTTCTTTATAATTCTCTCCACATTCCTCCTCTCATTTGCTTTTCCAAATTCTGTTGTTATATGAAAATTAATATATTGGCAGTTCATGGAGATTATATATATTTGAATTAATTGGTTATGATGATTAATGGTTGGTTACATATTTGAATTCAGTTGGAAATGTAGCATTCCAAAAATGCGAGGATGTATCCAACAAAATCATGTCTGTTATACTGACAACATTCAGTTCTTGATAATGACTGAAACAGTTGAAAGTACTCAAACAAAAAAAAAAAATTGATTTGGTTGTAAAACATTCAGAAATTGGAAAAAATACAACAAAAAATTAAACAAAAAGACATAGCTGAATTTAACAAAACCTGTTTAAATGTATATACTATGTATAGCATATATCACAGAGAGTAAATACTGAAGTATCAATTCATATGAAATAACCTCATTTTTGATGGGTACTATGCTAGACAACATGAATCCTGTGCACAGATATCGTCATACACACTCTCTGACCACCATACAATAAATTCATTGTCGTTTTCCTCCCACATATAATGTCACACCATTAAAGTCTGTGTCAGGCTAGAATAAGCTAAACACATTCCTCTTCCACTCATTTTGTTTTTCATTAAACAATTTCTTGCTTCTTTTCAATTTTTGCTTTTTATATATCATTCTTGTTTTTCTTTCATCAGTGCTTTCACCCTTTTTGTTTTTTGTTTTTTTTCTAACTTTCCTTCTCTTTTTATTACTTCATATTTACTAAGCTTACTATGAGACAAAGCCAAACTGTGGTTTGGGAAGACTGTATAGTGCCAGTCTTCCAAATAGGGGAGAAACTGCCTGCTTCGACATATGACAAACAACATTCAAAATCATAATTTAACTGGGATTAAACATTGTTCACTGATGCCAATGGGAAACATGCAACTATCTCACCTACAAAGCATGCCTCGTTTTTCTTATTTCTTTCTTTCTTTATCCATTTTTTCCTTCTATTTTTTATAATTCATTTGTGCATTCATTTTCATTCTTTACCCCCTTTCTTTTTTATTTGTTTTCTCCTTCATTCTTTCCTTTCTTATTTAATTCCTTATTCCTTTTCTTTTCATTCACACTTTTTACTACTTCCTTTCTTCTTGATCCCTTTAGGCTTGGGGTCATTATATTTTTCAATTATTTTCCTTGTTTTGAAATTTTCTCAAATTCTTCTTTTTTATTTTTTCTTTACATTTTTGTTTCTTTTGATTCTTCTTTGCCTTCCAAACAACATTTCTTTCACAATTTATTTTCTGTGTTTCCTTTTTTTCTTATTTTCATTCACAATTCTTTTAGTTTTTCTTTTCCTTTATTTCTTTTTGCCTTCAGTTTTTTTATTTTCATGGAGTATTTTTTTTTCCTATCCTTTTAATTTCTTCCTTCTAGCTTTCTTTCTTTTTTACCTTTTCATTCACGCATTCAAATTTTTCTATGCACTCCTCCATAACTTCCCCTTCCTTACCAAACTCTTCATTCTTAATTTTATCAATCGATTTTTCTCCCTATTCACCTCGTTCTCTCCAAACACACCTCTTTTCCATATCTTTCTTTCTTCCTTGTCTTAGACAATCAATTTTTTCCACTTCTTTCTCTTTTATTATCTTTATAACCTCCCACTTTCTCTATTATATTATCTCCTGTAACCATCACTTTTCTCTTACTTTCCTTCCCTAAAAGTCCACCCCTGCAGTTGCCTTCTGTTCTATTTTATATTCATTCAAGCTTTTCTTCCTTTAGCTTTAAGGTCTCCTTTTATGATTTTTCCTCTGTGTCTCTGACACCTGCAGCTATAGCTTAGTGGTTGAAGAAAAAAAAAAAAAATGGACTAGAAACTCCAAGGTCCATGGTTCAAGCTCAGGTAAGCCACACTAAAAAGTGGATTTTATTTGCTTCAACTGTTTAGTTACTGAAAGTGTTAATTCTAGAAACTATTTTTCACTTGCAATGTCTGAACAGGAAAATAGTTTCCTGAAGGCTCAATAGTAGATTAATTTAAAATTTTATCTGTAAGGAGAAAAGCTTAAAGAATTGCTGTTTTCTTGTTAAGTTTGCTGAATAATTTACATATGACTTTTAAAGTATTTTATGACTAATATAGAATGTAAGATAATGATTTGATAAAAATTTAATTCCTCTTCAAGCTGTATATATAAATTTATCAAATTTTCATTAGAAAAGCTAGTCTGATTGGCCATAACTACTGAATTGTAAGTTCAATCCTCACAGGGTGTTTCATACAAAACTCAACAAGTATTGACATGGGGTAAAAATAAAATCAACCCAAGCAACCTAAAATCATCTGCAATACATTTTCATGGTTAAGTCATTGGCTATGCATTTTCATAGTAAAGACCATTACTATCAAACAGAAACTTGAATCCCCACTGGGTGACCTATTTAAAATTTAGCATTAAATAACCCAGATGGATATAATGCCATAAAACCAATCTAACAAACTAGTCAGTTGATAAAGTTTCATATTGTAATTCTTTTTGTTTTAAACTCACTAAAATAATATGAAAATTTATTGCAGTCTAGTTTAACGTTTAATATATTTAAAGCAGGTTACAAATTGATTTTTGTTTCTTTCTTGTGTTTTTTGATATTTTTTTTCATGTTCAACACATTCTGAAAACAAATTCCATGACCAAAATTGATATGAGTTCCCCTTCTTAGTGTACCTGAGCATTTTTCTAAAATTTGTAATAAGCAAAAGAGGTGGGGCTGGAGTAGCAACCATTGGTACCAAATATGCACCCCCAGCCCATCTTCAGTTTGAGTTCAAATTCCTGCTAAAAGGACTTACATTCACTTTGCATGACTGATAAAGGCATGAGTCCGTTTCTTTTTTCATTTTTCCTTCACCTGATATCTTAACAAAATGTCTCATCACCAACATACCACAGTAACTGACAAAAATAAGAGTGAGTAAGTAAATGAGCATTTGGGCAAAATAGTCTCCCATGACTATCCTACCAATCCATGCAAGAATGGAAAAATGCTATTACCCCCATAGTCAACCATAATAATATCCATAAAGAGTGTTGAACGAAAAGAAAAATCTTGGAAAGTTTAAATATTTCTTGTCACAGAAACAGGTACTGCTTTCGTTCTGCATGTAGGTATATCAGAATTGTAATAGATGTTGTGACTTATGTCTATTATAGCAGAATCTGATGTTATATACAATTAATAATAAAAGCAAGCTGGAAAGATCAGAGATCAACTAAGTGGTTGTGTGGAATTTAATCATAAGTTTTAGCCTGCTTGATCAAATCTAAAACTAACAACTGAAGACAAATACTTTATCTTGTGCCCAAATAAAAGGTGTTGCATAATAATATCATCATTGGTAAATGGATACATCATTGGCAAGAGAAGCATAGGAAAGTAACTGACTTAACAAGCCTGAACAAAGTGCCACATAGTCAAAGGGTCATAAAGAAGCGTAAGTATTATTAAGTGCAACAAAAGACATGAAACTGTGCAGAACTATATTCTCCTACATGCTGAAGGAACATAGAGAAATACTCTAGTACATAGAAAAATATGTCTTACTTTAAAAGTTGTCATCATTTAAGTTAGATTTCTTAGATGAAATGTTTTCATTACTAATTTTTGAATAGTATTATTTTTCATTATTGTTGCTTTCTACCCATTCAAATAGTCAGCCTAAACATTCAGAACGTAATGTAGATCACAAGTAAAGAATAAGATCCTGGTCAAAAAATGAATAATTGACAATGCTTCATCTAATACAAAAATATAAAATCATGATAATATTACTATTATAACTGTACATAAAAATAGCAAATTTGGTGCCAAGTGATTGTAGAAAAGGAGAGATTTTAAATGGTTAAAGGAGATCTCCTATTGCTGTAAAAGTTTTTGTAGCTCATTTGCAGAACCAGCTGATATGGCTCATCAGACTTCCTTATCTAAAAGAATGTGAGTGTGATTATTTCCAGGATATTCTTCTTTTATGTGCCCTGTCCTTTCAGGACGTAGGCGATCATGGTTCTCCACGTCTCCCTATCCCTTGTGGCTCCTAGTATGTTTGCTCCTGTTACTCCTGTCAACCCCCATTCCATCAGCCACCTGATCAGGCCCTACAGATATGTTATCCATTGCCTTCCCCTGTCTCTCTTTCCTTCTATTTGGCCAGTCAGTATCAGGTTCTCCAGGCTCTCCTTCCTCATTGCGTGTCACAGGAACTTCAGTTGTCTCTTCCTGATGCTCAGTATTAATTTCCTTTTTGTTGCCATTCTTTCCAACACCTCATTGTTACTTGCGTGCTCAGTCCATGATATCCGCAGCATCCTTCTGTAGAACCACATTTCCACTGCTTCCAGTTTTGTCCTCATTTCGATGATATTGTCCAGCATTCACTGCCGTATTGAAGAACTGACATCACGTAGCAGTCCAGCACTCTTTTCTTTGTTTCCAGTGAGATTTTCCTGTGTGTTAGTACTTTGCTCAGCTTCTGGAACGCATCTTTTGCCATGCCAATTCACCTTTGGATCTCCTTGTCGCATTTTCTATCTCTAGTTAGGACACTTCCTAGGTATTTAAATTTTTGTACTTGCTTCATTCTGGTATCTCCCACATTTATTTGACATCTTGGGTTGTACCTTTTGCTGATGACCATGCACTTGAATAGTTGCAATGAAAAGCAACTGAAGTTAAGAGGAGAGTAAAGGGATGGATGATTATTTTACCAGAAGAGGGACAATTTTTCTCTATATAGTAGACTATTCTGAGGATGTAAAAAAGTGTTACATACACAGGCACTTCAGCATGGGATTATGACTAGTGTGGCTGGGCTGGCTAACCATTATTACATTGAGTAGTGTGTTTAATCCATACTCAGTGCCTCATTCAAAATTCAACATGAAATAACCCAACCCAACAATGTCATAAATCAACTAATATATATGAACCTGTGACCCCCTATCAACATAGGGGAAGCCACCAATTGATCTGGTGCATCTTACCACAGTTCAAACGAAGTCAAATCAAGCCTATATAACACAATTTTCGATTCTACGCAAATAGCTGCTCTGAAATGTATCATAATATCAACAAATATAAACATACAATGTTATTCAAACTAAATCTTTATCATTGTATTTAATTATAAGGACAGTCAACTAATAATTTAAGTCAGAAACCAAAATTATGACTTTTTCAAATAACATCTTTCTGGTCCCCCAAAAAGTAGTTCTTACATTTCTAGTGCAAGCAATGGCCATAAGGGAACCCTAAATATAAATCTCTGTATGATGCTTATTATAATTCCTCACAAAAGAAAAGTTTATAGTTATGCTTGAATTTAGTCCTGCAATAAATAACTAGGACAGATAAATTTATGGTAAAAATTTAGATACTTGAAATCTTTTTGTGAAATTCACCAAGCAATTCATATTAAATATAATCCCAGAGTTCAGTATAGTGATAGTTTTCAAATAAGTTACTTTCCAATGAATAAGAGCCATGAGATGTTATTGAAGCCCAAGAATCCGTGTAGGACTTTTGCAAAAACCTTTGTTCATGCAAAATAAAAAGTTTTACCACTAGCAGCCATACTTTCTTAGAAACTCTGTCTCACAATGTTCAAAAAACAAACCAATTTTAAATTTGCTAAAATGTTTATCTTTCAGTCTTAACTTCCTATAAAGGACTTATTTAGAGTGTTGGTTTAAAGGTTTTATTGATTTAAAATAACAAAAAATATGTTTTGGTAAACACATAAGTATATTTGCAATTGTAATTTCTAATCTTTTGTTAAGTTTTTTTTTTTTTTAATCATTTCACCCCGAGCAAGGCGGAAATGCCACTGATGTGCAGGGGGCTACATAACTGTAAAAAGATTAATTAGAAGAGAGTGAGGAGTACAGACCAGTTAGAAAAGAGCAATAGAAAGATGAGAATGCAGGTGTGATGACAGTTACATGGGTGGAGGGAAAGGGAAGGATATACGGGGTGGGGAGAGAGCTAGAATCCAGTGGTTAATAGATGAGTATTGACATTGCGTTTAAATTCTTGGAGGTTGTAGCCATCAGGAAAGCAAGAATATGGGAGTGAGTTCCACAGGTGGGAAGTGCGAGAAAAGAAGCCGCGGGAGTAGAATTGTCGTCTGCATTTGGCTAACCTAACTGTGAATGGGTGGGGGAAGTGGCTGCAGTCGAGCCGCCAAGTCAGTACCTATCACATTACAGACTCTCCTTTGGAGCCTGTCGAGAACACTGAGGTGAATGGCAGGGGCACCTGACCATAAATGGCAGCAGTACTCCATGCACGGACGGATGGTTGACTTGTATATATTCAGGATGTAAACATTTAAACTGTTGCATATTTACAAGATGTGAATTGCTAGAGGTGCAAGACAACACTCATCCTATATTAAAAAATAAAAAAGAGATTAACATATAAAACTAGAATAAAACAAAATTACAGAAAGTGCCTCAGAAGAGAACACCACATTGGTTGATATCACATGCGTATTTAACTTAACATCTTTACATACTGTGTTTCTAATACCAAGTGTAAGGGAAATATTAGGTATAATCAGGGATTGTTGAAAGGAAAAGCCTAATAAAAATGTTATTTAAGAGGATGCAGTTTCATAAAAAGCTATTTGCACATGTTTGCATGTTGATAATTAGTAACAAAAACACTTAATATTTTTCGTCATTCAGATTAAAAAACAAAATGAGAGAAAAAAATAAGACATTTTAGATTCTATTTATTGTTTATTTAGTGCATACATTTGAGTGTATTATATATATATACTATAGTCATATGCAGACAGATCTGTTTCACTGTATCACAGCTCATCAGTACAGTTAGACTCCGATTGCCTTTTAACCCAGGATTGAAACCCAACCGAATTGGCGTCAGTCGGCGATTCTACCTCTCTCTCTCTCTATATATATATATATAAGCAGACATATGATATAAATGAAGACTTGTCAGTTGAATTATAGTTGAATTTCAAACTCACATTTATCAGACACAAGGCTATAATAGTGGAGCACCATGCTCACTAGACTAACAATGTTTTGAAAAACTAGCTTGCTAACCACTGCTCCACAGCAGGCACCCTATATTGAGTTAGTTTTGGGCTCAAATAATAATGCCCTTTATGAGAATCAAACAATATCGTCTGCAATTGTAGTTTAGTAACTCTCTACAGGAGGTGCCTTGATTTACTGAATTCAAATTAGATGACAATATATAAAATTTACTTTAGTACTTATGATTTCAGTTTTGTTATTTTTAAATCAACTTCTGCGTGTGTGTCTGTTTTTTTTTTTTTCATTTTTAATTTCAAAGCCAAAAATAGTTTTTAATGTTTGAAGCCAGCAGTTATTTTGCCAATATTGTCTCTATAAAATATTTAAATATGATTTCCACAATGAACTTGCATCTTGGAGTGTGTGCTTATTGAATTGAAAACACTAAAGAATGTTGTTAAATTTTTGTTGGTATATTGTGGCATTTAAATATGGTCCTTAAACTCGCTTTCTCTATTTCTGTCAGATTTTTGTTCTTTTTTTAATCTCATTTTTTCTTTTTCTTTTGCTCAAGACTTGAAATCTAGAGCCTTCATAATGTTAACCTTTTTACAGAAATGCACTCGTACACAGTAGAATTTTTAATAGACACACACAAATTTTATTTCCTTTTGCTTTTCTCTAAGCCTGGCATCTCTGTTTCTTTCATTCTTTTATTTTTCTCTTTCACTTTTATTTTTCCTTTATTTATTTATTTTTTGTGGGGGTTGCTCTCTACTGCTCATTTTCCTTTGCCATTATTCCTGCTGTAATATTTCTTGTCTCTTTATATATATATATATATATATATATATATATATATATATATATATCTTTTTAGTATTTCATCAAATATTTCCTTTGTTTCCTCGCCCACTTTCTTCTTTATTTTTTTACTTTGATTCCTTTGCCTCTGTTCTATCAATCTTCCCATTCTTTCATAAAAAATTACTTTATTTTTTTTAGTTTGTTATCAATTTCTCTTTACTTCTTTTGTTTTTACTCAAGTTTCTTTTGATCTTTGCTCTTCTGTTTTGCTTCAATTCTGCCTTGTTTTTTTCTTTCTGCCATCTTATTTCATTCTGATTCTCCTGCTTTTAATTCTTTCATTTTTATTTTATTTGAAATTCTTTCTCCTGTTCCTTATGCTTGTTTTTAATCACAATCACATCATTCATTTTGGTTTCATTTTCTATTTTCTCTTCACTTTATTTCTCTTGGATTATTTTATACACTGTTTCTTTTCTTTCAAGCCATTTTTCTTTTATTGATTCTTTAACAACTGATTGCTTTTTTTTTGTTGGAGATGGGGAGGTTTTCTTTTTGTCACTTTCTTTCAACTGTCTTCCTTCATCTATTATTTTATACCTCTTTCTTCTCATTTGTACTTTTTTTCTATTGATTTTTGCTATCTTTTAACATCTAACCTACATTTATTCCTCTATTCATTTCTGTTTTTCTTTCATCCATTTTATTAGCACCACCTTACTCTTAGTTTTCTCATTATCTTTTTCTCTTCTTTTTCAATGTTGAACACACAGACACTCACGAAAAGCACTTTTGTCTAAGTTAAAGTTCCAATTTTGGCTCAGTGGCAGAGAAGTATACAAGCTGCCACTCAGTCTGAGGTTTCAGATTTTGGGTTTAGATTTGAAAACAGCCTGATTACTGAAAACACGGTTGACAAACTTCATATGATAGGTTAGTATATAAATTTTATTTGGTCTTATAATAACATTCACATAGATGTGTTCTATATATGAGGCAGTGCTGAAAAATTCTTGGCCCAACACATTTCCTAAAATTAAATCAAATGAACAAAAAAATATTTCTTAAACAGGCTTCTTGCTTAGGCAGAGGACCTTTCATCACAATTTTGTATAAATGTACAGAAATACACTAACGGTTTTTTTGTTGTATTTTAAAACAGCATATTCCTACAGATTTTGAAATACTTATTTTCATTTGTGTGTGTGTGTGTGGATATATATGTCCACTACTATCTTATAAGATAGCACCTTAAGAAAAAAGAAGAGGCAAATATTTGAAAAATAGGCAAACAATATCACTTAATAGACTGAATTATATTTCAAAGACACTTAGACATTGTCATGCAACTAAGTCATAGTTACTTGCTCAGGAGTCTACACATTCAAATTCCAGTCAAGTTCATTAGATTCACTTATAAGCACTTGGGAAAAGCATGAATCCATCTTTTCATTTATCTTTAACAATAGGTTAAATAGTAGGGTAGACTAGGCATTTAGCCTTGTCTGACAACCAGCTTAGGAAAATGACAACTCTAAATTCAAAACCTGAAGAGGGTTGTTTGGAGACCTTGTGACACAGTATGTCTACCAGCTCTTTTTATTCGTTCTTCTGAAAAGTGTGGGTGGTTCTGCATAAGCCTTCACTACTACAATCAAGCCATAAGTGTGGGCATACTGACTGTTAGTTTCTAAAAACTGAGATGTCAAATCCTTATACTTCAAATATGACGGGAGAGTCTATCATATATATATATGTGTGTGTGTGTGTGTGTGTGATGTCAAAAGATAGTATGAAGTAAAAAATGCTGACAGTGAGATATTGAGAGAAAAAGTATTTAGAGCAAGCAGTCTTTGCAATAAAGTACTTGATATCAAAGATAGAGCATTAAATAGATGATAACCTCTGAAGAGTGGATGGACAGATCTGCCTACGAAACTTCGGAATCAGGATGCTAAAAGTAACATCAATCAGCTAAGTGACAAATTTACTCACATTAATATATATGTATGTGAATATATTCACACACATAATATACTCTTACACACACAAATATAAACACACATGCATGAATATACTCTCACACACCCATATATGAATATACTTTTAAATACACACACACACAAATAAACATACATATATATAATTTTTTTTTTTTTTTTTAATCATATCACCCCGAGCAAGGCGGTAACGCCACTGATGCGCAGGGGGCTACGTAAGGGTAAAAAGAATGGAAAAGAGAAAGCCGGAAACCACGTCCTAAACAGGAAACAAGGGATGAGCCTCTTCACCTGTTCAATAGATGTGGGTGGAGTGTGAACCGGGCGATAGTTTATCTACTCCAATTGAAAAAAAAAACAAACATTATTTTTAATAGATACTCATATCTGAGTAGGTGCTTTGTTTTTACTATTAAACAGTATGTTTATTTACATCTACTGTCCTGAATATTTGAGAAAGCTTGTTAGAAAATATGTGCACACTGGTAGGATTCAAACCTGCATTCCCCAGGGGAAACCATCATTAGATCTGACCTGCATTGGCCACATAAGACATCCTGATCAAACAAAGTTCAAACAGTGCTTTTGGAAACATTTCACCCAATTCTTGAAATATATATGTTTTGTTTTGTATCCTAACATAAACAAAGACAATTTTTTAGGGAATGGATTAAATCCAACATATCTTTAATTTATTTGTTTAAACATTATTTTTAATGGATACTCATATTTGAGTAGATGCTTTGTTTTTATGAATAAACACACATACACAAATAAGTGCACACATACAAATATATAAGCAAGCACACACACACACACACACATATATATTATGGAAAGTTTTGGAGATTAATGAAATGGAAATATATACACATTATAAAGACTATATATATATATATATATATATATATATATATAATATAACAATACATATATACATGTATAAAGACACTATACACATTATATATATATATATATATATATATATATACATGTGTATGTGTGTGAATGAAGACTATATATATATATATATATATATATATACACACACAGTAATTTTGTTATTACAATGGTTTATAAAAGCATTATATCACTACACAAAAATGTTCATGTTTCAGAACAATACTGTTCTTCTTTAGGTGATATTTTAAAATAAATGGTGAAAATGATTTATTTAGAAAATAGAAGATGAATTCATGATTATTTAGAAAACTAAAGAGTGGTAGTTAGAGGAAGTTAAACAATATGCTTGTATATGTGTCAATATTGCTCAATCAAAAGTGAGAATTTGGTTGAACTATAGAGTTGAAAATTTGGGTCGCAAAAGGGAACAAAGTAGCAAAATGTCAAAACATGACACTTTAATTTTGTTTGGGTAAGATATATACTGGGACCATACATTATTTAAATGGGTAGATAATAATTTTTAACACCAAGTTGGATTTTAGGTTTCTTTTAAAATTTGATTTTGTACTACCTCATCTGTTAAAGGGATTTGATTGTTTAGGTTAGAATTAGAATTAAGTAATTATGGTAAAGTATATTGAAGTTAAGAAAACCAGATAAGTATTGTGTGGGTCATTTACTTTACTAACATAATTTTTAAGAAATTAGCATAAATTATAAATGAACAGTTGTTAATTAGTTAAATTTTAGAGAAAAATATTTTCAATGTTTATATAAAATCATTAATTCATTCCTATGATTTTGGCAGTACTTTATTTTTAAGGAACCTTATAATCTGCAGCTTTTCATTCAAGTGCAGAGATCAGATGTCATAGAATGATTTACAGATTCTAGTTTTTTTTCCAGAATTTTCCATTTTACTTTGGGGGTTTTATTTGTAACTTTTAACTGCCAAAAATATACAGGTAATACAAAAATTTAAAAAAAACCTAAAATCCAACCTGTTGTTAAAAATTATTGCCTACCCATTTAAATAATCTATGGTCCCAGTATGTATCTTACCCAAACAAAACTAAAGAGTAATGTTTTGATATCATGCTACTTTGTTCCCTTTTGTGACCCAAATTTTCAACTCTATAGTTCAACCAAATTTTCACTTTTGATTGAGTAATATTGACACACCTACAAGCATATTGTTTAACTTCCTCTAACTACAACTCCTTAATTTTCTAAATAACCATAAATTCATCTTCTATTTTCTAAATAAATCATTTTCACCATTTATTTTAAAATATCACCTAAAGAACAGTATTGCTCTGAAACATGAAAGTTTTTGTGTAGTGATATAATGCTTTTATAAACTATTGCAATAACAAAATTAAAATATTAAGCTCTACTTTGTATTGAGCACTCTTTATGAAAGTAAATGCATGAACAGTGGGTTTTAATCTGTTTACTTCCTTATATATATATATATATATATACACACACACACATAGTGATGATCATCCACGTATACTGTCTTAATATGTATAGGAAAGAATATTAATAAAAAGTTTTGAATTTAAAAATGTACTTTTTTTGAACAGTTCAAAAAAAGTACATTTTTAAATTCAAAACTTTTTATTAATATTCTTTCCTATATATATATATACACACATATATATATATTAAGAGAGAAAGGGAGTGGGCAGAGTGGAATAAAAGACCATTCAATACATACAAAAAATGTATTCACTACCTCATTGTTATTTCACCATTTCCATGAAGGACACAACCTTTAGCCAAGCTATTGCATCCATCCAATCTAGCTTTCTATTCATTGCTAAAAATGACTGTTCAGAAATCATATTACTTTGCATGTACTTCTTCGCTCAATTCGCATGTTTCTATTGGTAATGTTTACTTAATGCTGGCAGTTTGGTTGCTTTCATGTCTTGAGCCAATGTTCTTTATACTCTGCATCTCTGTGTGCATTTGCAATACAAGCTTCTTCAAATAGTTTCTTGCTTATTACTTTTGAAAATTTTCTAAAATCTTTTTTTGTGCTATTCTTCAAACCAGTTTTTTCTTGTTTGTATCTTGTCAATGTTTTCAATTTCTTTTTTTTATATTGTTCTTTGATCACAGTTCAACATTTTCACAATGTCAAATATTGTGTATCGATCACTCAATAACTTTACAATATCTTTTTTTCTCTTTACATCCATGACAATCTTTATAAATTTGAATTTGACACATAAATATCAATGACTAATATATATTTGTTTACAATATAATTAACAACTCTCAGGTTGCATAATAAAATGTCCTAACCCCAAAAGAAGTTATATAAGCAACCTAAATAGATCCAGAAAACTTACCAACATTGACTCGTTAATGTTACTTGTATTGCAAAAACATTAGTTTGCTTAATAAAATTGAATATGCACATATTATCAATAAGTTTGTAACTCCAAAAGTGGAACTCCATCTTCTTCAGTATAAACCTGATCCTCTGTTTCTTCTATTCACCTATTATAACAAAATATGACCACCTAAATTGCCAGTCATGGGTTCAGTGCCTACATCAAGGACAGGTTTCCCTGTGACAGATACACAAAAAAATGATGGCCCTAATCTCCTGTATATGTGTTTTCATGTGAC
This sequence comes from Ascarosepion bandense, assembly GCA_037127315.1. Classification (NCBI taxonomy): domain Eukaryota; kingdom Metazoa; phylum Mollusca; class Cephalopoda; order Sepiida; family Sepiidae; genus Ascarosepion; species Ascarosepion bandense. The sequence continues at coordinate 70,244 of JBBBDQ010001007.1, read as the reverse complement.
ACATCTATCTATAGTACTACATTCATCTTTGCTCTGTATTATCCTATTTGATAGAAGCTGCTCTCCCAACCTCCAAAAATGCTGTCTTCAAAACTACTGCCATCTCTTAATGGATTCCTTCTGGAATAGAGTGTTTTATAACCTCAAAAAGATTACAGCAAAAACCAAACAGTCAAACCCGGTTCACCCCCTGAATATGCTGCAGCCATAGCTCACTAGAACCACTACTTCAATGTCTATCACAAGGAATGGTGTAGTCTGACCCTTAATTTTTTCAGAACCACCTGCAGTCTATGTAATAGAGTTCTGGAAAATGCAAAGTGCAGCTATGCATGAGATATCCAGGTAAAGGTTGAAATGAAACAGATAGGATCTCATGAATTCTGGAAGATCACCAAACAAATTATGGCTTTAAGGTTATATCCTCTGTGAAGATGAAGCTCTTTGCCTCAAACTGAATGTTAGATGACAAAGGTGATCCCCTTCTAGTCCTTCTCCCAAAATAGTCCACAATCACTGTAAGAAAGTTCTGGAAAGTGCAAAGTACATCTATGCATAAACAGAGGTGAAGTGGCTGTGCCCATTATTATAAATAGCCATAAGGTTATATCCTCTTCAGTAGACACAGCGAAGCTCTTCACCTTGATCTTTGCCTCAAACTCAACATTAGCTGACAAAGGCTATCCACTCCCCAAGTCTCACTGAGCACAATCTCAGTAATACACTCATTTCAATAAAAAAAGTCTCTAGACTTACCAAAACCTTAACCCCCCCCCCCAAAAAAAAAAGCCACTGGCCCAGATAAAATTCCAGTGGTCATCCTTAAGAATATCAACCCAGAATTATTCCCGACTCTAGCAAAATTATCTTTCCCAAGCGCATAGAAGGTGGCAAGCCTATTTCCAGTCTTTCAGAATGCTGGCAACTGATCTGTCCCAATACAGACCCATTAGTTTCCGGATCACCCATAAACTTTTTGAGGCTATTATCAGCAAGAAGGTGATCAAGCATCTGGATAGGAACAACCTCTTGTGCGATGGGCAGTATGGATTTCAATCAGCCTGATTCACTGTTGACGTCCTCACTACCATTACACACAGAATTAGTGAGGCTCTTGACAACACATATATCACAAGAACCATAGCATTAGATGTGTGTGTGTGTGTGTGTGTGTGTGTGTGCATGTATTAAGGTTAGAAAAGCTATAGGTAATATAAAAGGTAAAAGGCTGTGTTAATCAGTCAGGACAATCACGTTTCAAAATCTTAACTTTTACTTGAAAGCAGTACATTTAGTGCTATTGTGAAAGTTATAATTGCCTCAGTCACGTCTAACAAATAATCTAGCCCTAATAAAATGATTTGTCAAATTGTTTATTTTCAGTGATGTAAACAAAATCTGGGTAGCATTTTATGGTGACAAACTTACTATATCTAGTGTGTGTATGTGTGTATGTGTGTGTGTGTGTGTATATATATATATATATATATATATATATATATATATATATATATATATATGTCAGAAGAATTAGAAACTTTAAAATATGTTTAAAATGTTCCAAGTGATCGTCACAATTTAAACTGTATGAATAGATACAACCCACACAGTCAGTTGTTATAAAATTATTACTAAAGTTTTACAAGTTAGTTCTAATGTAAGTTCAAGCTCTTAAACTATGTCTAAGCCTGAAATCCTCATCCAAAGAAAATTATGAGGAATTCCAATAGTGTTTATGTAAATATGTATTTTGTTTAAGAATGATTTCCTAGATTTTATAGCATGATTGGAGGAATAATTCAAAAAGATGTGCAGAAATTAGACATTTTTAACATCTATAAAATTTGTATGAATTCTATTAACCTACATATTCAGGTTAATTTTGAATCATATGTTATACTTTCTCTAACTTCTTTTTTTTTACAAACATTTCACTTGTATCCAGTGCATCTCTATGCTCTTTATAACTGATACTTTTACATAACAATGAATGTATAATTTAATATGCACATGTATTTAGACATATAGAATCTATTATCAGATGTTAGGTTGTCTCTAATTTCGCAAACCTACAATGCAACAATTCTTAATGAGTTTTATACTTTGTTTTTTTTTTTGTTGTTATTTTTAAATTAACACTGGTTATCTGATTTTCTCTAGAAAGAACTGAGCAGGGGTCTATACTCCTGATCAAAGTACACCCTCACAGTTGAATTTCATTATTAACATTTAATAAATTAATATAATAAAGAAAACTTGATTTGAAAAATTTAAAACACACACACACACACACACACACTCCTGTACACATTGTTTAGGTAATTGAATAAAGCTTACTCTTACTGCTATTGTAATATTGCTTACTGACACTTCTGTTTGACTGAGAGTCAGGGTGTATAAACTGTCTGAGTGACACCATCAGTACTTGGTTTGAGATCAGTTAATTATAACATTCTCCACATAGTACTGTGGAAAAGGTTGTAATGAACTGGTCCCAACAAATGACAGTTAAAAGAAATAAAGAATGCATGTATAATAAGTATAAGATGCTGAAGCCCATTTTCTTTAAAGTTAGCTGAAAAAGTGTGATATCAAAGATATATTGAATTATATATATATATATATATATATATATATATATATATATATAAACTTACTTATAAATGGAACTTTGTCTGTGTGTGTGTGTGTGTGTATATTACCCATAGACTCCGAAACGGCTGAATCGATTTTCTTGAAAATTT